>JAHSPW020000001.1:14732385-15332385 GCA_019985065.2 Arctostaphylos glauca | reverse complement strand
ACATCAAAATTTGTTGTCAAAAGTGTACTACGCTACCTCGCCTTGAAATTTAAAAATTTTCAAAATTTATAGTATGCTCCCCCAAATTCTTCTAATTATACTTCAAAAGTGCATTTTACAATTTTTGTGTGTGTTTTGGCTTTCTTAATTGTCAAGTCCAACAAATTCTTCAAATATCGAATTACTATTAATGCAGTTGGATTGATATTCAGAGAATGCTACTTATATGCTAAAATTGAGAAAGCATATGATAATTTGAATTGGTAGTTCATCATAGCCATGCTCAAGGAGTTTGGGTTTTCTATCAAATGGATTAAGTGGATGGAGGCAATTTGCATCTTCACACTCTCTTTATCTATCTTGGTAAACAGTTCCCCTATTAATCAATTTGAAATGGAAAAGGGATTGAGGCAAGGGGATCCTCTATCTCCCTTTCTATATACATCATACTAGCAGAAGGTCTGAGTTACCTCCTTCACAGCGCTAGGACTTTGAACTTGATAAAAGGGGCAAGGATCAGGCCTATCTCAGGAAACCTAACTCATCTTCAATTTGCGGATGACACCATTCTTTTCAGTGAAGGAGGAGAAGAGGAAGTTCAGACTTTGAAGAGAATTCTTAGGAGTTTTGAAGTGATGTCCAGGCTCAAGATTAACTATAGGAAATCTGTGATCTGTGGTATAGGTCATGATGAAGGCCTAGTCAATTCATGCTCAACAATCCTTAGATGTAGTGTTTCAACCCTCCCTTTAAAATACTTAGGGATTCCTTTGGGTGCCAACATTTCAAGAATCAAAACCTAGAAACCTATTGTGGAAAGGGCCAAATTGAAGCTGTCATCTTGTAGGAAGAAATTGCTGTCTTTTGGTGGTAGAATAGTTCTAATTAATTCAGTTCTTGGTAGTCTCCCTATTTACTACCTATCTGAAAGATTTGGAGGGAGAGAAGTCTGAGCCGGAAAAAATTTCTCCCCTTTTGGTTTCATTCACAAAGAGAAAGAGTATGTATACAACCCTACAATACAAATGACTAAAGTACCCTTATGTACAAGAAATCTAACAATTAGAACCCTAACTAATACAATCTAACACTCTCCTTCAAGTTGGTGCATAGATATTAATCATGCCCAACTTGGAGAGAATAGGATGGAACACCTTACTACTAAGACCTTTAGTAAATACATCAGCTAATTGGTCCTCGGATTTCACATAAGGCATGCATATAACACCACTGTTCAGCTTTTCTTTGATAAAGTGTCTATCAATCTCTATATGCTTTGTCCGATCATGTTGAACAGGGTTATGAGCAATATTGATAGCAGCCTTGTTATCACAGTACAGCTTCATAGGACTGTGATCAACAATTCCCAAATCATGTAAAAAGGTTTGAAGCCATAAAAGTTCACAAACACCATGTGCCATGGCTCTGTACTCAGCTTCTACACTTGACCTTGCTACCACAGATTGCTTTTTGCTTCTCCACGTAACTAAATTCCCGCCAAGGAAAGTGCAATAGCCAGAGGTAGAACGTCTATCATCAATTGAACCTGCCCAGTCTGCGTCAGTGAAGGATTCCAACCTCAAATGACCATGGTTTGAAAACAAAATACCTTTGCCTGGAGAAGATTTTAGGTACCTCAAGATACGATAAACAACATCAAGATGAGAAGTACGGGGGTCATGCATAAATTGACTGACAACCCCCACCGCATAAGAAATATCTGGACGTGTGTGAGATAAGTATATCAGACGACCTACAAGTCTCTGATATCTTTCCTTATTTGCATGCTCTCCCACACTGCCAAGCTGATGATTGACCTCAATAGGGGTATTGGCGGGCTTGCACCCCAGCATCCCTGTCTCCTCCAAGAGATCAAGAATATATTTCCTTTGGGAAATAAAGATCCCTTTCTCAGATCTAGCCACCTCCATGCCAAGAAAGTATTGCATTGCTCCCAGCTCCTTAATTTCAAATTCCTTAGCAAGGAGGGCTTTAAGCATTTGAAGCTCATTCACATCATCACCTGTCATAATTATGTCATCCACATAAACTATAAGGATGGCAATCTTACCATCACTCCTCTTGGTGAACATAGTATGATCAGCATGACTCTGCGTGTACCCAAGTCTCAACATGGCCTTGAGAAATCTGTCAAACCACGCTCTTGGTGATTGTTTTAGGCCATAGAGAGCCTTCTTCAACCTGCACACCTTGCCCTCAGTGGTAGAGGAAGAAAAACCAGGTGGTATATCCATATACACCTCTTCTTCCAAATCACCATAAAGAAACGCATTCTTCACATCAAACTGTTGAAGTGGCCAGTTTAGAGTAGCAGCACAAGACAACAAGGTGCGAATAGAGTTCATTTTGGCCACTGGAGCAAAGGTTTCTTCATAGTCAATGCCATATGTCTGAGTATAGCCTTTGGCAACCAATCTTGCCTTGTATCTCTCAACAGTGCCATCAGCTTTATACTTAACCGTGAACACCCATTTACATCCCACTGCATTCTTTCCCCGAGGAACAGACACTAACTCCCAGGTGCCATTTTTCTTCAAGGCCTTCATCTCCTCTACCATAGCTTCTTTCCATTTAGGAGCTGCAAAAGCTTCCTTCCAACCCTGTGGAATGGGTATAGAAGAAAGAGAAGAAAGAAAGGCAGAGTACGAAGGTGACAGACGAGAATATGAAACAAATTGCGAAATGGAATGTTGGGTACATAATCGAGCCGGCACTTTATGTGTTCGAATTGGCTTCCTATGAGCAATAGGCACATCAAGATCATCAAAAGGAAGAGATATAGAGGAAGGAGAATTACCAGAAGACTCAGCTGAAGCGTCAGGAACTAGGACAGGTGATGATGATTGGTACTGTGGTAATGCACCAGGTTGGCCCTTTTTCTTGCGAGTGAAAGTTTTTAAATCAGGTCTGTCCAATCTTTCTCTTGCATCCAGCATTAGTCTTTCTCCAGATACAGGTTCCTCTCTTTCCCTTTCAGGATAGCTAGGAGATGCCTCCCCCTCACCAATGTTCTCCCCTGTATCAACATTCTCCCCCTCACCAACATTGTTCTCTGTACTGTCAGTTGGGGGGAATAACCACGAATTAGAATCACAAGAAGTTAACGTCAACATCTCTTCCCCTCTACAACTCTCCCCCTGAAGAGATGGGGACGAGAGAGGGTAGAAGGGTTGGTGTTCCCAAAAAGTGACATCCATTGAAACAAATTTCTTCCGAGAGAGAGGATCATAGCAATGATACCCCTTTTGAGTAGGGGAGTAGCCAAGAAACATGCATTTGCGAGCTTTAGGATGTAACTTTCCACCGGGGTGGTGAGGAGCATGCACATAACAAACACAACCAAAAATCTTAGGAGAAAGGGTAGAGACCCGAAAGTGACCAGGAAGGAAATCCAAGGGAGTCCGGAATTGAAGAACACTAGATGGCATTCGATTAATGAGATAAGAAGCTGTAAGGATGGCCTCGCCCCAAAAATGTTTAGGAACATTCATAGTAAACATAAGAGAGCGAGCCACCTCAGCAAGATGCCGGTTCTTCCTTTCCGCGACTCCATTTTGCTGCGGTGTATCTACACAAGTAGTTTAGAAAAGAATGCCATTGCCATCAAGATATGACTTGAAAGGACCATTCATATATTCAGTCCCATTGTCACAACGAAGTATCTTGATGTTTGTATCAAATTGTGTGTGCACCATCTTATGAAATGACTTAAAACATGAGAAAACTTCATTTTTTGCTCGAAGTAGATACACCCAAGTTATACGAGAATGACAATTAATAAAGGTAAGAAAATAGCGATAACCAGAAATAGAGATAATAGGGGAAGGACCCCAGACATCAGTGTGGACAACCATAAAAGGAGAAGCACTTCTCTGATAAACAGGAGCATAAAATGAACGTCTATGTTTCGCAAGTTCACAAGCTTCACAAAAGAACCTACTTCTAGAACATCGTTTAGTTAAAGTAGGAAAAAGTTTCTCTAAAACACCAAAAGAAGGATGGCCTAGTCTACGATGCCACCGATGCAATAAAGGAAGAGCTGAACCCGTATCCGCCTCAAGAGCATGACCCAATGATGAGGGTGTAAAAGATGAACAAGGCACAGACTCCAAAAAATACAGGCCATCCTGAGCTCTACCAGTACCAATCGTCTTTCCTGTTCCCAGTTCCTGAAAGACACAATGAGTGGGAAAAAATGTCACTGAACAATTCAAAGATTGTGTGAGACTACTAACAGATATAAGATTAGTAGTAAAATTGGGAACATGGAGAACTGAAAAAAGAGGTAAGGTAGGTGAGTAGCGAATGGAACCTTTCCCTGAAATAGCAGATAGGGATCCATCAGCTACTCGTACTTTGTCCTTACCAGAACAAGTAGAGTAGGAGTCAAAAAAGGAAGAGCAACCTGTCATATGGTCCGTGGCACCAGAATCGATTATCCAAGGAATAGAGATAGAAGCTGTAGAAATATTAGCTTGTATACCTGAGTTGGCAAAGTGGGAGGAAGTAGTGGAATTAGAAGCAATAGAGGATGGAGGACCTTGGCCATTCATTAGCCTCCTGAGAGCTTGCATCTCTTCGGGAGAAAAAGAATCACTAGCATCAGATATGGAGTCACCAGCAGATTTTGTGACATTGGCATGTGAGCGCACAGAACCACCACTACGACCACCTCTGCGTCCCCGTGAGTTAGGTTTACCATGTAACTTCCAACAGTATTCCCTGGTATGACCAGTTTTATCACAATAGTCACAATGGAGTGAGGCTCGATCAACCGAAATACCTTTGTTCTTCAACTAGCTCTGTCCTGTCTTACCATCCCGCGGAAAAGGACTGGATACCAACGCTGAGTGATCAGGAGTGGATGTCATCAAGTGAGGAGCCATAGAATTTCTCCGAGTCTCCTCTTGTTGAATACTTGCATAAGCCTCTCCAAGAGATGGAAAGGGGATACGGCTCAGCACATGCCCACGGTGCTGATCATAATCCACATCAAGACCGGCCATAAAGTCATAAACACGATCTTTTCCAACCATTTGTTGGAAAGCAGCAGCATCAGTAGTACAAACAGGCCGATAACTTTGATAAAAATCAAGTGCCTGCCAGAGCCCCATTATCTCTGCATAATATTCAGCAACTAGACGATTATTTTGCACCACGGCCTTGAGTTTCTTCCTCAACTCAAAAATTTGGGCGTCATTCCCTTTCTGAGAATAAGTCTCTGCCACGGCATCCCAAACTTGCTTTGGCGTATCAAGATACATAAAGCTATTCTGAATAGTGGGAGACATCGAATTAAACAACCATGTCAAGACCAAGGCATTATGGTTGGTCCATTTTGTGAGATCTGGTCCCTCCGTGGGTTTCACCACAATCTCAGTAAGGTAGTGTAGGAGACCCTTAGTGGTGATAGCCAATGTAAACGCACGCGACCAAAGTAGATAATTGGAACCATCTAGCTTGACGCGGCAGATATCCATCGGAGTGTTATCAAGAAAAGGATTATAACCCATTCCATTGTTTGAACTAGATTTACCAGTTTCTTCCTTTGACAATGGGTTTTCCTCTGACATATTGAAGGCTCAACAACTGATAACAACAACAGATATTCAACAGCCCAAAGAATATAGTATACACTCACCTGAGATCGTACAATATCCTGCTCCAGTTGAGTTAGAATTGGATTTCTATCATATTCAGCCAAGAATATTTCCTATGCCAACTAAAAATGGTACAATAACTGACAATAGGTTTACCGGAACCAAAAAAAAAATCCAGATCGATCGAAAAACAGCCCAAATATCACCTGTACGGAAGTCGACTGAGCTCAACAGAGGTCGCCGGACGTCTACAGTGCTCGCCGGAGTGTCTACTGTGCTCGTCAGTGGTCGTACAGTGGGTTTGAGGGAGACCCAGTGAGTTATGAACACAAAACGTGAAGGCACAGTGGATTTCAAGTACCAGAGAGACCGTACGAACGTCGTACTGTCGTTATCGGTGGTCGCCGGAGGTGGATAGGCCTCGCCGGAGGTCGTGAAGATGATCGGAACAGGACCCAGTGGGAACACGCTCTGATACCATGAAAGATTTGGAGGGAGAGAAGTCTGAGCCGGAAAAAATTTCTCCCCTTTTGGTTTCATTCACAAAGAGAAAGAGTATGTATACAACCCTACAATACAAATGACTAAAGTACCCTTATGTACAAGAAATCTAACAATTAGAACCCTAACTAATACAATCTAACAATTATTCAAAATGCCTATAACAGTCTCCAAGCAATTGCAGATGCTTCAAAGAGAGTTTTTATGGGGAGGCTTAGGGGAAGGTAAGAAAATGAACTTGGTTAAATGGGGTACTGTAACTACTCCTCGGAATCAGGGGGGTTTAGGGATAAAGAACTTATCTTTGATGAACCTCTGTCTTCTTTTCAAATGGCAGTCGAGGTTTGCAAAGGAGAAACAGAGCCTTTGGAGGGGAGTTTTCTATGACCACCATTTCGGTTTTTGGGAGTTCTTTTCTCGTATTTTTTGCCATTGTTCTAGATTTCGTGCATGTTCTGTTTTTAGAGGCTAGGCTTTATTTAGGAAAGGGTTAAGGTTGGTATTTCACCAACTACTTTGGTTGTTTGTATCTTTTTCTTTTCTTTAGTACAATTCTTTCGCTGTTCAAAACAAAAAGGATAAAATTGAAGGAAAAAATACTTTGAAAGGTGGGTTGATGCATGTTTGAAGAATTGCTGGAGTACTTAAAATCTTGCAAAACTTTGAAATATTTTAATACATGATATTTGAAGTACCCTAGCAGATACCTCAAAATTAGCATCAAAGGTGTACATTATGAAACAACATGCTCTAATAGACTTTTTTCAAGATTCAACTCTTCGAATGATAAAATTTACCGTAGAAATTTTTCTTAGATCTTTCTCTAAGTTTGCTTCTGAACTCTTCAAAAAGCCTCACAGTATTTGAAATATATTGAATCTTGGGAGATGCTCGAATAAGAGATTGACTCAAATGATTATAAGCACTCTAAAGAAATTACCAGCACTGAACATTTTGATGTCTTGTGGACTTTTTCCTTTAGAAATGGCTTTGGGTGAAGTCGCGAAATCTAGCGCGCATAGGTTGAATTTACATAAAAAGGATTTGAATTCCTCTAGCTCGCTCGAGCACCTAAAAAAAGGCTATTGGAATCTAAAAGTAAAGAGCTTGCTCAAGCTAGCTTGAGGTCGTTTGAGCGCCCTAGACAAATTTCCAGAGATTGTGAATTTTATATTCTGATTCCAATCAGGATGCTTTCAAACATGCTCCAAAACTCCAAAATTCCATAAGGCCTAATCAAACACAAATTTGACTTCATAAACAAGTCTAAACTCAGTCAATCAGAATAGAAAATAGAAATCTAAATTATTACAACTTCATTTAAATTCTAAATCCATGGGAAATGGCCAATAAATAATTTGGGAATTAAAATCAAAATCATCTAATATTGGTGGTCTAGGGGAAGAAGAGATCGCATCCATAGGGACAAATCAATGATCCAAAATATTTTTCACAAATATTTATTACATATTTTGGTACCAATTGAAAAACTTTATGTAGTTAAGCATTGATTAATTTACTTCTATTTGATTTTAGTCTGGTTAATTATTTGAATTAATTCGAGATATATGATTATGCAAGATAAACAATTAAAGAACGCAATAATTAAAGCAGAACATGTAGATATACGTGGAAAACTCCAAGGTGGATAAAAATTACAGGAGAAAATAAAGCATTATAACGTAAACGTAGAACAATAAAGCTTCTCACAATCAAACCTATACTACTCTATGTTAATTTATAACCTCTTTGTTGACTCCTCGTGAACTACTCTTTAACAGACACTTCTTCAAGATTTGACTCCTCAAATACTAATTCATGTCGTAGGACTTCTCCTTTGATCTTCTTTCAAGTTTGCTTCTAAACTCCTTCAAAAAGTCTCACATGATTTGAAAGATATTAAATCATGAGGGATGCTCAAACAAGAGATTGTCTAATAGGATTATAAGAAGCCTCAATAAATCACTCACACTGATATTTTGGTGCCTCACGGACTTTTTTCTTTCCACAGATGGCTCTAGGTGAAGTCATGAAATCCTAGACGCGTAGGTTGATTCTAAATTTTTTTTTTTTTGAATTTCGACAAATTGCTCAAGCGACCCTACAACTCACAAGAGCACCAAAACCAAGGCTATTAGAATTCAAAATAGAAAAGCTCGCTCGAACAACCTATGCAAATTTTCAGATAATTGATTTTTGTTATGATTCCAATCGGGATGCCTCCAAACCTACTCCAAACCTAAGGCCTAATCATATATGAATTTGACTTACTAAACAAGTCTAAATTCAATCAATCGAAATAAGAAGCAGAAATCTAAATTATTAATTTAAATTTCAAATCCATCAAAAATTACCAATACATAATTTGGGAATTAACACTTTAAAACTAGCTCACTTTACAATTTGAAGAATCAAATTTTATATTATACTCTAATAGAGTTTTCAGATTTTGCTGACAAAATCATACTTTACTTTTTCTGTGTGTGTTTTTTACAGCATCAATTAATGTCTACTCTCATAGATTCTTCAAAAATAAGAAATCACAGCTTCTTGTTAGATTTTGTATTCAAAGATGATGCTCATATGCCAAATTTGAAGAGACAAAAAGAATTTAAAAGATGAAATAGTGTGTGAACAATTTGCTATTACAATCAAAACCTAATACGGTAGGTTTATTACACCTTTTCCACTGGCTGGACCAGCCATATCCTAATACAATGCAACGTTTTTCCCAATCCCACCGTTTGGGGCCCACAAAAAGGCAGCACAGTCATTGGACCTAATCCAGTAGCCATTTTTTGTCACCAACAATATATATATATATATATATATATATATATGTCTACCTATGTATACTTTCGTTCAATAGTTCTTTTTTATTTAATCACCAAGCATGAGATAATCACACTGGTCAATGCAAATGAACCCGTAAAATTAGACGGATGAATTTGTTCCTTCTTAAAGTATCAGGTTCGAAACTTTTCGATTGCTATCAATTCTTATGGATCCAATTCATACAGAACTTTGCTCTAACTTTAATTGACATTGCTGTAATTGAGCGATTAAATTGATCATTTGAAATTAGTCAAGGTGTACGTAGATTGGTCTAAACATAAGTCTTGGCTAATTTGTGAAAAGTACAAAAGGAGTGTGAATTGACCCATTAAGTCTTGGCTAATTTTTTTTTTGGAATTAGAGTCCACTATTTTTAAAGTGTTAATAGGATTGGTCCCTTAATGGACAAAACTATCCTTTTTGATTGTTTCTTTTGTTACATGATGTTTTTCACACTCTTACAATCATCCAAAGCATAATTTTTTGTCTTTATTTTCGAAATGGGGGAGTGCTAACCATTTTAAAAAATCGGAAAAGATGAAAAATAAGCAAAAATATAATTTTTTTGTCTTATTTTTCGTATTTAGTGAATTTTTTAAATTTTGTGCCATGATTTTATACTTTTTAGATTTTTTTTGTGGTGTATTTGTTCATCTCGATAAAAAAAATCTAAAAAATATAAAATTATGTCAAATTTTTCTAAATAAAAAAATAAGCTAAAACATATTCTTTTGTGATTTATTCTTCGTCTCTAGTAATTATTTTTTTACTTTTTGGCATCATTTTATGGTTTTTAGATATATTTTTTAATATATTGGTTCGTCTCGATAAAAAAAATTAGAAAAGTATAAAATTATGTCCGAAGTTCAAAAAAATAGGAAAAGATAAAAACTAAACCAAAACATGGTATTAATTTATGTTATTTTTCGTCTTTAGTTAATCTTTTTTAACTTTTTGATATGAATTTATACTTTTTAAATTTCTTTTGCAGTATATTAGTTCCTCTAGACAAAAAAAATTAAAAAGTATAAACTTATGTCCGGAAATTAAAAAAATCAGAAAAGATGAAAAATAGCCAAAATATGATCTTTTTGACTTAATTTTTCATTTTGAATAAACTTTGCTTTTTAACTTTTAGATCTCTTTCATAGAGACAAACTAACAAGCTATAAAAAATTAATGAAAAATAGTAAATAATTTTTTTAAATAAAGATGAAAAAATAATTTGAATAATTTAGGCTAAATAGATTAGACATTAGTAAAATGAAAAAATACTATGGATAATGTTATCTATTGATTTGAAATAAAATAATTAGAAAATATAATGCTATTTGTTAGTTTGAAATATTATTTCTATTTTTGTTCTTTATGCCTTTAGCAAATAATTTTATCTGTATTTTTGTTTTAACAAATAATTTTATCTATTTGCAATCTTCATATCTTTAACATATAACTTATCGATTTTGCAATTTTTATGTTATTTGTCAGATAATATTAACTAATAACATTATTGTTATCATCAGATAATGTTATTTGAATCTAATAATGTTATCAAGATAATTAGAACAGATAATATTATCTGTCGCAATTTGGTTAGAGTATGTTGTAATTTATCTGATAATATTATGTGATCACATTATCAGATAATATTATCTGTATTTGTTTGTCCACTTTTAACGCATGCAGTTACCTATTTTTTATTTGGACTGTGGTAATTATTAAGTTATTATTTTTTGTGCTTATTTAAATTTTTTCATAATTCTTTATTTTGCATCAATTTTTTGTTGACTGTTGATTAATCTCGACAAGACAATTTAGTGTCAAAAAAATAAAAAAATTCATAAAAAGCTAAAAATAAATCAAAACGTGATCTGTTTTGACTTATTTTTCATCATTAGGGATTTTTATATATTTTTTAACATAATTTTATATTTTTGAAATTCCTTTCGTCGAGACGAATCAACAAACTCTAAAAAATTGATGAAAGAATAGCAAATAAGAAAAAACAATTGAACAAAGACAAAAATATGACTTATTTTTCATTTTTAGTGAATGTTTTTATTTTTAAACATAATTTTATACTTTTTAGATTCCTTTCATCAAAACGAACCAACAAATCTTAAAAAATTGATAAAAATAAAGCAAATATAATTTTTTTGAATAAAGACAAAAATACTGACTTATTTTTCGTCTTTAGTAAATATTTTTTAGTTTTTTGACATAATTTTATACTTTTTAGATTCTTTCATCAAAGCGAACCAACAAACCCCAAAAATTGATGAAAATATAATAAATACAAAAAAAATTCGAATAAAGAGAAAAAATAACTTATTTTTCACTTTAATAAAAGTTTTTGAATTTTGAACATAATTTAATATTTTTTACATTTATTTCATCAAGATGAACCGACAAATTCCAAAAGGTTGATGAAATATAAAAAATATAAAAAAAATAAAACAAAACATAATAATTTAGATAATTTAGGCGAAAAAATTAAAATTGACGTATTCAGTGTAAGGACATTTTTTAAACTAGTGTATGAAACAAAGTTGTCAATCTCATCCCGTACAGGCCGGTACGTCTCTTACTGCCCTTGTAACGGTACTGGACCACCAGAGTACCGTTCTGGCAATCGTTCCAGCTTGTTCTGGCATGTTTCCTGTTGTTCCGGCCTGTTCCGAGCAATACCGGCCAATACTGTACCGTACCAGTTTGTATTTAAAAAATTAAAAAATTAATTAATATTTTTTTTGGATAATTAGACATTATTTGAGGCTAAAATCATCATTTTTTATGTTTGGTGATTTATTTTTAAATTGTGATGCTTTATTTTTATGTTTAGTATAATTGTTTGTTAAAAGATATTATTTAAAATATGTATATTAATTTTAGCCATAAATCCAAAAGGGTACGCCGGTACACACCGGTACCGGTACATACCGTACCAATAACAAAACTGATAAGCTCGCCGATATGAGATTAATAACTTTGGTATGAAAATTAGAAGTTCTCGCCCTAGTTTAATATAAGATAGACTAATTACATTTTAAATTTTTAACTAAGAGTCCCTATGAAATAAAAGTAGATGGAAAAGTCTTAGCATACAAATTTTACGAACACAGATCAGATACAGATGTATCCGGAATTATTAGATGTACATAAAATCTTATAATTATTGAGAGTTCTACGTGTATTTAACAGTTTTGGACACATTCATACCTAAATATATTTGTAAAATCTGTGTACGTAACATTAGACAAAGTAGACTGAAGAAACAAGTACTTTCCTCATGAAAGTGACTATATACGGCGAGGGGACACGGTTTTGGCATCCAGCCCGAAGTTTGGGTGGGCAGGTCCCTTCAGTCTTGATCATAATAATAAATTTTTATTTTTATTTAAAACTCTATTCTGAAGTTACTAAAGAAAAAAACTATGATCTGAAATTTCAAAACAATACGAAACACGACAAGAAGAGAACTGCCAAATTAGAGATGTATATATTGTATATACAACGTCAATCGGCGTGGCCGTAATTCCGAATTTTTTGTTGAAGTGAAAGAGTTTCTGTTAATTATTTTATTAAAATTTCTTTTCCTGGAATAGTGGTTGTCCAACATATATATATTTTTTAGAAGGGAAATATAATAAAAGGAATATCACGAAAATTTAATTCGAACGGCGGGTTCAATTGACCATAAACGTCACTATCCCCACCCTCCTTTGTTTGATTCTTTTTCCATATTTTATGTTATCGTCTGGTTTTATTTAATAAATTCTTAAGTTATTATAACACTACTTTATAACATAAAACCATTAGACATTATTGAAATGGTAGACACGTTGGAGAAAAAACCTCGTAGGTCAGCAGCCCCTGTGACCCACCTTTACGGTCACTCAATTAACCTATTCTCCCTTGTCATTTTCTGAAAATATCATAATAATTCTTCAAACTGCAACTCCATCATAGAGTTCTTTAAAAGGGCTGAAATACAAACAGACCCAAAAAAAAAAAAAAAAAGATTTGGTTTCATTTTTGTTAGTGTAAGTGAATAAAATTTCTCATTACTTTAAATTATGCTTCTTAAACTTTGACCGAACACATCGAATTTTGCTTTCACGCTAGAAATTTAATATGCAAGATAAGAAATCGCCAAAAAATCTTTCATCTGTAGTCGGCAAAAAAACACTTCGATAATTAAAAGTCAGCACTCAATCTTGCTCTCTCAATCTAAGTGCGTGGACTATAAATTGCAGTGTACTTGGACTTTTGTCAGTGTATTTTCTTTTATAAAGATTATCTATCACTTAATCTGAGTCTTTCTTGACGCATAACTCCTCATTAGAGATGGATTATTCTTTCTGACAATTGATTCTTGACTAAATAAGTCTTATCAGGACTCTTCGAAGTAACATTGTCTATAATGTTGGAGTTTAATTTAATTGTTAACTTTTCATTATAGTCGAATTCGACTATGATTTCTCATCCTTTTTCTATCTAGGTCTGGCCTCAAACTGTTTGGGTCTGAAACTTATCTACCTACCGTTATGCCGGCAATTTGCCGTCAGGTGTCCCCAGTGCACCCCAGCTTTGGTTTCTTGACTTTGATTCGCCCATCATCTTGTTCGGCCAGTTGAAGAAAGGCTCATTTTTCATCTTTTTGACAACCTGCTACAATAGAACTTTGAAGGTCATCTTTTCAACCCCCAACTCAAATGGTGGAATGTCCTTTCTCTCCCCTGGCCAAACAACATTTGTCTCATTTCAGCGCCCTTTGCCTCTTTCTATTCAGCTGACAATATTCTGTTTGGCTTATTTCCTCTCCTCCTATGCTTTCTCCAACCGAGCATGTAGTTCAATTCAACTCGTAAGCTCATCCATGCCCGTTTGTGGGATGAGTAGCATGTCCTAAAAAGTCCAGCATTTTGAATCTAGGGCAAGCTTAAATGACGTATTTGCAAATTTTGGGTCACATTCTTCTATCTCATTGTATTGCTCCTAGTACTGAGCTGTGTATTATTGAAGTGATTCATACTTTGACCTCCTAAGATTGAGCTGACTGTCCACTTCCTTTTTGACCTTTGTACTTGTGCACACCAGACACAAATCTTTCCAGCAAGAGATAGACCCTTCTGGAAGCTTGTCGAACCACAACAAATCAAGCTCGTTCAAACTAGATGGGAATAGCTTATGCATAAGGGCATTGTTGGTCGAGTACATAGACATCATTTGCTTATAATGTACAAAATGGGTGTAGGAGTTGATCTTTGGCTCCTATTTCTTGAATTTTGGATGGACAAACCCAAGATGGGGTCTAACTGACTCAATTTCCAGAGTAAATGGGGTCGAGATCAACCGTTTGTGGGCAATATTCGAACGAATCCGAACTGATGCAACACCACGTGTAGCCGGTCGGTCGTCCCTGAATCTGCCTTTCTTGGTCCTATCCAACTTGTCCCGTAAATCTTCCCTCCGCCTTTTGTCTTTTCGGTCGTTTAAGGGGTCGACTGTTGGACTGTTGTCCACTTTCTATTCACCTAACCTCTCGAACATTGAGACCCTTCAGTCGTCCTTGCAATTTGCCAACTACTGCTCCATCGATGGAGTTTGCACTCGACGCACCCCGTTTCCACCTTCATGACGATCAACAACAATTTTTGGACCCAGCCCAAGGTGCACAAAGATGCAATACCAGAAGATAATTCTTCTACGTGTCAGTCTTGAGCTGTAGGACTTCAGACATAAGCTGTCAAGGGATTGATCCCTCTTGTTTAGGTCACGTTCCAACTGCTTAATATATTCACGGGAAGTCAATCTCGGAGGGGCCCTGGTGGTTACAGCCTCCCTGAGTCAATTTCTTCGATCAATGCCCCATTCCCCTTTGCAGCGGAGGATCCCACTAAATCTTCGCCGCTGAGTCTCGCCATCCTAACTTCTCTCATCAATGAAGATTCAACAATAGTGGTTATCAGAAAGGAATGATCACAGTCCCCAGCGGAGTTGCCAATTGTGGAGTTATGATGAGTCACCTATCCTGATCCGATTTGTTCTCCAAGAATTGTGTGGCCCTTGAAGCCTGCGCAAGGAATAACTAATTAGTGCCAATGAGCTATTTCCAACTAATAGGCACTTTGATGCTTAAGTTAGAACACATGGGGTAAAAGCACGAAAGTCTTTGTACTAGTATTTATTGCGTACCTAATTTTGCTTCGTAATTCCATATTTATAGCCATCAAGTATCTTAGTTTGGTAATAGAATATCGTGTAATCTTTCCTTTATTGCTTACTGCCAAATCTAGCTATTTCCTTAGAGCAAAAGGATTTTCTAAGCAAGGATTTTCAAAATGGGATAGTTTCCTATTAGAGCTTTTTGCGTTCAAGAAGGATCTAATTGTCGTAGCCGAACAGTGTCTGGGCCGTTCGATCTCGAGAATTCCTGAACCGTAATATGTAGGCCAAAGCCCCACCCTACAACATGGTTCATACCAAGCCTTGCCCGACCCCCATTTAATTTGCTCGGCGTTGCGTCGGCCAAAGCCCCACACAACCGACTCGCCCCACGAGTTCAGGCTCCATCGTCTATTCAACCCTTTGGCTCAGGTTTGGGTCGGCTCGACAATTCTGCCAACTACACAAGTACATATAGTACACATATATCTGTGTGTGTGTGTGTGTGTGTACACAAAAAACTTCTAATGACGGTTCTCTCATTTTGCTAAATGCGAACCACTCCTTTCCTAATCAAATTTGATGATCTGAACCGTTCAATGTGTTTAAAACATATTTTTAGAGGTTCTCACGAGAAATAAACTCAAAATATTACCGAAAATTGCCTGATCGAAGTAGTTTTTTCATAAAACTGTTCTTATCAATATTTATAAAAAAGTACTCGGATCATACCCTTCCCGATTTTTTGAGCCAATTTCTCGTCGGTACCATTAAAAATATGTTTTAAACACACTAAACGGTTCGGATCATCAAAATTTGATTATAAAATAAAAAATCCGCATTTTAGCAAAACGAGGAATCCCTCATAGAAAAATTGTATACACACACACACACACACACACACACACACACACACATATATATATATATATATATATATATATATATATATATATATAACACTAAGCAGTCCCCTTCTAATAAGAGATCTCTTATTTTGCTATGGTATGGATTTTTTTTTTTTTATCAAATATTGATGATACAAACCGTTCAATGTGTTTAAAACATGTTTTGAATGATACCCACAAGAAATTGGCCCAAAATAATATCACGAAGAATTTAATCTAAATATTTTTTGATAAATATTGATAAAACAGTTTTATGAAAAATTGAATGGATCAAGACTTTCCGGATAATATTTTGAGCTGATTTCATGTGTTAACCCTTAAAAATATATTTTGAATACATTGAACAGTTCTGATCATCACAATTTGATTTAAAAATAAGAGGTCCGTACCATAACAAAATAAGAAATTCCTTATTAGAAGCTTACTCTAACACTAAGTATATAAATGACTATAACATACATATACGCATAGGGTATATATGATAGGTATGCACATATCCTGAAGAATTAAATCAGATTGGTGGATTTTCACCACTCCACAATAAGTAAATCGAAAGATAACTTTTTACTCTTCTTCACTTCAGTTGCTTTGAAATAGCCGATGAAAGATTTATAAAGTCCTTAAGTTAGGGCCGGTCCTAAATTTTTAAGAGGAGAATGTTGAGAATGTAGCCTTTTATAATTTCAAGAAATTGGAAAAAATATTATTAACTTGGAAGGCAAAACTACAAAATTACATATAATTAGAGTAGACTAGAAACATATATAAGTCTAAGAATTTCATTTCATTATAAGAACCGCAGGGTGCATGTCACTTGAATGAGATATAGAAATTGGATACAAATTTGAGTTAGTGAATTTTATCTACTTTTTGACTTTTTCTGCCCTAGGACAAGGGCCTTGAATACAAAATAGGCTTATTGGGTCTATTGGCTAACAGTCCAAAGTAAGAGATTTGTAATGTAATTAATCTATTTCATAATAGATAGCCCAGAGTCCTTTTGATAGATCAGTTTCAAAAATACTCTTGTACCAATCACGCTAATTTGATTTCACGGATAACTACGAAAAAACACAACATGAAGGCACAAAACATAAATAGAGAGAGACGAACAAATAACATTATCTACTACTGAAAACCAAACCAACAGCTAATATTATCTAATCTAACCAATCTGTTGGTTAGAATATTAGAAGAAATAATTAATCTATTGGTTTGGTTTTCAACAATACAGGTATCAAAAAGATTTTAGATAGAGTTATCTGTTGGCTTTGATGTCTATATTACTCAAAATCAAACTAACAGATAACATTATCTAATCTAATCAAACCAACACCTAATATTATTTATTAGATAAAGTTATGTATGCCTTTCTAATTTATGTATGAATGAAAAACAAACCAACAGATGAAGTTATATCTATATTACTTAAAATTAAATCAACAAATAACATTATCTGTTCTAACAGATAAAGTTATCTATTAGATAAAGTTATCTATTGACTTTGATATCTGTATTACTCAAAAATAAACTAATAGATAATATTATTTGTTTTAATCTAACCAACAACTAATATTATCTATTAGATAAAAGTATACATTGGCTTTGATATCTGTATTGCAAAAGCAAACAAAAAAGAACAAATGAAAAACAAAAATAATGTAACATCGAGCGACGATAGAGAGAAAGTTAAAACGACTAATGATTATATCAATAAAGGCAATTTCGACAATTGAAGGACATAACGTATTAACATTTTAAAAATAATAGATCCTAACTCAAAAATTAAATATGCCCAGACTTAATGAGCCAATTCTACCAATTTTCCGTAATGAATTTGAATGTTTTTTAATCCCTACTTACTACATAGTACGAGACTCAATATTGTGAATCCTTTTTGGGCTGATTTTTTAGAACCTTAGGAAATAACCTCTAAGCCTTACCCTAGGGCCGGGCCTACCGTAGTAAAGTTTCACACTAAACACACTTATAACCTAAAGCCTTAATACCTGTACAATTTAAACTGGGAAAACAAAGTAAATGTTTGCCTACTAATGATGCGTTATTGATTTTAAGGCTCTCTTTGTTCAAAATTATTCGGTATTAACGGAATTATTGTTTTTTTTTTTCGTTTTTTAAATCAAGTTTTATTAAATTTTTGAATAAATTATTAATCTTGACAAGAAGAATCTAAAAATAGTAAATATGAGCAAAAACCTCAAAAAGTTCACTATAAATAATAATTAAAAAATATTATTTATTTTTTTACTATTTTTAGTACCTTAAGCGTTGTCTTATCTGAATTTTTTATAGTTTCGATCTATATTTTATACTTTTAAGATTTCTCTCGTCAAGACAATTGAGAAAATGTAGGAAAAACAAAGAAAACTATACCAAAAAATGTGAAATATAAAACAATACTGGCTATTTTTTAAAATAAAATAATTTAGCCTAAACCCAACCTAAATTATAAAAATAGCTAAGTTAACATAAAGCAAATGTTAAATACAATTTGGGCTACTAAATGAATCAAACCGTTCAAGTTTGAACTCGTGTTCGCTCATTAAAAATTTATTTGAGATTAGTTTGTTATATATTAAAATAAAGCTTGAACATATTTTTAAACCTTGTCAAGCTTTCAAACCAATCTCACATAAACTTTCGGCTCGTTCGATTTATAATATGTGAAAACTTTACATTACTCGAGATCAAATCGATCATAGCTTGTTTGGGATTGGCTTGTCTCATAATCAAGTCAAACTTGAACACATTTTTGAAGCTCGTTAAATTTTTAAACCAAACTAAGACAATTAAATGTTCAGCTCAAGACATTGGGCACTGGGGCTTAGACGGGCTTAAGCCACTTCTGGCTTCCTTTGACCGGGCCTGTTAAGAATGTTAACCCATCTGAACCTGTCGGAAATGGTTGCCCCAGTTTTGTTCCGAAGGTATGAATGAAAAAAGGCTCAAAATTCAAACCCGGCCCGGGTAAGTCCTACAAGCTCGAGCAACCTTCCGGTGCGGGGTAATAATTTTTTTCATAAATATTACAAAAAATAAAAATTCACCAAAAAAATTATTATAATACTAAATGGTCAACTAAACTGAGATCAAACTTGAACAATTCAAATGTCGTGGTCGACACTGCTCAAACCAAGATTAGTGTCTACTGCATTAACAAATTAGGTTGTGTCTCGTTTTCTTCATCGATAATATAAAGTTATTATTGGAATTAAATTTAGCAAAATTTTCAAAGTATGTAAGAAAATCATCAAAAAGATACGCGTTGACCTGCAAGTATACAAATATATACGCGAGGAATGAGATTGGAACATGATTTTCGAGTATTTTATATAACCTATTTGCAACAATTGCTTTTGGATTACTGAAGTCATTCGGATCAAGGTACCCTCATCTCAATTTGTTTTTTTAAGAATTAATCTTAATGTTCACACGTGAGATGATTCATTCAAAGTTGGTCAAACGTCCGTATATTGAATATTGATTATCCTCACAAAAGTTAATAGCACTTGGGATGTCTCGGACATAAAATTTAAATGAAAGAAAACTTCTAAACTACGTGCATGCATTTACCACTTCCCTATCATCTAACTCATACAGTAATCAAACCTGTAATTTTAAAAAAGACTAAACTCCTAATTCATATACCATAATCACTAAGTCAATTCCTTTATGATTTGCCAGGAAACCCCTCAGGAGTACTTTATATCGTAATATAAATTTATGGTAATCATGTTTGGAGCTGGCATAACAAAATCTCCAACTTGCACTGATTGGAATGAGTTAATAAGTTAATTAACCAAGACAAAAGAAGACTTCTTGTTTTTTTAATCATTATCTAAAGCAACTTGGTGATATGCCACAAAAGCAAGCAACATGCTTCTTTAATTTTCCAAACCACCATATGTTCTTCTATTTGTTTATTTTAATGTTTAATTATCTACCATACTAGGAGTCATCGTTGCACCTATCTTTTTTTTATGAGAATATTTTATAAGGTGCTTCTATATGCACACATCAAATGTCTCTGCACGCCCACTTATGTCATTAAGTTTGAAATAGATCCTCTTTAATCCATTTAATAAATTGGATCATTCAGTTAAGGCCATTTGTGGATCTTTCTCGACTCGATTTGAATTTAGAGTTCGTCGAGAATATTAGCTAGATTAGATGATATCCGACTAATGTTGCTAATGCCAAAAAAATTGGTCAAGTGTCCTGCGATCCTTACTTGGCTCTTACAAACAAGTCCGGTAGCCGAGAGTTAATTTTTGATCAAGAACCCTTTAACGATCAAGTCAGTAACTAGATAGTATGTTGTAGGTAGGAATGTATTGACTCATGTGTATATGAAACGTACCTAGTCTCATGGTCTGGGATGATCTTTAATAGGATAGGAAAAAGGATAGTATTTGGCTGGCTCATGGCTGCCAATGACGCCATCATTCCCTTCTCGGATGAGTGCTTCATAGATTTTGGGCACCGCCTTTGGGATCGCTCAAGCAATCAAGACCGTCCCGTAAAAGTTCTCTTGGTCGGCACTTATCATGTGTTTTGATAAGAGCGCGCACATCCGAGCAGGTGCTGACCTACCAGGATGACAATATACCCATTTGCAAATTGGTCGTCCATCAAATTACTGTGTAGTTTTTGATGGCCTAGAGTGCATATTGGTCGCTGATTGGTCTTTTAATGATGAGAGCCACACTATGCTCATCAGTTGTCTTTCATTCCCTAGTCAGGGTGTGAGCTCAAACGAAGGAAATAATTACTTAACCCGAGAAGCGACGGTTACACCAGCATTGATGCGCGCCTTTCCACCTTTTGCCTTCCATTGTTAGATCCTCCACGTGTCACAATCTCTCTTGTCCCCGAAAAGGTGCCCCCCTTGCTTGGCAGTTATATACACATGCCCTACTGCTCGCCTAACATGGCGCCATCCTCATCGTTCATGATCCCTCATATCTAATGGTTTAGATCGATATTGTCGTTTCAACTCCTTCTTTGGGCAGAACGTCCCCTTCGAAGGTTTTTTTTAAAACTCTTTCCATTCTTACCTCAACTTTTAACCCTTTACTAGCTCAAACCTTGTTTCAAGCGATCCTTCAGTTCATTTAGCCTTCTCTTCGATCACTATCAAAAGACCTTCATCTCTGACCCCACCTCGCTTTCTCGCGTGATCTTTTCCCAAACATTCTCTGCAGCCAAATTATACTCCTATTTCCTATGGTCTTTTTAAGTCTCTCATGAGTTCCCTCCGATCAACCTTCGGACAAAAAAACCCCAATTCCTTAGCATTACAAACATCACATTTTTCCTTGTCCTTGTCATGAGATCTTAGAGAACTGAAAGAACTATATAGCAACCCATTTATGTGTATAGTAAGACCCTAGCTCTTCTAAGAAATCCTCAGAGGAGGAAATTCTCAATGTGAACCCAATCTTTGTAGCTAGTCTCGCAGCTAACTTGGGAGGACAACCTTTTAGTGCCAAAAATGTCTCTTTTGATGACAAATTAGGACGTGGATAGGTTTCTCAACTATTCAATCTCTGCTTTTGTTCAGTTGAGGGTGCCCAGTGCTAATGAGAGGGCTTGCACATATGCTAAGGGCGGCCTTTGCTTATATGAGAGCAACTTTTAGTGCGGGTTGCATTTTCCTTTCATCCTCTAATCAGAGCGATCCTTCACTATTTCAACATGTCACCAACAACCTAATGTCGAAAGCTTGGAGGCTATTGATTTTCATGATCGTGCTTTGGCACCAGGCAAGCGATGGTGGAAAAACATCCCCTTATGGTTGCAAAGTTCTTCTATTAGTACTTCTTCAAGGAGGCCAAAGACGAGCTGGGTTGGTGCTTCTTTCAATCACAAGGTGTCAACAACATAATCACCAGATCCCCTCTTCCAACAAGAGCTGGAAGGATAAATACTTCTTCACCGGGAGCAATGGCTAGGAGTTTGGCCTAGAGGACGCCCTTCACGAGCAGCCAACTAGAGTGATCTGCCTATGGGCTGATCCTAACCAGCCAAGTTTTATAACTCCAGCTTTTGTGGACAAACTGAGGAAAGATGGCCCCTGTCGGTACTTTGCTTTTATGACTCCAGCACTTCTTCGTGCTTGTTCTCTAGGTCCTAACCCCCAAGGTACATATCTGATCTATCGTATGTGTCAATTTACTTATTTTTATTCTTATAATCAATTTTATGACCATGCTTCTGGCTCCAGAAGGAACTCCTAAAAATAAAAAAACTCCAAAGAGGCCACACCTAGACCCGTGGCCAAGAGGCATAAATTTGAGAAACACTTGACGAAAAAACCCAATGTGGTCGTGGTTGATCCGGAAAAAGGCAAAGAGGTAGGGCAAAGAAAGAATACAGAGGAAGAGAGGAGGGAGGAAAAGAGAGATAAAAGGAGATAGAGAAGGTCAATCTAGCGTTACGCTGTCTAAAAAAAAGCACAAATGTGTAAGTTCGTCATAATCTAAGTCGATCGACAGGGAGCCCAGTTTGCAAACTAAACTGCCCGAGGAGTTTACTCCAACTATCCCAAAAAATGAAGGGAAGGGTGTGGTCTAGTTCGAGTCGAGGGTTGCGCCATCAAGGGATGGTCATAAGCATATTGTTCAATATGAACTCCGAAAAGCAACTCTGAATCCCTTGGCCTTAGAGCAAGGTGGAAACTTTCTGCTGACTAGGCAAAGAAAGATAATGCAATTAAATGAAAGGCTTGGTTGTTCTCAAACAAAGATAGTTAGTAGCTTGATTTGGGATTTCTAGTCTAGCCTATCATGGCGTCTAACACCATGCCAAATGTGCCCAAAAAAGGAGAGCAAAACAAATGAAGCATGCCCAAAAGTATTGCTATGCGCTATTCATGGTGCTACTGTAGAAAATACTTTATTTGAAGATGGTGATGGTGTAAATACATTCCGTGCTTTTAACCCAACTTAAGCCGAAAAAAATATTCAATGGTCACTGCCAATCACGTTTGGTCACAAATAGTAAAAAAGTTGGGTCGGCTGAAGACCAGTCATAAAAGTTGTAAGATTATCTTGTTGTCCACTTGGAGCTTCACATTGAAGCGCTTGAGGTAGTCGCACATGGACTCTTCCTTCTATTGTTTGACGTTCAAAAGGTAGGTGGTCCGTTGGCAAGAAAGCCGACCACTGCGTGTAGAAGTGGTTGACGAATTGTCTGCTCAGTAGCTCAAGATTGTCGATCATCATGCACTTTATTTTCCCGAACTAAACCCGAGTGGGCCTCCTCAGAGTGGTGGGAACGATTGGCATATTATGTCATCCGAGACTACAAGCAAGGTCATGAAGGCCTTGTAGGCCTCCAAGTGATCTAACGGATCTTCTAATATGTTGAAAAGATCAATCTTTAGTGTTATGAATTCCAAGAAATGTGGCTTGGCCATTACCACCTCCGTAAGTGTCAAATTTGTTCTGGGAACCTACCCATTGCCTTCTCCTAGCCTTCTCTCCTCCATCTGCCTCATAACACCTTCAAGTTTTTCTGCGAGTTCTATGATTTCTGCCTCTGCACCGCAAAGTCTTCTATGGGGGCTATACTTCCTCACTTTCGTCGGGCTTCACCACCTTCCCTATCGGTGTGGCTATTCATGTCTTCATGAACCTAACCACCAATGCCCCGCCCTTCAGCTCCTCCCGAAGTTCCTCCATCGGTGGGTCCATTTATGGTGTGTGTGTTATGGGGTGGGGGGGGGGGGGGGACCCTAGCGCGTAATTCCTACAAAAGGTTTTTTTTTGTTCAATCAACATTGCCACCAACTAGGTGAGGCATTGTACCTGTTCTTCCAATGGATTACCGATTTGAAAGGCATTTCCTTCATGTGCTCTCCTTGCATAGATCTCGTGTTCACCATCGGTCCTAGCACTCAGTTAAATGTATGTAAGCGAGAATGTTGCGCTCTTCCACAGAAGGTGTCAAATTGATGATGCCAAAAGCTGGTAAAGTGTCTTGCGCTCTTTCCTTGGCTCCTACTGATAAGTTCGGTAGCCAGTGTGTGGTTTTCTGGCTCAAGACTCTTCGATGATCAAGTCAGTAACCATATAGTAGGTTATAGGCAGGAATGTATTGATTATTTTTTTGCCCTCATTGTTTTTTATAATTTTTTTGTCTCATTTTCCTGTAGATTATAAATTTTTCTCGGCGAGAAGTTTTAAAAAAGTAAAAGACATGAACTAAATTTTACTTGTATTTAGAAAAGTTAAAACTCATCTCTTAGCCGAAGATGATCTTTCATATGCTAGGAAAGGGACTAGTCTCAAGTGGTCTATTTGTGGATCATTCTCGACTCCACTTGAAAGCATTTATTTTTTTGAAGTTTCTTGAGAATATTAACTATATCAAACGATTTGCAATTAATATTATTTTTAAACATGACAAATATTCCCGAAGAATTTTAAAAAGTAAATAACTTGTAAAGCAAGAACACGAAAAAGGGGATTAACTGGACGATTGATCAATTTATCTCATAGACTTGGGAGGATACATTCCATTAGGTATACTTTTTCTTTTAGTGGGTGAACGGTTGTAAGAGGGCAAAATCAAAGCAGTATTGTTAGGAATACAGATTATTTTGATGCATCTAGATACATCTGTGTTCAAAATCGTTAGATGCACGTGGGGCCTTTAATAGTTCAAAAGTCTCATGCATCTAATGGTTCTGGACACACCGTCCGGATAATCTGTGTACACAGAGTTTTCCATTTAAAAGAGCACTCCGAAAAGAAGGGTTAAAAGAAAAAGTGCATCTCTCTTTCCAACAAAAAGAAAAGGGAAAATGCTCCTTTGTCCACATTATTTTATAGAATGGAGAAAGGTGGTGCAAAAGGAGTACTTTAGTATTTAATTCATATGTGAGATTCCTTTAATAGAGTAATCCCACCTAATATATATATAAAAAAAAAAGGAAGGATAATCCCAACCAAAACTCAACTTTCCACAGCAGTTGCAACTGAGAGCGACTCTGGCCAACACACTTTAACTTTAGTCCATGAAAAAGTAACAATAAAGTCATCATCAAAAGATTCAAAACCAAAGAATACCTGAAAGTTAAAGTGTTTTAAGGCATAAAGGAATAGGCATTATACCATAACATGAGCATCCAGATATGGGGATCACTCACACTTAGACCACTAATGCTAAAACAAACCGCATGCAATTGGTTGATTCAAAGGATGACAGTAAATAATATATGTGTGTTGGATCCATACATCCTAAGGTCGAAAATTAGTAACCACATTTTTCGGGCTACTGGGGGTTATACCTAGCTAGTCGTTACCTTCGGAGTCTCGAGGACTAGTCAGCGAAAGGTTGGACATATTCAAAATCGACGAAATGTCTCAATTATCAAAAAATGGAAGAGAAATAGGAGAAATGTGACACCCCAGCTGGGCTGCAGTGCCAGCTGTGAGGCCGACGTCCTAAAAATGGTGTTTCAGTGGACGTTCGGATGAGTGGTCAATGATTCCACATCGCTTGGTGGATATAAGTTCAGTGGTATTTATAAGATTATGAAGCTTCCTTGTAAAAAGTCTTTTAAAAAGTCGTGAGTTGCCAACACCAAATGAAACTTTACAGTTAAGCGTACTCGTCCTAGAGCAACCCAAGGATGGGTGACCTACTGAGAAGTCCATGGAGTTTGGACAACCAAAGTAGACAGTATTGTATAAGGCGGGAGCGGATCGTTACATGAAATATATCGGCCCACCAAACGGTGGAAAAGCTGCAGCATCTAAAACCTTAAGCAAGCTAGATCTCCTTAAAGTTAGCCAGAAGTCAACTTTTTATGGCCCTCATACTTGTTTTCCCATTTCAATAACTTATCTAATGAGACTAACTATGGAGATTTGTTGTGCTCGCAATTTATCTTCTTCTTCTTTTTTTGTTGTCTTTGTACATTATCTTTATTTTCTATTCATGGATAGTAACAACTTCATATTTTTAAAAAACTTTATTTTTTATTATCTTTTACCTTTACTTTGGAATTTCTTGCTTTTATCACAAATTCAACTGTAGAAAACACACTAATCCATTCAAAAATTTATAGTTTTTAATATTGATCGGTACAAATTACGTTCAAAAAGTTATAATAATGAAACGCTATATCAATCATATAAAATCCGTACTAGAGAAACAAACTAACAAAAAAAAAAACTCTTATACAAAAGAACTAATAATTAATTCTTATTTATACCAAATTTGACTCCTTGATCTTTCAATAGAGAGTATATAAGGGTGGCCAATTAGACAGTCCTAGAATTGCGATATTTTAATTTTTTAATCGATGAAAGTGACCTACGATTATTTCTACATGGTTAATGTCAGGGTTCATATTCGAGATGACATATTAGAATAAGTTGTTTAATTGATCTTCTCACACAAAAACAATAAAGTCATAAGTTCTGATTAAATAAGACAATTCCAATTATTGGATGGTAAATTCTTTCTAATGTCACACACCAAATAGGAAAATTGAATATGACAGTGATCATATCACGAACGACGGCCTCAATTAATCTATCAAAATTTCAATATCTATCACTATTCTTTTCTCATAATAGGAATGGTCGCTTAGTGATATAAAAGGCTTATCATAAGCGTTTTGGATCGAATAGTCAGGAGACCAGAGGTTCGTAGTTGTGTTATCAACAACTTCTCGACTTTTGTTCTCTTGAGAAGTACAATTGTGATCTATTAATTTTTGGCGGGGCGGTAAAATTCTATGAGTGACTATTTTACGACGGAACTCTCTGCTAGTTTGAATTTTGTTTGATCCCTCTTTGAAAAAGTTACTACAGCGAGTCACTTTATCCTTCACTTTTTTATATTTAAATAATGTGATAGTTACTTATTGTGTTTGATTACTATTTACATGTGGACAACAGATTCGTTTCAAAAAGTCAAGGCTTTTCTTAAACGTAATAGAATGCACCACATGAAAGTGACACAGCTTCAACATTACGATTAAAGCACATGATTATGACGTGGCAATGTAATCTCCTAATCAAATAGATCGTACTAATCCACTAGAATAAAAACAAAAAACGTGTAAAGATTAGGTTCATCGTCCTAATTTGAGATTTAAAAATTTATTTATTTTTATATTTTCAAATTGAATTCTTTTAACAATAATTTTTTAATAAGTCATCTCATCTCACAAGTGCATAAGCTATTAAAACGCTAGAAGAATTAATCTAATTAACATTCCGGCTAGTCCATACTACTGGACAAAATCTTGAATTTAAATATCAAAATCCTCGCAAGTGGGATGGTGACATTGGTCCACCGAAAACTAGTCGGCAATAGATGTAAGGTAGTTGAAGTCCTCGCCACCCTGCAGATCTCAATCTAACGACTGCGCCAGTACTTATTTCTCCGAAACAAGATATCAAAGGAACCTAGATGATCTATCCATGACTAGGATGAAAGATTTTGATCGGATACGAGATCACAGGTGCTATATCTAGTGGTATTTCTATAGAAAATCTATTTACCGCTGTAAGATCCCTATTTAAGATCACTGCAGTTCTTTTTTTGGCTTGCTCTGTAACCCAATTGCCATTTATATCCTTCAAGCCCTGAATCCTTCTAACCCTTCCATCCCGAGAGACTCGCCCTAGCCGAGCGGTCTTTGCCTACACAATTAAGCTAATTAGCTCCTCATTCTCTTATTATGACAAAATTGACTGGATACCTCAGCTATAAAAAAAAAATTGGACAACGGACCAAACACTTTGCTTTTACTAGAATAAAAAATAAAATAAAACATGGTAGATGACTACATGAAAGAATTTTAAAATGAAAAAGGCCTTTTTAGCTTTGATCTCTTTTACATCCTTTATGCTTTCCTACGCAACCCACCTGGCTTTGGGACCCACACCACGGCGAGACTTTTCTAACTCAGAAGACTTCTTGATGATGTGGCCTAATGATGCGTACAAAAAGTTCAGCATCAGCCTCTTTTTTTGGCGCATCCACACCACCACAACCACCTTGTTCTTGGCGGCTACAATATACTGATATATTTGTATTTATTTAATAATTTAAGTTTTAAGAATAATTTTTACATATCTTTGTTAATTTTTGAACGATCGTATTCTAATCATTAACGAGCATAGGGTCCGACCAATTTATACAATTTTTGCGACTGTGTCCATACTATTTGAGAAATATTAATGGAATCGCATGAAAGTATTCATAATTTAATTAAATACACTTTTTAATCTTTCGCCTCAAAAGATGCACCTAGCCGTTTCCTTTATGAATACATCTGTTTTCCTGTATTAAAATATAAGCAGTCATATTTATTAAAAATATAAAATACATGAGCTATTAATGTACAGTTGTGATTGCAAAAAAAACACAGAAGATTCCATGCCAATCAATCCATGTATTATTATATACATAGTCCTATATAAGCACATCCTTAGCCTCTTCCCCATCAACAATAACCAGTTTTCTCTCTCTTCAAAACATACCCATCTCTGTCCTTCTCTTATAAACCATAACCTTTTTCCATCTCTCTCTCTCTCACACATGGCTGAGGTTCACGAAGCACGGGGTATTAAGCTATTTGGAGCAACAATTGAAGTGCAAGTGAGAGAAGCAAAGGAAGAGCCAAGCAAATCAGATGATCAAACAGCAGAAAAGAGGCCAGACAAAATCATTCCATGCCCTAGGTGCAAAAGCATGGAGACAAAGTTTTGTTACTTCAACAACTACAACGTTAACCAACCAAGACACTTTTGTAAGGGTTGCCAGAGGTATTGGACAGCCGGTGGGGCTCTCCGCAACGTCCCGGTCGGAGCGGGTCGCCGCAAGATCAAGCCGCCATGCCGGGGAATCACTGGCGGCTTCTCATCCGAGAGTTGTTTCTTTGATTCTTCCGCCCACGGTGTGCAACAGATTGACTTTGATGTGATGGTGGAGGAGTGGCAGTTGGCGGCAGCACATGCCGATTCTTCCCATGTTTTTCCGGCTAAGAGGCGGAGGACCGGATCAGGAGGTCAAAATTGTTAATATTTTTTTTTTCCCAATAATTCGGAAATGATTAGAGAATATAAATATTGCTAGTGATCTAGTGGTGCTGTAAATATATACTAGTTGTCTTAATTAATTAAAGAACTGATCAATGATTTAAACAATTTTTTTGTCTCAATTAATTGATGAAATATATTTGGAGGCGTGAGAATCAATAGCTCTTAATTAATTTGCATCTAGTTTTGAACGAAGGGACAACTAGGGGTCCCACTGATCGAAGCTTATCCCCTGTGCTAAACAAAGTCTAATTAGAGCACGTGCAATCATGGTCAAATTACAAATTTATTCAAACTATGTAGGAAAGTCTTCCAAAATTGCGTGACGGCAGTGATATTTATTTTTCAATAACTAGGCACAAGCACATGGTGGGTGCTTCGATTGAAACGAATAAGTCATAAAATAGTGCATTATTCAATTTAAAAGTTATATTTTTATATCATTATCTTGTTCTATAATATATATTATGAACATTGAGTCATTGAGTTATATTTAAAAGTTATGTTTTTATATCATTATCTTGTTCAATATTATTCTGAACCTTGAGTCATTGAGGTATGTGTGCCAATTAGATGAGCTATCTTCAACTAGGAGCGAAAGGATAATTTTTTCTTATGATAATGTTCAAAAACCTAGGGTGATGTAAGGAGACTTAATAGGATCAAAATGATAAAATACACACAAATATCAAATTTATATTAGTCATTCGTCTTAACAAAAAAAATCTAGAAAGCAAATTACTAGAGATAAAAAAAAATTAAGTTTTAATTGTCTTTAGCGTCATTGTTTTAATTGTCTTTATGTAATTTCTCTTGTCGAGACGAACGAGTACAAAAAAGAAAAAATTCATCTATGTCTCTCAGATTTTCTTCAAAATTGGCAGGCAATTCTTTAATGGAAAGCAACCATGAAGCAAAAAAATTCCATTAAAGGGAAAAAGGAAAAGAAAGAAAAAAGCAAAGGAAAAAGAAAATGCAACCATGAAGCTTCGTGGTAGGGATGATTGAATTTCAAAGTGCGAGCATGAAAAAGGAGCTGTTTGACCATAAACAATTGATCATAATCAAATCAAATTGGAGTCCATTTGTTAGGTGGGGTCATTGTGGACTTTTTCAGCTGATTGCTAATGTCCCTGCAAATGACTTTTAAAGATATCTTGGTATGATTGAAAATGTTATACTTTGGTAGAAAATGTATCAAAGTAGTTCAAGGTAGGGTTGACAATGTTACACTTTGATTGAAATTACATATATTGCTAATGTCCTCAGGGTAGATAGAAACATGAAATTAAGTAAGTTGTGCTATAGAAGATATCGGTCTTTAACTGTTACACTTTGATATATTTGTTTGATTGAAAATGTTATATGTTCACTTTCTGATTATATAGAAATCATTTCATATTCAATTGTTTGCCCACTCTACAGCCACTAGGCCAATCATGACTACTACGATCACTTCTAAGTGCTCTGATGCTAAAATGACTTTAAACAATAAATAGCGTCCATCGTTAATTATCTTCGCTTTACTTTACGTATCATTGGATACTCTTGCTACGGTTACACAACTACTCGCACCTTAAATAGGATTTTGTGCATGTACAAAATCTATCTAAGGTGCTGGCCAACAAGTTTATGAGGGTTCTTAAGTCAATAATTGGAGAGACCCGAGCTGCCTTTGTCGAATTAAGGCAAACAAATCCTGGATGAACTAGTGATTGGAAACAAGGTTTCAGATTATTGGAAAAAATAGTCCATATGGGAATAGTTCTTAAGCTTGATTTCCAAAAAGCATATAATAATGTGGATTTGGGGATACTTATTGCATATGCTTGAGTTGATGGGCCGTAATAATAGGTGGTGTAGTTGGATGAAATAGTGCATTTCTACGGTATCAGTGTCCATTCTACTGAATGGTTCTTCTTCTGATGAGTTTAGACCTTTCAGAGGTTTGAGGCAAGGAGATCCAATTTCTCCTTTTTTTTTCTTCAATGTAGCAACAAAAGGTTTGAATGTACTTTTTTAGAGGACTCTTCAAGTTGGGTTTATTAGTCCAATGTCAATAGGTCAAAATGGAAGAACTTTTTCCCATTTACAGTTCACAGATGATACCATAATTTTCTGCAACAATGACTTGTAGGAAGTTATTTATATCAGAAGAATCCTAAGGTGTTTTGGACGAATATCAATTTTGAAGATTAACATGGCTAAGAGTTCAGTGTGAGGTATATATTAAGGTCTCTCAAGGGGAGGTGGAGGCACTGGCAGAAGCACTGGGTTACAAGGTGGGTTCTCTACCCATGAACTACTTGGGCATGCCACTAGGAGATAATCCTAGAAGAGCAGTCACGTGGCAACCCATAGTGGACAATTTCAATGTAGGCTTGCCTTATTGAAGAAAAAGTTGTCTTCTTCTGATGGAAGAAGAACATTGTTTAAGTCTACCCTATCCAATCTCCCCGTTTACTTTCTTTCTATCTTTAGAATCCCAGAGACAGTGGCTAAGAACTTGGAGAGGTTACAAAGGAGTTTAATATGGGACATAGGGGACAAGAAAAAGATGCATTTGGTCAAATGGTGGTGGAGTTCTAACAGAAATGCCCTATGGGTCAAAGTTATTTGTGGGACGTATAATCTAGACACAACCCTGTTATGGTTTCCCTCTTGTCCTCAGATTGGTAGGGTTTCATCCATTTGGAAGGACATTTGTTCACACAAGTTCTTAGGATGATGCTTGGCTAGATAATCAACCTCATAAAGAATCACACCAAAGACTGTACATCTTGTCTTCTAAGAAAAGAGCATCAATTGCCAACTACATTAATCGCAATGACAACAATGCTCTGGATTTTCATTTCAGAAGGAGCCTTCAAAGCAAGGAAATTGAAGTGGTGGAGCAGATACAAGATAGGATTAAATTCATGGAGTTTCAGGAGTTAGGAGATGACCATCTTCGATGGACGAGGAGCAAGGACAACCGTTTCGTCAAAAGTGCATAGCGTGGGAGGTAAATTTTTTTTAAGAAGATAACTACCTAAAGAGAATTTGGACGAATGTCAGCCCTCTAACAAAATGGTCTTAATGTGGCAAACCCTCCAATTTCGCATCCCCACAAGAGAAATTCTTTGGAGGATAGACATGCCCTTTTCTCAACCTCGTTGTCCTCTGTGCGAAGAATTTGTGGAAACTCCAAATCATCTTCTTATCAACTGTGTGAGGACTTAGAGGGTTTAGGCCTATATCATGGATTGTTAGGAGGGGTCATGGGTAGCCCTAAATTCCATCCAAGGCGTGCTCCTCTTCTGGCTGGACTCAAACTATCATCACTTAGAGAAGACTATCTGGCAATCGACTTTGTTTGCTGCTCTCTCATCTATCTAGCTTGCTCGCAACAATTTGGTCTTTGTTGGAAGGTGTTCAATCCAGATGAAGTTGCGAATTCGGTAATTACTAGGTAGCAATTTGGACCAAAGGGAAGATTACAATTTCTGTTGTGTCCGTCGATGACTTCACTTAGAATATCTTGTGAGATTGCTTAGGTTGTAATGGGTGACCTCCGGCGTGTTTGCTTTTGTTTGGGCCACTGTCAGGGCTATTGTTGCTGGGGCCTTTTAACCTGTTTGGCATTCTTGCCAAACAGGCTCTCATCCTGTGTTCTTTTTTAATTATCAGTATAGTAGTTTTTTGCTGGAAAAAAAAAAAAAAAAAAAAAACACACTTCTATTCAAAGTCTTGGATAGAAAAAATAACATCGTGGGCAAATTTTTTATGTACACTAAAATGCGAGTTTTCTTATACTAGAAAAAAATGTGCTTAGGTCTTTTTAAGAGTCGTTTTTGGTTGGTGTGAAACTATAAGAAAATGAGGCTAGGACTTTCATGCTTTCATTGATAAGAAGCAACATGCCACCATAGTGCTCTCTTAATTGGTAAATGAGTTTTTCTCTTTTCAATGCATGTGGCCGACAGGAACTGGGAAAAAATTCGGAGTGGCTGGTCCAAGTTTATCACTGGTCTTATATTGTCCAATTGAAAGAGACTATATATTTTTGTTGACATTGCATCAGTTTCTCTATAGTTCGTAAGAAGGTCATTTGTATGACTATACACAATTTTTGATATCATAACAATATAGGTTTGGCTCCTCTCCATCCCCAAACGGAATAGACACTCAACCTTTAAATTTTATGGATTAGCTTTAGGATCCATTTTAATGATAAATGTTAAGAGTCATTGTAATGTTTGCTTAGTAGTATTAGGGTATTTTGTGTCATTTTTCCTGTACTCTTTCTTTATGTATGATGTACGTAAGTTAGGGTATGTAATTAACATACCCTAAATACTTTGATTAACCTATGATTATATGGTCTCGAAGCCGAACCTTAAACCTAGCCAGTAGTTACCACCACCACTCATCCGCCGCCGTCGCCATCATATGTCTGATCACAAAACCTCACTGTCGTTGCCATCGCAAATGCTAACCCTAGATCATAAATCCAAATCATAAAACCCTAACCCTAGCCATTGTCATCACAAACCAAACCCTAGATTGCGAACCCATATCACAAAACCCTAACCCTAGATCGTGAACCTGATCGTGACACCATATCATCACGAAACCTTAAGCTTGGATTGCGAACCAAATCGCGAACCCTCAAAACCACAAATCCTTTCATCGGGAAAATTTCAGATTATGAACCCTAAAAATCTGACCTGACTCTGCACGGCTCCTGGATCAACTTTCTAGGTTTGAAGCTAATTTGATTCTGCATCATAACCAACGTCTGGTGCTCGTTTATTTGTTAGAGGTTATACAACAGCTGCATTGTTCCGATCTATTTTTGTCCTACTTACTCTTGGTTGTTGGTAAAGATGTTAGTAATGATTCTTCCTATTTGATGTTCGTATTGTCTTCTGCTCAGTTAGTTGATTGTTTATTAGTAGGTTGTCATTGATCTTTTGATTAGCTGGGCTCCCTCCATTGTCTTGTTTTATTTAGAATGATCTCTCATTCTACTATTCCTATCAATTTATCTGTTATTTATCTGTTGTCTATTACTTTTATACAGTTGAATTGAAAAATGTATGGTCCATGGCCGAAGGCTGTTGAGATGTATTTTATGGATGACAAGCAATATTATTTCATAACAAATGATCCTCCTAAAGAGTCTGATCATAGCATACTGATTGGCATGCTAAGGATGCTCAAATTCATGTTCAGTTGTGGAATAATATGAAGCTGCAGATTAGTCGTACCTTGGTTTTTTTACCTACTGCCAAATTTGTATGGCTTCAGGTTCAGAAATTATATTATGGTATTAATAATTCACAAAGGATCTATGATCTCCATCAGATGTATTTTTCTCTTTTACTTGGTGAGTATCTTTAGAGGATTACTATGCTCAGTTCTACGGTATCCGTGACGAGCTCGATATTTGTCAGAATATTTCTGATGATATTCAGTTTATGCAGTGCCAGCGTGAGTCCATGCATGTAGCTCAGTTCTCATCTGGTCTACCCTCCTCGTATGATCCTATTCAATGGCAATTGTTGGGGGCTCATGATCTACCTTCTCTAAATGAGGTCTTCAGTCAGTTTTGTCAGGCATCTATTTTCGATACTAGCACCTCTATTCGATCGTTGAGCAATCAGAGTTGTTTTCTGTTTTTCAATCATTTTATATGAAAATTAAAAATCATGTCTGGGTGTCGTACTCTTTCTAGATCATTGTCAGTGAAAGAGATTACTCGTTGTAGCCCTATTCAGCACTTTTTGGAAGTCAGCTCTACACCTATCACCTCTTTTCCTGCAGCAGTCTACTACAATTCGGCCTTGAGCCTTTCTTCCATAGCTTGATCCATCATACCATGGATCAAATGAATTATACGCACCTTTTCAATCTCAACCACTTGGTTATTATCATTCTCTAGAACTCATGTCTTGATGTTCTCATCATCAATCCATTCTTCCAAGTGTTCAGCGACCACTAACTCCTCCAAGAAGGCATTGAACCATCGGCAGTTTGCCATTAAGTGCCCCCGGTCCTTATGGTACAAACACCTTAGCCTCTGGTTTTTTTATTTTGGGGTAAATTTCACTTACCTCCCCTGAGGTTACTGACAAATGTACTGCCCTCCCCTGTGGTTCTGACAATTGCACTGCCCTCCCTTACTTTACAAAATAATGTTTTTGGACCTCCCTCCCGTTAGTTTATGGCTAACGACGTTGACGTTGTGAGTTAAATACCATTTGTACCCTTACTAATGTTTGGGATGAGTTAGATTTGCTGACCACCATCTAAACCCTAACTCATTTTGTTTTCCATTCCTTCTCTTTCCCCCCATCTCGCCTTCCCTCCCATGGCTGCCAAAGGTAAGTTTGGTCTTCCTGGCATCCTTTCAACCCATGGCAATTCTGAGCCTGACGAGGTCGCCGCTGTACTCTCACTCCTCCCGTCAACCAACCTTATCGTGAATCCTCTTGCGGTTGCTTTTCCATTAGGTGGCTTACTCCTTTGTGACCCTAACCCAGAAGAGTTATCTTTTGCCATGGCAAAGTTCATTCAAGACCCCCAGATGGCAGAGAGAATGGGAGAAGAAGCATTTTTACCCCAATTTTTGGGCAGCATTTGGATCAATTTTGTCAATATGGTTTGCAAGAAGAGATTTTGATTCATCAAAACAGCGTAAAAGATATGATATTAATTGGCATTTAATTTTTGTGTTGTGGAGACGATAAGCACCGGGGAAAATTGTGAAAAATAAATTATTTTTTAGGAATTATTTAAGCATTTTGATTAGTAGTTTATGTACTCTGATTTTTCTTTATTTTGTCGATATTCTGTGAAATTCATTTTTTGGGTTTTGCATCTTGACGATTTTTGCGTCTTGAATTTCTGAGATATCCAAGTTTTATGGGTCAATGTTTGAGTACTTTTGCAAGCTGAGTTTCATGAATACCCAATCTTGTGGGCAATAGAGATTTAATGCTTGTATCGGAACAATTGAAGAACCCTAGATGTTTACATTAAAAATTAGAGAATAGTATTCGATTAGTTTCAGTTTTAGTTTCAGTTTCCGTTTCAGCAATTTCTATTTTCTGTTTTTGTTGTAAATGGAAATGTTAGCCTCAGTTTCTGTTTGTGTAGTTTCTACTGCAATTTCTGTTCTAGTTTTGTAGTTTATGTTTCTGTTTTAACAATGAAAATGGGAATAGAATTGGAAATGGAATTGTACTTAATGGATATGGATATGGAAATAGAAGTGTACATAATGGATATGGAAATGGTATTGGAATTGTAAAATAATGGATATGAAAATGGCAATTCAAAATTTCAAATGGAAATGGTCTGCATTTTGATTTGAAATGGTTTATGTATTTTGAAATGGAAAAAATATTAAAATTTAATTGTATCGGTAAACATAACAAATTTTTACGATGGAAAATTACAAACATAAAAAAAAATTAAGGGCTGATTTTACGAAGAATAATTATTTAAAATTATATTAATCAATACTAAGACAACGAAAAATTAAATTAATTAGTAACTAAAAAAAATTAACCAGATCCATGTCATATATATATATGTGTGTGTGTATATGCGTATTAAAATAACAAATTAACTTAATGAGTAAAAAAAAATAAAAAAGAAACTTTGTGTTTCCAGTTAGTTCGCAGCTGGAGGGGGAGTTGGGGGGATATGCAAAATGTATAGGAGAGATTGAGCGGGAATGAATTATACAGGCAGGAGAGAGAGAGAGAGAGAGGGGGGGTAATATAGGAATTTAGAAAAGTAAAAAACATGACATCACCTTTTTTTCACGCTCAACGTGCTAAATCTAACGGGAGGGGGGTCTTGAAACATTATTTTGTAAAGTAAGGGAGGGCAGTGCAATTGTCAGAACCACAGGGGAGGGCAGTGCATTTGTCAGTAACCTCAAGGGAGGTAAGTGAAATTTACCCTTTATTTTGATTCTCCCATCATCTTGTTTGGCCATTTCAAGAAAGGCTCGTTCTCAATTTTCTTAACCAGCTGATATAGTGGAATCTTAAAAGTTGTCTTTCAGCCATGAATTCGAAGGGTCGAATCTCCTTTCTATCACCTTCCAAACACTAGTTGTCTCCTTTTGGCGCTTTTTGCTTCCTTCTGCTTGGTTGGTGGCGTTCTGTTTGGTCTATTTTCTCTCTTCCTTTACTTCTTCCAGTCGAGCGTGCAACTCAATATGGCTCATGAGCTTATCTATGTTGGTTGGTGGAACGAGCAGCAAGTCCTCAAAGGTTTTGCTTTTTGTATCAAGGCCAAGCTTAAATGATGTAAGGGCAATCTTAGGATCGCACTACTAAATTTCATTATATGACTCCCAGTATTGAGTGCAACTCAATATGGCTCATAAGCTTGTCCATCTTGCTGGTGGAACGAGCAGCAAGTCCTTAAAGATCGTTCTTTTTGTATCAAGACCAAGCTTGAATGATGTGACGGCAATCTTAGGATCACACTACTCAATTTCATTGTACGACTCCCAATATCGAGCAGCATACTGCCGAAGGGACTCTCTCTTGGCCTTCCTCAAACCTAGCAATGCGTCAACTTCCTTTCTGACCTTCATGCTAGTGATGAGCTAAGCTGAGGATGCCAGGCATAGCTACTTTCGGCAAGAGATAGACCCCATCGGAAGCTTGTCAAACGAGAAAAGACCAAGCTCCCTGAAGCAAGAGGGGAACAAATTACACATGAGGGCATCATTGGTTGAGTATAGGGACAAGGTGGGTGTAGGTGTAAGGCCTCATGTAAACCACTGACCCAACAACTTGTTGAAACCCAATCACGTGGCCCAAAATACTTAAGTCCAAGTTGTTAGTAGTAGTTTACATGGTTCCTTATATACCCAGGATTACCCATGTAGACTTTCGATGTGAGACAGGACATCATAATCTCCCCACCTTTAAGATCTTGCGCCCTCGCAAGGGGTTCACACTAGAGTCACCACGGCCTAACCCGGCTCTGTTCCCTAGTGACCAAACAAAGTGCCGGTCCCACACTCGATCGTGTACATGGGTCGCTCTGATACCATTTGTAACACTCCATGTAAACCACTGACCCAACAACTTGTTGAAGCCCAACCACGTGACCCAAAATGCTTAAACCCCAACTATATGACCCAAAATGCTTAAGCCCAAGTTGTTAGTAGTAGTTCACATGATTCCTTATATACCCAGAATCACCCATGTAGACTTTCGATGTGGGACGGGACATTACAATCTCCCCACCTTTAAGACCTTGCGCCCTCGCAAGGGGTCAAACACCAGAGTCACCATGGCCTAACTCTTGGGTTTGTTCCCTAATGACCATACAAAGTCCCGACCCCACACTCGATTATGTACACAGGTCGCTCTGATACCATTTGTAACATCTCATGTAAATCACTGACCTAAAAACTTGTTTGGACCCAACCACGTGGTTGGGTCCAAACAAGTTGTTGGTTCAATGGTTTACATGGGACATTATAGTAGGAGTCAATTTTTGGCTTGTATTTCTTGACCATGGGGTAGGCAAACGTGGGCAGAGGTTGAACCGACTCAATTTATGGACTGAATGGGGAAAAGATCAACCGTTCATGAGCAACTTCTGAATGAGTTCGAGTCGACGCGACGCCACGAACAAGCGCTCGATCCTCCCTAGATCTACCTTTTTGGGCCCTGTCCAACCTCTCCCTGAAATCTTCTCTTTGCCTTTTCTCTGTTCGACCAACTAACTAGCCAAACATTCAATTGCTATCGACCTTTTGGTCTCCTAGCCTCTATAATGCTTGGACCCACTGGTCGATTTTTGCCAATTGTCGCTCTAGCGATAGGGTTTGCATTCAATGCAGCACATTTTCACCATCACGGCAGTCGGCAGTGACTTTAGGACCGAGCCTATGGCGCACAAACACGCGCCCATACTTCTCATCACTAGGTGGCATCCTAATCCTAGTGCACTCTTTGTCTCGAATCAGGCTGACCGCCGAAACCCAATTCTTCTGCGCATTAGTCCTGAGTTGAAGAACTTTTAAGCGCAAGTTGTCAAGGGCTTGATCCCTTTTCCCAAGTCGCGCTCTAGTTGCTTGATGTATTCACTGGTGGTCAATTTGGGGGCCGCCTTCGGTGGCTATGGACTCCCTGAGTTAACCTCTTGGATCAATGCCCCTTTTCTCTTGAGGAAGAGGGCCCACTAAATCCTCACTATTGAGCCTCGTTGTCCTAACTTCCCTCATCAATGGAAATTCAAATATTATACTTATTAGAAAAGAAAGATTATATCCCCAACAAAGTCGCCAATTATGGGGTTGCGAATATCTACCAATTCTGATCTGATCCGTCTCTAGCGCAAGTTGCTCTTACATCCTTCGCAGGAAACAATCATTTAGTGTCACTTAGTCGTTCATAGCAGAAAGACACTCTGATGTTTAAGTTAGAATGTGTGGGACGAGAGCACAACAATAATTGTAATTGTAATTGCTAGCGTACCTGATTTTGCTTTGCAATCTCATATTTATAAGCTATCAAGTGTCTTAATTTAGTAAGTGAATAACACGGAATCTTTCGCTAACTACGTACTGTTATATATGGCCAATATCTTGTAGCACAATGGGTTTTCTTAACAGAAATATTCCCAAGATCTTGTGCTTTTCTATTCAGGTCACTCTCAATTCCAAAAGGTTCCTGCCACCTAATCAAATGGTGGTTCGGTCCACTCGGCACGGCGATGGTCCATGCGTCGAGTCCCAAACCTCATAAAAGGGAAGGATGAAGAAGACATAATAGAACGAGAAGTTTATTATTCGATGATGATTAATGGTTTATAAAGAGTACGCGAATGATATTTTTATAATTAATAATGATATTTTTATAAATACATGAGAAAATATAAGAGATATGATATAAATAGAGAAGATGTTGAGATAGTTTTATCTTCTTTTAATATCTGAAAATATAAAGAAGTAATAAGTAGGATATTGATTTGTCCCCAAAAATTAAAGGATGGATAATGCGGAAAACAAATCCAAAAGTATAAGCCCGAACAGCATCCAAACTTACCCACATGCACAAACCCAATCACTTCGTCCCTCAAGTCCTAGCAACTACTTCCCCTGTACCTTGTATTAAACTGCGAGAGTTGTTATGATGATAAAAGGGAAGGATGTGAAAATTAATTGTCAAAATCTTGCTTTGTTGCAAATTTCAGAATGTAACTTTAGCATTCACTTTTTGAGAAACGCAAAACACTTGTTTGATTTACAGAATTGGCAACTTGTTTTTTTGATATATTTTTTTCACAAAGAGCTACGAGTAGATATGGCATATAATTTGATCAATTCACCATAGAAATCGGGATAGTTAGATCCAGGGGCGGAGTTGCTTATGGGCAAGTGACTGAAAAATAACTCTGTAATTTTTATTTTTATTTTTAATATTTTGACATTTGCCCCCACTTCAAAACAGCAAAACATACTTGACTCATAACCAAGAGTACACGGCAACAGCAAAAAAATAAAGAAAAAGGAACTCTGACTTTTCCTTTTTAACTTTTCACACAACAGTTGGCAACCGGAGAAATGAGGAAATAGTACAAGTTTTGGCTCCAAAAGTGATCAGCACACAAAGTGGTTTCCTTATTCTTATTTCTTTTCCCTTCTCTTTCGTTCTCAATTAAAAACCCACAAAAAGAAGTAAAGCTTTTCTTAATTCTTCATGCTAAGATTGAAATGATGAATTGGTGAATCGGTGAAAGTGTCAAAGTGTGGATTGTGAAGTGTCTCTATCTAATATCTATTATCTTGAGGTAAGCTCTCTCTCTCTCTCTCTCTCTCTCTCTCTCTCTCTCTCTCTCTCTCTCTCTCTCTCTCTCACACACAAAATTGAAAATCTAAAATCTAAAATCTAATTAGGCGAAGTCTTTTGCTGAAAGTGGTAAATGCTTAGTTAGTTAGTTCACAAATCTTTGATTACACAAAGTGTTTTGTAATTTGTAAACACTGGTACTGTGCAATATTTTTAAAATCAGGTAGCATGAGTTCTCTATGACATAGAATTCAATTTGGATCTAAACACCCTTTGGTCACCATTCATCAAAACATTTGTACAAGATTAACCCAACAAATCCAAATAAAACTCCAACTGAAGTTAAAAACTTAAATGAGAAGCATAAGAAATTGCCAAAAGGAGAGAACGGTTGAATAGGAGTTGCCTACAATGAGTTCTCTAATTGCCTACCATGAAGTTAAATGAGAAGCATAATAAATTATATTTATCTGTTAGCCCACCCAAAGGTTAAATTGTTTATTATTTTATAATTTTGCTTAAGTAACTAATAAAGAGTATTAACTTATTGTAATCTAAATTTATTTTGTGGCCTTCTTTTGTTAATTAGAAGTTTGGAATTTAGGATAAAATTAAGTTATGTTGATGATTATTGATGTTTTTTTATTTTTTATTTTCTATAGCTATGGACAGATTCTTTAAAAGAAAGGTACCCTTAGAATCATCAACTTCTTCGAGTCACAATGAGCTTTCGAAGGAAAGTCGAAAGAAAATTGACTTACCACATTTCAAGCGGATCTTAGACTTCGAGCTCGGATTATGGATTATAATCCTAATATTCGAGAACAAGTTCGGAGGACGCATTTACTTAAGGGTCCTTGCCAACCTCGTAGCCATGATTTCCCTCAAAGAAATTTTTCGGGATTCCTAAGAAGATTCAATTCATCTTGGTTTGATGAATTTAGTAGTTGGTTAGAGTATAGCATATCAAAGATGCTGCATTTTGCCTTTGTTGCTATCTTTTCAAAGATGAAATAGGAGACCAAGGGGGCAGTGACATTTTTGTTGGCGATGGATTTTCGAATTGGAAGAAGAAAGATAGATTGAAAATTCACGAAGGAGGTGTTAATAGTACCCACAAAAAAGCATGAAGAAAATGTCAAGATTTATTGAATCAAAACCAACATATTGAAACAGTGTTCTCCAAGTTATCCGATAAAGCCAAGAGAGACTATAGGGTGCGATTGACAGCATCAATTGATTGTGCTTGATTTCTTTTGAGACAAGGGCTCTCATTTCGTGGGCATGATGAATCCGAACTTTCAAACAATTAAGGAAACTTTCTTGAGCTTTTGAAGTTTCTTCCAGAGCAAAATTAGAACGTTAAGGCCGTTTCACTTAAAAGTGCTCCAGAAAATCACAAGCTCACATCTCCAAGTATTCAAAAAGATATATATAATGCCGCTACTGTAAAAACTACCAATGTTGTAATTAAAGAACTCGGTGATGAATTATTCTCTATTCTCCTTGATGACTCTAGGGATGTCTCGACAAAGGAGCAAATGGCAGTTGCTTTGAGGTATGTTGATAAGAGAGGATATGTGGTAGAACGCTTTTTGGGTATTAGACATGTTACAAGCACTAGTGCTCTATCATTAAAAAATACTATTGAAAACTTATTTTCTACACATGACTTGGTTATGACGGGGCTAGTAATATGCAAGGAGAATTCAATGGACTAAAGGTACTTATTTTACAAGAGAATGAATGTGTGTATTATGTTCATTGTTTTGCTCATCAACTTCAATTAACTCTTGTGGCAGTAGCAAAAAATCATATTCATGTGGCTGACTTCTTTACTATAGTTTCTAACATTGTGAATGTTGTTGGAGCCTCTTGCAAACGTCGTGATATCCTTTGGGAGAAGCAAGCTATCAAACTTATTGAAGCGCTTAGTAACGATGATATTGCAAGTAGTCAAGGTCTTAATCAAGAGACCACTCTTGTTCGTGCTAGTGATACACGTTGGGGATCACATTATCACACTTTGCTTAGCTTGCTTCGCATGTTTGCATCTGTGATTGATGTGCTTAATGTAATAGTAGAGGATGGATCTACCTCAGAACAAAAATTAGAAGCCTTCCGCTTATTGAAGGAGATGCAATCTTTTGAGTTTGTGTTCAATCTACATTTGATGAAATCTATTTTGGGAGTTACAAATGAGTTGTCACAGGCATTACAAAGAAAAGATCAAGACATTGTAAATGCCATGAAACTAGTTCAAGTATTGAAGCTACGACTCCAATCAATGAGGGATAATGGGTGGAGTGCTTTGACAGATGAAGTTTTTGATTTTTGTGGCAACAATAACATTGATGTTCCTAACATGGAAGGAAAATATGTTTCCCGTGGAAGATCAAGGCGTAGAGCTCAAGAAACAACAATCTCTTATCACTATCGCGTTGAGTTGTTCTATACGGTTATAGTTATGCAACTCCAAGAGCTTAACAATCAATTTAATGAGGTGAACACCGAGTTGCTTCTTTGTGTTGCGTGTCTAAATCCATCCAACTCATTTGCAAATTTTGACAAACAAAGGGTGACTCGTTTTGCTGAATTTTATCCGAAAGACTTCTCGGGCATTGAACTCTTGGCACTTCTAGATCAACTTGAGACTTTCATCATTGATTTAAGTTCTAGTATCGAGTTTTCAAATTTAAAAGGGATTGGTGGTTTGGCTCGAAGGATGGTTGAGACCCAAAAAAATATAGGATATCCATTGGTATACAAGCTTATCACTTTGGCATTGGTTTTACCTGTTGCGACTGCTACAGTGAAGAGAGCATTTTTTGCAATGAAGATTGTGAAGAACCGACTTCGTAACCGAATGGGTGATCAATGGATGCATGATAGTTTGATTGTGTATATTGAGAGAGAGATTTTTGACAGCATTACCAATGAGGTTATCATGTGTTTGGCACTCAAAAGTGCATGAATTCTATGTCAAAACCCCGCGACTTGCATGTGTTTATTGTTTATCGAATGGATATTGATATACTTTGACTATCTAACACACATTCGAATGGTTAGTGTGAAAATGAGCATTGTGTAGTGTTTTTACGAGCCCAGAGATGTGACCAAGAACCAAGAATCAGGGCATGAAGTGGAGGGAAACAACACCAGACGACCGAAGACAGTGCCCCAAATTACCGGTAATAAGTCCCAGACTACCGGTAATAGGGTGCTTTGCTCAAGTGAAGTTTTGCAAAGAAGAGTCAGTGCCCCAAACTACCGGTAATGGATGCCCAAACTACCGGTAGTAGAAGGCAACCACATGGAGAAAAGTCAGTGCCCCAAACTACCGGTAGTAAGGACCCGAACTACCAGTAGTAATAGGCACTGGCCCAATTGAAGAATGACCAGAAAAGTCAGTGCCCCAAACTACCGGTAGTAAGGACACGAACTACCGGTAGTAAGAGGCACTGCCCAGAAGCGCACAAATCAAATCTGAAGCAATAGGCGGGATTTAGGGGATTTTATCTTTGATTTGAAAAGATCTTCAGTTCTGATTTTTAGCCTTATTTTTGGGGTTTCCTAATGAGATTAGAGAATCTTTTGATGTCTATAAAAGGATGAGGAACCCTAGGGAAAAGGGATCAAGCTTTCCATTAAGTTTTATTCTAGTTTCTCAGCCGTTTTTCATCCTGTTTTTGAAATTGAACTCCCAGATCTGGGAAGAGTTAAATAAAAGTTCTTTCAGTTCTTGTTCTTCAATATTTTCCTTCTTGTTCTATCTTTTTCATTCTATTTTCCTTTGATTTATCATGGATTCTATTCAAACAATGAATAGCTTATCCTATTAAGATTCGGTTCGAAGGTGAAACATCGAATCATGATTCAAGGTAAATCAATCCTCACACTAGATTCTTAATTTCTGATGTCGTTTTATCAAATCAAGTATTATTTTGAAATCAATCAAAAGTTTTGTAGGATTTTTGCTTGCATGTAGACAATCTTCATTGGCACATGCAACTCTTAAACCTCTACAAGGTTTTGACTTGAAAACATAATTTTTCTATCTCATTTATAAAACGACCATCAAAATATCTCTTGATTTCTATAAACCCTAATTTTTCCCATCATCCGATGACGGTTCAATGTTATAGAACCGGAGTTGAGTTATTTTAGAGGATTGAGCTATCACGAGTCATAGTCGATGTGGATCCCGAAGAACTGGATCTTGTTTTCATTAATTAACTTTCTCACATTTTGATTCCAACATCTTTACACAACTAAAATCTCAAATCCCATCTCTCTCCTTTCCGATAAACTTTCAAATCACTCGTTTCCCTGTGGATTCGACTCCGGACTTCCGGATTTATTATGCTACAATCGAAACCTAATCCTACGCTTGGGATACATCTTAATTGATATCGGTTGACGACAAGCATTTTTGGCGCCGTTGCCGGGGACCCGAGTTGATTTAGAAGCTTATCAGTTCTTCGTTTAAAAAAAAAAAAAAAAAAAGAAGAGCAAAGTCAGATCCAGCGGAAGAAGCTGCACTTATTACCGGTAATACCAGGTTCTGCCCAATCAGTGGTTGGTGAGTTGAGGTACGTTCTAAACCAGTTTTTATATTGTGCTGAACATTAGTGTATGTGGGTGCGTAACGAACAAAATCGACTAGTGCGCCAAGAGGATAATCTCGATATGGATCCAAATGGCCTGTTACCACCACCCATTTCACCTCATCACAACCACAATCAGAACAACCCTCCACTTGGCCAACATGAGTTCCCTCATATGCCTGGGCAGATTCCTCCACTCTAAACCGATTATCCTAATTTAGAGGATCTAGATGCTGGATTAGAGGATGTTAATGTCCAACACGAGACATATCCAGGTCGCACAATGCGCGATTTCCTGAATCCTACCCGAACATCTGCAGCATCTTGCATACGCTTGCCCATAGGGGCCCGTGAATTTGTAGTTCGACCCAACCTTTTACAGCATCTTCCTCACTTCCACGGAATACACAATGAAAATGCATATTTACATGTTCAGGACTTCGAGGAAGTTGTGAGGACTATGATAGAACGAAATCAGCGGCAAGACATTGCGTATCTGAAATTGTTTCCCTTTTCGTTAAAAGATAAAGCTAAGACTTGGTTAAATTCATTGCGTCCACAGTCCATCCATACGTGGGCTGATATGCAACGTGAGTTTTTAAAGAAGTTTTTTCCCACTCATCAGACCATGGCCCTCAAGAAACAAATCCAAAATTTTTACGAAAAACCCGGCGAAACATTTTATGGATGCTGGGAACGTTTTAAAGATTTGTTACAATTGATCCCACATCATGGGTTCACTTCGTGGCAGCTTGCTAGTTTCTTTTATGAAGGAATTACCCCAGCTTCTCGCCAATTCATAGAAATGATGTGCAGCGAGGAGTTCCTGAATAAAGACCCTAACGAAGCTTTAGAATACCTTGAGAAATTGGCTGAAATTGCTCAATCTTGGGACAATTCCGATCCTAATGATAGATCTCGGAAGGCGGGTGCCCAAGTACCACTGGGGGGAGGGAAATACACTTTGAGCGCAAATGACGAATTGCAAGCTAAGGTTGCTCAGCTCACACGAAAACTTGAGAGTTTGGAGCTACAGAAAGTTAATGAGGTAGCCATTACACCTAAGAAAGAGGAGGTATGTACCATTTGCGACACCCACAAGCATAGTACTAACGAGTGTCCTACCATTCCGGCCTTTAGGGAAATTTTACATGAACAAGTGAGTGTGAATGCGGTCATGCCACCGCAACAGCAGAAAAGGCCATTCAATTCCCCATTCTCGGATACTTACAATCCAGGGTGGTGCAACCACCCGAATTTTGGTTGGCGGAATGAGAACACAACAAATCAAGGCCCCCCCCAAGGATTTCATCCTCCGGGGCAAACCTCATATAATCAGCACAATCAGGGTTATGGCCAACAAGGCCAAGGTTCTAATGCTCCTCATTCCTACCAACCACCCCATAAACGCAGCCTTGAGGAAACAATGCAGCAGTTCATTCATAGTCAAACATTGACTAATACTCAACAAGTCACAACTAATGCACAAACCTCACAGGCTATTGGGGACATCAGAACACAGTTAACTAAAATTACATCCACTTTGAGCACCCTTCAGCAAGAGAAAGGGAGATTTCCTGCCCAACCTCATGCTAATCCTAAAGGGCAAAATTCTGTTGAGAGTACCCACTCCGGAAATGCATCATCTGAGGATGTTAATTCGGTCACTACACTTCGGAGTGGCAAAACAGTGGATAATGGCGTTGTTTTTCCTCCTGCAAGGGCACCTGGCCCTATGTCTTCCAACATCGCTGAAGAAGAAAGTGTTCCTGAGAAAGGTGAGAGGAATGAAAAAGAAAAAGCGGAAAGCAAAGTGAATAAGACTGTTGAGAGTAGCACTTGCCCAATCTCTGCCCCATATCCACAACGGTTGAGACCTACACCCAAAATTAATCATCAATCTGAAATTTTTGAACTTTTTAAACAGGTGAAGGTCAATATACCATTGTTGGATGCTATTCGACAAGTCCCCGCTTATGCCAAATTCCTTAAGGACTTGTGCACTGTGAAAAGGAAGCTGAATGTCCAAAAGAGAGCTTTCCTTACCGAGCAAGTAAGCTCCATTTTGCAAGCCCATGCACCCCCAAAATATAAGGACCCTGGTTGTCCTACGATTTTCATCACTATGGGGGAAAACAAACTTGAGAGAGCCTTACTTGATCTTGGGGCAAGTGTCAACTTGCTTCCTTATCATGTGTACCAATCCCTTGGCCTAGCAGATCTAAAACCCACTTCTATAACTCTCCAATTTGCTGATAGGAGTGAGAAAAGGCCAAGAGGAATAGTAGAGGATGTCCTAGTGCAAATCGACAAGTTCTACTTCCCAGTAGATTTTGTTGTTCTTGACACACAACCGGTTGCAAATCCTGCTGCACAAATTCCCGTCATCTTAGGTCGCCCGTTCCTTGCTACAGCCAATGCTCTGATTAATTGTAGGTCGGGTATCATGCAATTAACTTTTGGCAATATGACGGTAGAGTTGAATGTCTTTAATGTTTGTAGGCAACCTGGAGATGATGATGAGGTGTTCGAAGTTAATCACATTGAAACTTCTGGTTTCACCGAATGTATTAGTCGTTCGGACCCTTTAGAATCTTGCTTGTTAAATGCTGGGATTGAGGGGCACACCCCCTCACCCGAGGAAATAGAAATTGTTTATCTGTTGGATCATGCTGAAGTTCTTAATGCGCAGGGTTGGACACCGAGGTTTGAGAAACTTCCATTGTCAGATAACCCTATTCTTCCCTCAGAGGTGAAGTCACCAAAACTCGAGCTGAAGCCCTTACCGACCTCATTAAAATATGCCTATTTAGGAAAGGAGGAGACTTTTCCTGTTGTCATCTCCTCTACCCTCCATGAGGAACAAGAGACTGCCCTGTTGAAAGTTTTGAAAGCCCATAAGAAAGCCATCGGGTGGACCATTGCAGACTTAAAAGGTATTGACCCCTCAATTTGCACTCATCGCATCTATCTTGAGGAAAATGTCAAACCGACCCGCCAACCTCAGCGTCGTCTGAATCCCAACATGAAAGAGGTTGTGCGGGCTGAAGTATTAAAGTTGTTAGATGTGGGGATCATTTACCCCATCGCTGATAGTCAGTGGGTCAGCCCAGTGCAAGTGGTGCCTAAAAAATCTGGTTTAACGGTAGTCACAAATGAGAATAATGAATTAATTCCCACTCGGACCATCACCGGATGGCGAGTATGCATTGACTACCGTAAACTAAACACTTGCACCCGAAAGGACCACTTTCCCTTGCCCTTCATCGACCAAGTGTTAGAACGAGTAGCCGGCCATCCATTCTATTGTTTTCTAGATGGTTACTCGGGCTACAATCAGATTGAAATTGCCTTAGAAGATCAGGAAAAGACCACATTCACTTGTCCTCTTGGTACGTATGCCTATAGACGAATGCCATTTGGACTATGCAATGCTCCTGGTACCTTCCAGCGATGCATGATGGGAATATTTAGTGACATGCTAAATAAGATTGTGGAAGTATTTATGGATGACTTTTCGGTTTATGGTACTTCATTTGACCACTGCCTTCGCAATCTTGACCTAGTTTTGGAACGCTGTGAGGAGAAAAATCTGATCCTCAATTGGGAAAAATGTCACTTTATGGTCACTAATGGCATCGTCCTAGGTCACATTGTGTCTGAGAAGGGAATTGAAGTAGACAAAGCAAAAATTAGTTTAATCTCTAATCTACCAATTCCCAAAAGCGTCAAAGACATCCGATCTTTTCTTGGCCACGCCGGTTTTTACCGGCGGTTTATTAAGGGGTTTAGTGCCATTTCTCGTCCTCTTTGCAACTTACTTGCAAAAGACACTCCTTTCGAGTGCACTGTAGCTTGTGACAAGGCTTTTACCTCTCTCAAAGAGATGCTGATTTCTCCACCTATTATGCAGCCACCGGATTGGAGCCTTCCTTTTGAGCTGATGTGTGATGCGAGTGATTACGCTTTAGGGGCTGTTTTGGGCCAAAGACGAGGGAAAGAACCATGTGTGGTATATTACGCTAGCAAAACATTGAATGATGCTCAAATGAACTACACCACCACAGAAAAAGAATTGCTAGCTGTTGTCTTTGCACTTGATAAATTCCGTTCGTATCTCATTGGATCCCCCATAGTGATTTTTACAGACCATTCGGCACTAAAGTATTTGCTCACTAAACAAGATGCTAAGCCCCGACTCATTCGGTGGATCCTCCTCCTTCAAGAGTTTGATATTACTATCAAAGATAAGAAAGGAGTGGAGAATGTAGTAGCGGATCACCTATCACGCTTACTAGTGAATGACCGTCCGAGTGAGTCACCTATTGCTGATTCGTTCCCGGATGAACGACTTTTTGCGGTAGAAATTTGTCCTTGGTATGCCGATATTGTCAATTATCTTGTGACAGGACAAATTCCGGAGAAATGGAGTAAACAAGAACGATATAAATTTTTAAGTGAGGTGAAAAAATTCTATTTTGATGATCCCTACTTATTTAAATATTGTTCTGACCAGATTATGCGGCGTTGTGTACCCGATAATGAGATCCGTGGGGTACTAGCTTTCTGTCATTCTGAACCTTGTGGGGGTCACTTTTCTTCCAAAAAGACCGCCGCTAAGATTCTGCAATGTGGCTTTTATTGGCCCTCACTGTTTAAGGATGTCCATCAATATTGCCTAGCTTGTGAGCCATGCCAAAAATTGGGAAGTGTGACCCGCCGGAATATGATGCCCCTTCACCCAATCCTAGTCATCGAAATCTTTGATTGTTGGGGCATTGATTTCATGGGCCCTTTCCCTCCATCGGCTGGTCATCTCTATATCCTGTTAGCAGTGGATTATGTGTCTAAATGGGTTGAGGCGATTCCCACACGCACGAATGATCATCGTGTTGTCCTTTCCTTTCTCAAAGAGAACATTCTGTCGCGATTTGGGCTGCCTCGGGCAATCATTAGTGACCAAGGGACACATTTTTGGAATAGACCCTTCGGTGTCTTACTTGCCAAGTATGGGATTACGCATAAAGTCTCTACCGGATATCACCCACAAACCAATGGCCAAGCCGAGTTGGCTAACCGCGAGATCAAGCAAATTTTGGAGAAAATCGTAAACCCCAATCGCAAAGATTGGTCCATGAGATTGACTGATGCTTTGTGGGCCTATCGCACTGCGTACAAAACTGTTTTGGGCATGTCTCCATATCGGTTAGTATACGGAAAACCATGTCATCTCCCAGTCGAGATGGAGCACCGAGCGTATTGGGCTCTTAAGAACGTGAATTTCAATTTACCAGCGGCTGGTTCTAAGAGGAAATTAGATCTCAACGAATTAGAGGAATTGAGGCGGGATGCTTATGAGAATTCCCGCATTTATAAGGAGAAGGTAAAAGCTTTACATGATAAAAATATTTCTCGAAAAACCTTCGAACCTAACCAAAAGGTCCTCCTTTACAATGCCCGCCTTCATTTATTCCCCGGAAAACTTCGATCTCGATGGGCTGGTCCATTCATTGTTAAGAAAATCTTTACTCACGGGGCTATTGAGATTGAAGACCCCTCCAATGGGTATCTTATGAAAGTTAATGGACAACGTCTAAAACCCTTTTTGGAAGATTTTCCCCGTGAAGAGATTGTGGAGGAGTTAGTTAATCCTGTATATCAGGATGTGTGAGTTTCTACGAAGTCTAGGAGACTATAAATCCATGGAGTTTGTGATACCTCCAGTGTTTGCCGTGCTCGAACGGCATCTGACGGTCTGGTATAGCCACCTTGTCAAGCTACGTATGTAGTACCTTGAGGTTGGGTCTGACGGCAGGCGCGTGGACAATGAAAAATCTGTCTGAACCCTTTCGGCTTTAGTGTCGAGTTCCGTGGAGATTGCTTCAAAGCGGAATGAAGGGGTAAGGAATTTTTGGGGCCCCCCTCCAAAGGGAGTGGCAGCCTATTAGATGATGGCGCTACTTCTCAAGATATTGTTGAACCCCACGCATACTGTCCTTCCAACAATAGGGAAACACAGCCTTCGACAAGGAAGAAAAGTAGTACTCGTGCCTTTCGCGTGAAGAAAGTGGTGGATTGATTACATTGTTCGCATGTTTTACTTCTGTTAAGACAGGTATTCAATAATGGAAGACGCTGGAAGCATACTATGGAAAGATTTTGTTTCTTACCCTCTTATTTATTCTTTGTTTTTCCTTTGCTTTACGCATTGGGGACAATGCTCATGTCAAGTTGGGGGGTGAGGCATGCACACAGCCTATACTTATAATTTTTTTTTTTTTTTTTTTTACATGTACACATTGCTTATGCTTATGGATTGAACTATGCTTAATAACCACATTTGTGTTCCGGCACATGCATCATCACTCGTCAAGCATCCATAAACACTTATGCAAGAGTACATTACGAACGCCAAGTGGAGATTTTAGCCTTATTATTTTCCATTTGAACCTTTCTTCCGTTGTTGGGCCGTTTTATGCATGCATGACACTCCGTATTTATGCTTACTTTGAATATTATGACCAATGGGAAGATGATTCGAGGCAGTCATTTCATTGATAAACCCACCACACAAAATTGTCAACAATTTGAACCGCAATTTGAGCCTGTTAGTTTCCCCTTTTTATCACAACCTTAGGAAACCGATGTTCGAAGTCATGTGGGATGGGGTTCATCTATTTTTGGGTCAAGGGAAGGAGTTGAGGATGCTCGTTGATTCGTTATTTGGGAATCAGAACAGAAAAGTCAGTGCCCCAAATTACCGGTAGTACCAGATGTACTCGCCCCACATTACCGGTAGTTGAAGGACCTGGAAACTGAATGAAAAGTCGGTGCCCCAAATTACCGGTAATCGAAGGTTCTGAGGAATCAAGGCCTCAGGCTACCAGTAGTCCAAACCTTAAGAAAAAAACAGTGCCTCCAGTTACCGGTAGTACGGGGCTTATTACCGGTAGTCCGTGCCACTATTTAAACCCTTATTCTTCATTGTTTACAAACTCATCCGCACGACTCTCTCTCTCTCTCTCTCTGAGGCAATTTGAACCAGTTCAAACCCTAAGCCCTAAACCTTCCCAAATCCTTGTGAAGGCGCAATCTAAACCAGAAACTCACTCAACCCGAACCATCAAAACACCACGAATCGAAGGACTCGAGTGAATTTCAGAAGGAAACCAAAGGTCCACTGTGCGCGATTTGGATTTCTGGGTTCCGCGATCTCGATCTCTCTTTCTGTATCTCCTGCTTTGTCGGAAAACCCAGGTAACCTCTACTCCCCCTACGAGTTCAGTTGAACCCTTGGCGTAAGGGATTTTCTGCATTTTTTTGGAATTTCTGGGGTTGTGCACTGTTATTGCATTACGTATTATTGTTGAGTTGTGTTGATTGAAGTTTGGCTGGGGAGAGATAAGGTTGGGATTGGAGGATTGATTTTCTGTGGATTGAATTGGAAATACTAATCCAAGAACCAAAAATGAGGAAGAAACAAACAGCCAAAAGGGATCAACATACCCATGGCAAACCTTCAAACCCTAAACCATCAGCCCCAACACCACCACCTGTACAAAATCCTTCCACCGCAACCATTGGTAAAACCCCAATGCTGGCATCCTTTGTGCCACAATACCCACGTCAAAGCCCATTACTAAACTTGGGGCGTAAGTCTCGCTCCAAAAAGCTCAAGACAAGTTTTAGTTGGAAGGAGAATATAGAGAGCAGGCCAATATCTTGTGAGAGGCAAATAGACGATTCAACACCCGGGGAGAAATTGCAGATAATCACGGCAGTAGTGCGACGATTGGGGATAACAAAGTGGTTTCAGGAGGTACCCGGATACGTGTTATCTTGGGTTCACGAATTTTATACCTCAATACACAGACTACCCAACCAAAGGGTAGTAATAGGAAGGGTGAGGGGGAGAGAAATCATGGTATACCCTGAGAACATAGCTGAATACCTTGGATGTCCTTACCTTTTACCAACTGAAGTTCAATTTCCCAAGGAGGGATACCAAAGCTTAGAGGGGAGGGACTTGGCCAAAAAAGTATGTGATGCTGAAGGGCTCAAGGAATATGAAATTAAGAAAAGTTTTGCCCAAGGAATGTTGACTGCTGAACATGGGTTTGTGAACAAGCTGGTACATGCCAATGTCAGACCAAGAGGGTCAGAAAAAATACCCTCACAAGCTGAGGTGCAGTTGGTCTATGAAATCATGGCTGGAAAGAAAGTAGACATACCGGGTATTATCTTTGAGGTTTTATCCAATTTCAAAAATGATTCGAGATTAAATAGTGGCCTACCTTTTGTATCCATGATTTCACACTTTTGCATAGAGGATGGACTGAAAATTGGCGGGAAAGATCAATGGATCAAACCAAAGAACGGGCCATTATCCAACAAAACCTTGAATAAATCTGGAGCAAACCGCCGGAAGTCTACTGACCCAACTCCCCAGTCTAGACCTACTACTGCTCCCATTGACCCTGAACCAGCCACTCCTACTGTTGATAGGGTACCAAATCCCAACCACGGGCGAACCAAGCTCAAGTCGGGCAGTACCCGAGACTCCACCTTCTACAGATATACCTTCCCCCGGAGCGAATAACGAGGTTTTGTCTTTACTTCGGACAATGATTGAAAACCAAGAACAGATAAAGCAAAAGTTGGAGAGTGTGGAGAGAAATCAAGTGGAATTTGAAAATAGGTTGACTGATGTGGAGAGAGAACAAAGAGAAGCAGCAAAAGCGATAAGAGCAACAAATGGAAAATTACTCCATGAAAAGAGTAAAACTGAATGGTTGGGAGCAGCGGTACACAGTTTGAGACAGTGGGCAGAAACCCAGATTTTACCACCAATCCCAGCACCTGTGATTCAGGTGCACACTGTTGTTTCTCCACAGGGGGATCGAGTTGAATCCGCCACTATTGCTGGACCTATGTTCTTTAAAACCATTCCAGTGAGAGTGGTGGCGAGACCACCTGTACCCACTGCCCAGGACCCATCAACCACAGCAGGAGCATCTTCATCTGTTGCCCCAGATGGCATCAATGCATCTAATCCACCACCCGCTCAGGACAGAACTGACACTCATCAAGATAAGGGGGATAATGATGAGAGTGAAACTGAGGAAATTGAACCGGATTCACCACCACCACCAGTGGAAACAAGAAAGAGGAAAAGAATTGGAGAGGATGATGGGGAGGAGGATGCAGAGTATGATCCGAATCAGGACCCCGACATTGGAGATGGTTAGACCTAATCAATTTGAGTCGGAGTCTAAATGTCTAGAGTCATGTTAGTGATCCTCTTTTTGTTGATAGATGTATGGACGGTGGCTGGGTAGATACTGAGCCAATTGTATTACCACCGTCTTAACACTTTTTGTTAAAATCCAGAAAGAACCATATGAATGATAAAAGCCCTTAAAAGTCCCGTATGATTCCCATAAGTTATAACAGGATTTTGTGAGTTCGTATGGTCTTGATTGCATGCATCTAAATTCTAATTTCACATCCTGCCTACACTCGTTGTTTGTGCTTCTTTATTCAAAGTAGGCAGTGGCTTGTTTCTATTCCTTACAGCATGGTTCCTTCACCTTGAAATATTTAGTGAATCAAATTTTTGGGAGTGAACCACCAGAGAGATTTGAAATCAAAGCTTAAATGTTGAATAATGACTGTTTTTGCACCATTGTTTATATTTGTTTGATTGGTCTTTGCAAGTGTCGGAACATGGATGCATATGAGTTTGTTGATCTTTGGGCATTAGTGATTGCGTGTACATGGATATAAGTACCACGACAATAAGAGATGTTGATATCAAAATTATTTTTCGGGAATTATTGCTAGGGACTAGCAATGCCTAAGTTGGGGGGTGTGTTTGGCACTCAAAAGTGCATGAATTCTATGTCAAAACCCCGCGACTTGCATGTGTTTATTGTTTATCGAATGGATATTGATATACTTTGACTATCTAACGCACATTCGAATGGTTAGTGTGAAAATGAGCATTGTGTAGTGTTTTTACGAGCCCAGAGATGTGACCAAGAACCAAGAATCAGGGCATGAAGTGGAGGGAAACAACACCAGACGACCGAAGACAGTGCCCCAAATTACCGGTAATAAGTCCCAGACTACCGGTAATAGGGTGCTTTGCTCAAGTGAAGTTTTGCAAAGAAGAGTCAGTGCCCCAAACTACCGGTAATGGATGCCCAAACTACCGGTAGTAGAAGGCAACCACATGGAGAAAAGTCAGTGCCCCAAACTACCGGTAGTAAAGACCCGAACTACCGGTAGTAATAGGCACTGGCCCAATTGAAGAATGACCAGAAAAGTCAGTGCCCCAAACTACCGGTAGTAAGGACACGAACTACCGGTAGTAAGAGGCACTGCCCAGAAGCGCACAAATCAAATCTGAAGCAATAGGCGGGATTTAGGGGATTTTATCTTTGATTTGAAAAGATCTTCAGTTCTGATTTTTAGCCTTATTTTTTGGGTTTCCTAATGAGATTAGAGAATCTTTTGATGTCTATAAAAGGATGAGGAACCCTAGGGAAAAGGGATCAAGCTTTCCATTAAGTTTTATTCTAATTTCTCAGCCATTTTTCATCCTGTTTTTGAAATTGAACTCCCAGATCTGGGAAGAGTTAAATAAAAGTTCTTTCAGTTCTTGTTCTTCAATATTTTCCTTCTTGTTCTATCTTTTCCATTCTATTTTCCTTTGATTTATCATGGATTCTATTCAAACAATGAATAGCTAATCCTATTAAGATTCGGTTCGAAGGTGAAACATCGAATCATGTTTCAAGGTAAATCAATCCTCACACTAGATTCTTAATTTCTGATGTCGTTTTATCAAATCAAGTATTATTTTGAAATCAATCAAAAGTTTTGTAGGATTTTTGCTTGCATGTAGACAATCTTCATTGGCACATGCAACTCTTAAACCTCTACAAGGTTTTGACTTGAAAACATAATTTTTCTATCTCATTTATAAAACGACCATCAAAATATCTCTTGATTTCTATAAACCCTAATTTTTCCCATCATCCGATGACGGTTCAATGTTATAGAACCGGAGTTGAGTTATTTTAGAGGATTGAGCTATCACGAGTCATAGTCGATGTGGATCCCGAAGAACTGGATCTTGTTTTCATTAATTAACTTTCTCACAATCTGATTCCAACATCTTTACACAACTAAAATCTCAAATCCCATCTCTCTCCCTTCCGATAAACTTTCAAATCACTCGTTTCCCTGTGGATTCGACTCCGGACTTCCGGATTTATTATGCTACAATCGAAACCTAATCCTACGCTTGGGATACATCTTAATTGATATCGGTTGACGACAAGCATCATGCATCAATTTCAAAATATGAAAGTTCGTCGGGGTCAATTGTAAATGAAATGATATGTTATGATTAGATATCATTTTTTGGTTACATATTATGAAAAGTTATCACTTTTGGTTTAGTATTTAACTGTATTTATTTTTGTCTACTTATCAAGTACGATGACAAAATTATATAAAATATAATACTTGACCCCAGTGGTCATAAGTCCTGGATCCGCCCCTGGTTAGATCACATACTAATTTACAGGAAAATTCATATGTATGAACAAAGCTATCCCTCTATATTGTACATGCTGAATAAAATATAGTTCTAGTCCATAGAAAAGCATAATATCAAAGTTGAAAAACACTCAATACGTACTCCTTTTTTTTATGACAATTATATCCTGATCACATTATAGAACAAGCATTGGCATTCTCATCACTGAACATGGCCCTCGCATTCTCATCGACTATGGTTGAATGAGGTGGTGGATGGTAGTTGCCATGGTCATGCCCGTTGTAGCCGTGAACGCGATAGTTGTAGGAAGACATGGATTGAGACAAATCGTAAGTAGTGGATGGATCGCTCTGGTATTCATTGTGGTATTGCTGGGTGTAGTAATAGTTTGTGAAGCCGTGGTATTCTGGGTTGTAAGGGAAGGGCCACAACTCAGCCATTCTTCCCGTCCTTCTAACTGTTTTCAGAACTTTACTCTGTTCAGCCCAACCTGTTACTGTCACCTTTTGCATTCTCATGTCTATGTCGATGTCATCTACTCCTGTAAATGCTCAAAAATTTCCATTCAACCCACCAATTGCAACATGATTATGTATTATGTTCAATTGATACACGATTGAGTTTTCCATGCTTTCCTCTTTCCTTGATTTTTTTTATTTTTTATTTTTATAACAGAAGTATCTGGTCGACTTGGAACTAAGCTGGGATAAAGCTTGGAGAGTGCCCAACTAAGTTACCGAATAGTCCTTGGGGCCGTGGGTGAAAATGACTAGGCAAACCCACTAGTGGCCCCAACCCAAGTATTAAGTTGGTGAGTTTCGACCACAGGACGTCTGAATTTACAGTTCATTCGCTCTATCACTCGGACAACCCTTGGGGTTAGTTTGAAACCACTTGTGGGTTTGTTTTCTGGGAAAATTTGCTTTTTGAAATTAAGAAACACCTTAAAAGTGGGTTATTTTCAAGAAAATGTCCAGACTATAATTGTGGAAATTATTCACAAGATCAAGTTTTCAGTGTTTTCTAAAAAAAATTAATGGAATATAAGTTCTCCAAGGAAGTGATTTGTCAGACCAAAAGGAGTGCAGAGAATATAGGTTAAGGACTAAAGATTATTCAAGTGATTGGTAGTTATTGAATCAAGTAAACGAGATGCTATGGCGATGGGGTAGAAGTGTTACCATCTAACTTTTGAAGAGCTTTCTTTATCTTGCTCTCACACCCAGGACAGTCCATATGCACCCTCATCTCCACTATCTGAATCACCAAACATAAATCATCAACATAAAGTTCTCTCTCTCTCACACACATACACACACAAGCAAAAGTGAGCCTTCAAGTCCCAATTAATTGATTTCTCGAGAATATCGTATTTCTTAATTAATATTCAAACAAACCTAAATCTTTTCAAACTATATGGCTTCTAAAATCAATTTAGCTATATACCTATTCCCCTTAGTATTACTGTCTCCCCTAACCCAACTACCGCATCGACTGATTCACGATAAACATATTCAAATCATTTTTCATCTCACTCCATATCTGAACAAGCTTTGCTTTGGTCATCATGCCCCCGTATATCGTAGACTACTATATAAAAATTATAAAAAAAAAGGCCTGCCACCATTACGATGATTGTGTTTGTTAGAGTGAATTATGCATATAGATGATGGCTTGTTCAAAAACTTGTTCCAAGTAGAGCCCAATAATTATCTGTGGTGTACCGAGCAGAGCCCAATAGTTTTTCCAAGCCCGTAGATTTGGCCCAACGTTTTTGCCAACTTTTGGGAATGACTCTCTTTTCGCAAATAAACAACCAAAAACATGTTTAGAGTAATGTTACAGATACAGATGTCTATATAATTAGATTCTAAGGTAAATCAAGGCGTTTTGAGTTTCAATTATGTTAAAATTTCATTTCGTGGCTTGGCTTCTATACATATTTAGCATCAAACTTCGGGCACTTTACTTCCATGGACTGATCAAACAGCAAACTAAGCAGAGGCGGAGGTATTCAGAGACAATTGGGGTCAAGTGACAAAAGTACCCCACTGACTTTTATAAGTATAGTTTCCATCCCATTTTTACCTATTTGACCCCACTTTAAAAGCCATATTTGCCCCAACCCATTTAAGGGATTGGTATTTAGGGGAAAAAGGAGGCAAACTAGAATCTCCCCCACAAAAGAGGCTATCATGCATCGCTTTCAAAGTATGAAAAGTCGTCGAGGTCAATTGTAAATTGAAGCTACGTTTGGTTATTAATATATATGTACTTTTTGATTAACTTACATAATGGGCCCATTTGGCCTACGGTTTTTATTGGTTTATTTATTTATTTATTTATGATGTTTGGAATAAATATAAAAACAGTTGATGGCATTTGGACTAATTTATTTATTGAGTTGTTTGATTTGACTTTGACAGACAAATGACCATATTGCCCTTGTCTTATTTGGGACCCTATTTTGCCCTTGTCTTATTTGAAGGGTATTTTCAGTTTTTCGGTAACCGTACAGGCGGAATAACAAAGTGGGGGAATTTTCTTGGTCCAACAAATGAATTAGCCCAAACCTATTTATTTGTTTACCCAACAAATAAATAAATAAACACTTAATAACCATAGCCCAAATAGGGCCAATGTAATTGTTTCTTTCTTGCAAATCGAAAGAAGTTAAATCGCACATAGTTCAAAATTTTGACCCCACTTATGAAAAATCATAGACCACAAAATCGGTTCCAAAAGAAAAAAAAGAGCATGGGCATAGAATTTTTATTAGTGTCCTCATCCCAAATCTTAAAAAAACTTTCACCACTTTTTTATGTTTTTAATTGGCTCTGTATTTGAAATTCATCTACCTAGAATCACTGTGCATCAAAAAGTAGTATAACGTTGCAAATCATACCAACATTTTAAAGCACGCTTTTGTACTTTCTATAACATATAGCATGGTTTTAATTAGTTGATTGAAGCTCTTAGGAATATACAGAAGTGTGACCAAAACAGAAGGCAACCAAACAGTGGCATATTACAAATCAAATGAATATGAGAGAATGAGAGAGAAGCTAACCGTCATGTTGATCCTCAAAGTGGAAAACACAGAGGGTTTCCTATATATATATATATATGTATCGAGGGTGAAGATCTTCAGTGTGGAGATATAGCCAGCAAAGAAAGTGTGTATATATAGGCAAATTTAGAGAGATATGCTCCCTCCCTCCCTCCCTTGTATTTATTTGCAAGGCAACTTACACAAGACAGCGAGTAAATAAAGTAAGATAAGAAAGAATATTGAAATGGTCCGACCTCACTATTTCTTTGTCCCTTCTTCTTTTCAAAATCAACCCACGCTCATATCTAGATATTAAGTATGTTCAGAATCATTCCATGCACACAGAAATATCATACAGACATCGAACAACTCTAAATACATCTATGTTCGATCTGTATCCGAATAACAATATCTTGAAAACCCCAAGAAGTTGTCCGAGTGGAGATTGGGGCGAGCTGTAAACCCAGATGTCCTGAGGTCGAATCTTGGCAACTGCAAACTTTGGGACTACGAGAGGTTTACCTAGTCGTTAACTTCAGTGTCCTGAGGATTAGTCGGCATTAGGTGAGGAACCCCCCAAACAATATCAGCTTGGTCCCCAAGCCGTCCGGATACCTCGGTTATAAAAAAAAAAGTATCTTGAATACTTCTTTTTATAAGCTTACAATCCGTTTGCTAGCGGTCAAAATTTTAGAAGGCACGTAATAGATATAGTAAGAAGAGAATATAGTAAAAGAATAAATTTATTATAGAGAGATGATCAATAGTTATAAATAGTTTATTTGAGTATTTTTTAGGAAACTAGAATATATATATGATAAATATGAGTAGGCAGATAATGTTATTATTATAATTGATATTGCTATTCTCATAATTAATAGTATTTCATAGAATGAGATATGGATAAAGAGAGGAGTGTGATAGTTTTATTCCCTCCAAGAAAATAAATTATTCCTTGAAATTATATTCAGAATCTAAATAATTAACAAATTCCGAATACGACAAACTATCATATCTCAGATGACAATAATATTATGACCCATAATAAATAGGCTCTTAGCATAATAACAGAAAGAGTAGGGGCCCTTTATGTAGGAAAGAAAAAAAATTAAAGAAAGGGTTTTTTGGGAATGGAATTAAGTACTATTCAGTGATCAGCATTACATGTAAGGATATGACTTCCTTGGTCCACTAAAATAATGCCACGCATGAGTGTCATCCAGTAGGGATTTGCCACGTTATGTTGTTGGCCATTAATACCAACTAGTAAGATAAGCTCCTCGACATACATGAATTAATGATGATTTTTTATAATGCCAATAAACACATTGAAATGTAATGGGTGGGTGTTGGGTAATTGTCGCGACAGAACCCTTTATATTTTTCTTTTTTCTAGCAATTTTTGGGACATGGAAAGATAATGACATCTAGTCTGTTTAATTGACCGACTTTTTCGATTCTCACGACAGACTTGGTCACTGCTGCACATAGTAGGACATGTTGCGCGTCAAAATGACGTTATTTTGACATGTAAAATACTGTCTAACCGAACGATTTGCTGACAATATTTTCCACGTCAAACAACGTTGTTTTGGCTAAGCCTTGTGCTTCTCTCTTGGACCCTAAAATTTATGGAAAACTCATACACTTATTCTTAGACCCTAAAATTTATGAAAAAGTCACACACATATATTCTTGTACCCCAAGGCGACTCAATAAGTTTTTCTGGGAATTGACTATCATGTAATTGGATATCCTAATTTTGATACCTTTTTCTGTCATTATCTCCCAACATTGTGAGAAGCCTAGCTCTTTCCCACCTCTATATTATTTGATTAGACGAGGGCTAATATTCAATTAGTACACCAATACTTACAAGTCTTTATGAAACTGTTGTTTATTATAAGTGATATATCATTAATCATCTCCACATCAGGATTATTTCCCAAGATGATCTCATACGAATGACGTCAAAACTCACATACACTATTAAAAACTAATGAAGAGTTGATCAAATTAAATAAAAGGTGCAGGTAGTAGTCGTTAATAACTTAGATGAAAATGACTTCTATTGATTTTCCATGCAAGTTGCCATGGATATTCGCGCAGGGTAACAGAAAAGCACAGAGAATAACGAAGACTGGAATATGAGTAGATATGAGATCAAAAGATAGTGAAAAAGAAACGATCCTTTTTTGAATGGGTTTGGCTCCAAGGGCCCACAAATTTATTTTGACAATCAAAATTGTTCATTATTTGAAGTTCGATCATGTCAAATCATATTTGATTAATATGACTTTTAACTAGTTAGGTTAATATTTTCGATGAATTTTAAAAGATGAGTATTATGGTCCTAAAACAATTTTCTAGATTCAAAATCAAGGGTTATGATTCATTTAAATTCGAAAATTTACACACTCAAGTAAAAATTTAATTTATTCGTTTTGAATTCTTATTTTTTTTTTTAAATATTAATTTTCTAAGACAAAAGACTTTCCCATTATGAAATGTAGAAGTTGGCACCATTAATTGAGTCGTTTTTAAGGAAAGTAGGGGGGATACATCTCTTTTTTCATACTTTTGCACGGAGAGGATATTTGAATCGGTTTAGTATTCCTGCTGAATCCGATATACTTGAATCTAAGGAGATCTTTTATGGACATAGTTATCAAACTTATGGGATCCACTACTAAAATAATTATGTGTTTTTTTTTTTTATGTAACTGTGACTATAGAATAATAAATCTCGAAACAAAAAGTTTAGAAACACATTTTTCAGGGTACAGTTTCAGACAAGAGTATATTTGAAATTGTTCGATACACTTGGAGTCTAGATTGTTTTGGAAGGCTTCAGGTGCATCTAACAATTTTTGATACGTCTGTGTCCAAATTTGTGAACAAAAAGTGTATTCCTAAACTTACTCATCCTGAAATTAGTAAAATCATACACAGAGATCCAACATGAGAGTTGCGTGAATTATGAGAAGGCTAGTTGTAATACCTCAAATTTTGAAAATGTTAATAGAAAATTTCTCAAAAAGTTATTATAGTCATTTATTTAAAAGGAATTATACAACATTAAATTTTAACAAAATGTGGTATACATTTTAAAATTCTGTTCAAAAAGGTTTACAGAGTGACTAAACTAAGTAAACCACATCTCGGGGAGAATGTTTCTTCAACGGTGTTGTGTCCATCGAAACATTTGGGCAAAAATCCAAACGTGGGCACACGGCAGTGGGCTCTACCTTCAAACAATATCCAATCCCTCTCATCAGTCAATACCGAGCAGAGGAATTGAGTGGCTATTGTGGTAGGCCGGATATGCAGCACAATGGGCCTTCGGCCCACAATCACACTCAGCCCATCTGTGTTGGACTCGAGCTGGGCCAGACCCAACGATGAATCTATTGTCGTTCGGCCGAGAGGTTGAACAAGGCTGCCGCCTGGCGTGCCTCGATCAGTACCTTGTGCATGACAAGCAAAGTTCATCGAAACCTCCACCCGATCAACATTCTCCACAGAGACCAAGGTCTCTCAAGTCGCAACTTCCAGTTGTACATGCTACGTAGGTCTCTACGCTCGGCATGACCATGTGGAGGCATACACCCCATGTTGCGACAATTGTCTATAAAGACATGGGGGAGGAGCACTTACAAAACATACAAATATGCCCATCAAATCCACATGGGCGTGGGACATATGGTGGAGACATTGTGATTTTCGCGCCACGACGCAACATCTCCGGCCGATGGTCACGGCAAACTATTGGGTTCTCTTTCTATAAATACCCCAAAGACACTCAAACTTTTGGTAGGCACACATACACTCAGAATTTTCAAGTTGCTTTCATTCTCTCTCAGAAGCTAACTTGATGTTCAGAGTGCTCGCCGAGACCCGATCCTGATCAACACTAACTTAGTGTTTGAGCATTTCTGTAACGTAATGAACAGTTATCGAAATTCAAAAGAAAAATTCTAAAAGTGAATTTCAGACTCCACAATGCGGATGACCAAGTACGCGATAAGACCCTTTTTGTTGTAGTATTAGCCAATTGCTTCACAGTACCCACCTTCTGTCTTGGACAACATAACGTAAGCTTGGAACACCATCAAAGAAAGGACCAAATCCTCTCTCTAAAGTATGCACAACACCAAATCCACTCTAAGTCTGTCAAACTATTAAACGACATGGAAGTTTCAATTTAAATAGATGCCCACGCGGAGAACGAAAATCCTCTTACAGACCAACTTTATTTTTCCTGATAGTTGAGGAGCAGAATGCACAACACCACCATCAAAGAATAAACTCCTCCGGAGGGTGAAAAACAAATTGTCGAATGAAAAGCAACATACCAAACCACTAAAGGATGACCCTTTGCAATTTGTAGTGCATGCTACTTTAAAATGCAAGAAACCTGGAAAGAAATATGAAAAAGAAGATTGCCCGCATTGACACGTGCTGATCTTTAAAACCATACTAAAAGTACTCTTGATACAGGATGAAATCAAAATCACCCCAAGAGATAACTGGGCTGGATGCAAAAGCCCATGCTTCAATCTCCACTTGTTCCAAAAGCATTATTATGATGTGTTCTCTGTATCTTGTAATGATCTCATTCTTTTGTGTTTTCTTTTAAGAAAAGTCTGAATAGGTCTTGAGGATAAGTTCTAGTATACATGTGCACAAAGTATACAAACGAATTTTCCACACCCTAAAGAAGATTTGTCTTGACAAAGGCTGGTAAAACTGTTGGATAAGGGGAGAAATAGGGTATTCTCGACAATGACATCTAGTCTGTTTAATTGACCGACTTTTTCGACAAATAGGGCATTCTCGCATCAAACTTGGTCACTGCTGCACATAGCAGGACATGTTGCGTGTCAAAACGACGTTATTTTGACATGTAAAACATTGTCTGAACAGTTGTGCACTAGCTGAACGATTTGCTGGCAGTATTTTGCACGTCAAACAGCGTCATTTTGGCACGCAACATCTTCTATTGTGGATTGCGCACGTTAAGCTCCCTAAATCCTCTCGCGGGATTGCTTGTCTACCAGAATATTTTTCCTTTGAGCAATGCTACTTACACATCACATTATACATTTAATTGTACATCAGGTCTACATGACAGGTCATACAATTCATGAGATCCATTAATTTGAACATATAATTAAAATTCGTGGAACCCGTTTTTATACTTTATACTTGATGTGTGAATTGTGTGTCATGTCATATATGGACGATATACAACCGGAAGTATACTGTGATGTCTTTATGGTTAAATAAAATTCATTATGAATTGAATAAGAATTTAAATCTCAAAGTGTGCTCTATCTGTGATATGTGAAGGTGAAAAGTTACTTAGTACCACATAGGAAAAATCATGTTGCAAATGATGAGCACATAAATTTCAAGTTTGCTTAAAGGGTTTGGACTCCTTGAGAGTACCAACGTTTTTTAAATGAGAAAGGACACAGGTGATATGAACTTTGGTATAAATGACTGCAAACATGCAAGCCATAGCCGCCGCCCTCACAGATTAGGGCCGTGGGCTAGAACTCTAGTTTGGGTTTGGCTTGTACTTCTGTCTCTCTTTTCGGCTAAGCTTTGTGCTTCTGTTTTGGACCCTAAAATTTATGGAAAACTCATACACTTATGCTTGTACCCCAAGGCGACTCAATAAGTTTTTCTGGGAATTGGCTATCATGTAATTGGATATCCTAATTTTGATACCCTTTTCTGTCTTTATCTCCCAACATTGTGAGAAGCCTCTTTCCCACCTCTATATTATTTGATTAGACGAGGGCTAATATTCAATTAGTACACCAATACTTACAAGTCTTTATGAAACTGTTGTTTATTATAAGTGATATATCATTAATCATCTCCACATCAGGATTATTTCCCAAGATGATCTCATACGAATGACGTTAAAACTCACATACACTATTAAAAACTAATGAAGAGTTGATCAAATTAAATAAAAGGTGCAGGTAGTAGTCGGTAATAACTTAGATGAAAATGACTTCTAATTTTCCAAGCAAGTTGCCATGGATATTCGCACAGGGTAACAAAAAAGCACAGAGAATAACGAAGACTGGAATATGAGTAGATGGGATCAAAAGATAGTGAAAAAGAAACGATCCTTTTTTGAATGGGTTTGGCTCCAACCGTCCAAGAGTAGCTTTTATGGGCCCACAAATTTATTTTGACGATCAAAATTGTTCATTATTTAAAGTTCTATCATGTCAAATCATATTTGATTAAATGACTTTTAACTAGTTAGGTTAATGTTTTCGATGAATTTTAAAAGATGATAGTTACAGACTACGGTCCTAGAAAAGTTTTCTATATTCAAAACCAAGAGTTATGATTTATTTGAATATGAAAATCTACACATTCAAGTAAATCTAGTTCATAATTCTGAAAAATTTTCTTAAATAATTTTCTAAGAGAAAAGACTTTTCCATTCTGAAATGCAGAAGTTGGCACCATTGAGTCGCTTTTAAGGAAAGTAGGGGGATACATCTCTTTTTTCATACTTTCGGAGAGGATATTTGAATCGGTTTAGTATTCCTGCTGAATCCGATATACTTGAATCCAAGGAGATCTTTTATGGACATAGTTATCAAACTTATGGGATCCACTACTAAAATAATTATGTGTTTTTTTTATATATATATAACGGTGATTATAGAATAATAAATCTCGAAACAAAAAGTTTAGAAACACATTTTTCAGTGTACAGATTTAGACACAAGTATATCTGAAATTGTTCGATGCTCTTGGAGTCTAGATTGTTTTGGAAGGTCTCACGTGCATCTAATGAATTTTGATACGTCTACGTCCAAATTTATGCACGAAAAATGTATTCCTAAACTTACTCATCTTGAAATTGGTAAAATCATAAACATAGATCCAATATGAGAGTTGTGTGAATTATGAGAAGGCTAGTTGTAACACCTCAAATTTTGAAAATGTTAATAGAAAATTTCTCAAAAAGTTATTATAGTCATTTATTTAAAAGGAATTATACAACATATGAAATACAACATTAAATTTTAACAAAATGTGGTATACATTTTAAAATTCTGTTCAAAAAGGTTTACAGAGTGACTAAACTAAGTAAACCACAGCTCGGAGGATGTTTCTTCAACAGGGTTGTGTCCACCGAAAAATTTGGGCGAAAATCCAAACGTGGGCACACGACAGTGGGCTCTACCTTCGAACAATCAATCCCTCTTATTAGTCAATATCAAGCAGAGGAATTGAGTGGCTATTGTGGTAGGCCGGATATGCAACACAATAGGCCTTCGGCCCACAATCACACTCAGCCCATCTGTGTTGGACTCGAGCTGGGCCAGACCCAAGGATGGATCTATTGTCGTTCGGCCGAGAGGTTGAACAAGGCTGCCGCCTGGCGTGCCTCGATCAGTACCTAGTGCACGACACGCAAAGTTCATCGAAACCTCCACTCGATCAACATTCTCCACCGAGACCAAGGTCTCTCAAGTCGCAACCTCCAGTTGTCCTGCGTCGGGCTCTACGCCTGACATGACCACGTGGAGGCATACCCCCCATGTTGCGACAATTGTCTAGAAAGACGTGGGGGAGGAGCACTTACAAAACAAACGAATATGCCCATCGGATCCGCATGGGCATGGGACATATGGTGGAGACATTGTGATTTTCGCGCCACGACGCAACATCTCCAGCCGGTGGTCATGGCAAACTATTGGGTTCTCTCTCTATAAATATCCCAAGGACACTCAAACTTTTGGTAGGCACACATACACTTAAAATTTTCAAGTTACTTTCATTCTCTCTCAGAAGCTAACTTGATCGTCAGAGTGCTCACCGAGACCTGATCCCGATCAACACTAACTTAGTGTTTGAGCGTTTCTGTAACGTAATGAACGGTTATCGAAATTCAAAAGAAAAATTTTAAAAATAAATTCCAGACTCCATGCTACGGATGACCAAGTACGGGATAAGACCCTTTTTGTTGTAGTATTAGCCAATTGCTTCACAGTACCCACCTTCTGTCTTGGACAAAATAACGTAAGCTTACACTAAAACCTCCAACATCTGTCCTAATTGGGAGTACGGGCAATAACTCTGTTCCATTCTCGTGAAGAAAGTGGAAAATGCAATTGGCCAGATGCTTTCTTCAGATATTTTCTTTTGGTAATTGTAAATATTATTGAAAAAGGCATGAAGGGAATGCCACTCATATACAAAAGAAAGTCAAGGACAAAAAAATCCAATACATCAAGAATCCTAAACTCTAGGTAAAAGGACCAAAAACCCATTCACTTCGGAAGGTCGCTCTCTCTCTCTCTCTCTCTCTCTCATACACACACACACACCCCGAAGAACTATTCAAAATTTATTCTCAACTGTATTCTCTAATTATCCACCTTTCGTCATTTTTCTCACCCCCGCATTTTATTCCAAGATGAAAACTCACTATCTTCTCTCTTACCCAAATTCACATTGTACTAGCTATCGTGCTAAGATATGATATGAAGAATTGCATCACCGTCAAGCTACTGCTATAACCCGCATAATATGGACCACAAAATAATATAAAAGACAACGACTACAAACTATGCCGAAAGTGGTTAGATAAATCCATTTCATCGTTGAATCAAAGTCAGTGCTAGAAACATCAAATTTTGCACAAAACCCAAACAACATCGCCTAATCCTTGACTAACTCCCAATGGGCATCCCCAACAGTTTATCTCTCTCTCTCTTTGCCGATAAAAAAACAGTTACTCTCTCAACATTTTTGACAAATGAATTTCATTCGATATATACAAATTGGAGTATGCAAGGAAAAGAGAATTTGTTAATGGGCATGGGTATTTAAAACGTAGCATGACATTTGAAGTGCAGAAAGGAAAAAAGAAAAACAGACAAATTCATGACAACAGAGATATAAGGGATCTTGTATCGTGTTTAGAACAACCGTACTTTATTCCGACTAACCCTATTGACATTGTTGCAGCTGCTTTTTTTCTTTACCTTTTTTGTGGGTAAAAGTGACACCGATTTGGTCTTCCCGTTTCTTTATCTCTTTTTCCTTCTCCTTTTCATTTTTCTTTTTCTATTTTTTTTTTTTTTTTTTTTGCGCTTGCTGTCTAACCAAACTTTGTTTTCCAATGAAAACCTCTATGAGTATCGCCAACCAAGATATGGTAAAAACAACTCACTTGAAAATGAGTTTTGAGCCGAATTCAATTGTCGAGAATTTTTCACCATCCCCAAAAACCGCATATCATATAATATGCTGACGAAAACAACAGAATCCCATGTGGATGATTAACCATCCTCACCACATGGGAGTTGAGGGCAGAATGCCCCACATCATCACCATCAAAGAAAGGACCAAATCCTCTCTCTAAAGTATGCACAACACCAAATCCACTCTAAGTCTGTCAAACTATTAAACGACATGGAAGTTTCAATTTAAATAGATGCCTATGCGGAGAACGAAAATCCTCTTCCAGACCAACTTTATTTTTCTTGATAGTTGAGGAGCAGAATGCACAACACCATCATCAAAGAATAAACTCCTCCGGAGGTTAAAAAACAAACTGTCGAATGGAAAGCAACAGACCAAACCACTAAAGAATGACCCTTTGCAATTTGTAGTGCATGCTACTTTAAAATGCAAGAAACCTGGAAAGAAATGTGAAAAAAAAGATTGCCCGCATTGACATGTGCTGATCTTTAAAACCATACTAAAAGTACTCTTAATACAGGATGAAATCAAAATCACCCCAAGAGATCACTGGGCTGGATGCAAAAGCCCATGCTTCAATCTCCACTTGTTCCAGAAGCATTATTATGATGTGTTCCTTGTATCTTGTAATGATCTCATTCTTTTGTGTTTTCTTTTAAGAAAAGTCTGAATAGGTCTTGAGAATAAGTTCTAGTATACATGTGCACAAAGTATACAAACGAATTTCTCACACCCTAAAGAAGATTTGTCTGGACAAGGGCTGGTAAAACTATTGGATAAGGGGAGAAAAGTGTTGAAGACACGAACCAAACTAATTTCGCAACCAGAAATCGAAATGCTTTCCATGTCCACATTAATTAAGAAATGAGTTGCAGACTGGAATGACACATCTCAAAAATCAACAGAATGAAAGAAAAGCTATGAAAATATATATGTGCACCTCCCAAAGTGCTTTACGACCAAACAGTCAATGTGAACATACTGGCAAACACAAACAGAACATCAAAAGATAAAAACAACAAACAAAAACAATTACAAAATAAGAGTACCATCTACTCTTATTGTATTTTCTCCTGATAAGTATGAACAGTACCAAGTTAAATACCAATGCAAATGGCAATGGTGATGTCACCTAGAAGAAATTAGCAACCTTTCCCTTAATCTTTTTGAGGTGCAAGAGAGCAACACAGGCCACCAAATAATTTCTATACATATTTTGCTTCCTCGCAAAAGAAAAATGTTAAAGTGATGATACAAGGTAAGGAGTATCACCAAGCATGGTAGAGAAAAGCTTATAAGAGATCTATAAAATTAGATAAACCACTCTCTCACAAGCATCACCACAAGAGGGACGAAATGTTAAACCGTCAAAAAATTACAAGAGATACTATTTAATAAGGAGAAGAACACTTTTTTTTTTGGCTAAGCAAAGAAAGGATTTTATTGATCTTTGAACTTTGAAATTCTGTGAAAGAAAAGAATCCAATAATTTTCTGTAATTGTAATTGTTTCGATGGCATCTTTGAGAAAATACAAAGATTAAATGGAAAGCAAGGATGGTGGCATCACAACGAAAACAAACCGCATCCCAACTAAGTTGGCACCCAGGCCCCTAACTTCCCCAGAGAAGAAAGAGGTTGACAAGAAGCCAACCAAAAAGGAAAAGTAAACCAAGGCCAAAGCACCTATGTTGGACAAGGCATACCTTACCAACATCTAAAATCAGAACTGCTCCATTATAGATAAAGCCTATGACATACTATTGAGGCAAATAGGGGAAACCAAAACATATGCTGCCGAACTCAACTGCTGTATATCCACCCTTAAAATTTAAACCCTCCTTTTTCTGCTGCAAATGTTGCAAAATAAGGGGGCTTGAAACTATTGGCCCTTTATAAAAACCTGTCGCAATCAGAGAGGTATTAAGACCTTAAGTTGCAGGCCCCCTCTATGCACCTGATAAGATCTTGAATTGAGTATGGCAGGCTGCTGTATTTGTATTTTACCCAAAGGGCCATCCTGAATTTAATGTGCTCTATCATCTCCTCCCGACACATGACTTTTTTGTTGACAGTCTTGTCGTTCCTAGCCATCCAAATAGTCCAACAGGTTGCAAAAAGACATGCTATCCAACATTTGTTACCCAGATCAGTATAAGTGTAGGACAACCAGTCAACCACCATTCCACCATAACTTGTAAGGATGGGGCGCATACCCACTCTTCGTTCCACCAAGCAATGACCTCTGACCAAACATTCCACACAAAGCTGCAGTTTAAAAATAGGTGGGCAGTGGTTTCCACTTCTGAATTGCAAAAGAAACAATTAAGAGAGATGATGCCCCTTGTGATAAGGTTACCCTCAACAACAATCCCTCCTTGTACAGCCCTTCATAGGAAAGATTCAACCTTTGGAGGACAAATATTTCTCCATAGGCCTTGGAGAAGACTATTTCCTTGCATAAATACCTTCCTCCCATTTGTCGTAGGCACTTTTGACAGAAAAAAATTATTGGGGGACCATTTCCATACAACTTTATCTTCTCCTGTAAAGGATAGGTTTATTTGGTTAAGATCATGCATAGGAGTTTGTAGAAGGCCCTGCTCCCATACAAAGAGTTGTCTCTTGAATAGAAGCTTCCATCCACTCAATGTTGATTGATTGTGAAAGTCTGCTACTGAAATACTGTGTTGTGATGAAAGGATATGCAGCCTAGGGTACTGAAGGCTTAAAGGGATGTCATACAACCAGGCATGTCAAGCAGCCCAGATACCATTTTTATTTTAAGGCCTTGGTTCGGCACATCAGCAAAATCCCATTATAAGAGGTGTCACCAAGATCACAAATATCTCTCCACAGAATTGAGGATGATCCATGAATGGGCTTTCATAGAAACCAGGCCATACTCTCAATGCCATACTTCTTTGTTATCACTTTTACCCAAAGGGAGTCTTTCTCCTGATGGAACCTCTACCACAACTTGGCCAACATAGATAGGTTGTGTTGAAATAGTCATTTTATTCTTGATTTCCTTCTGGTCAGTTTGTCCCATCCCAGCAAATAAGGCTTTCTAGTATTGTTGTCTTCCCCCCATAAGGAACTTCTCTGAACCTTTTCTATCTGTTTTGCTACAGCCTTTGGGGTCTTAAAAATGGAAATGAAATATACTGTAGGTTGGACAAAGTAGATTTACCCAAGGCTAGTCTCCCCGAGAAAGAAAGAAATCTTCTTTTCCATGAGTTCAATTTCTTACAAATGTTGTCCATAATGGGTTGCCAAGTTGACAACTTTCTTGGGCTAGCACCTAAAGGGATCCAAGGTATTTCAAGGGCAGCTTTTCAGATTTACAATGCATATGGTTAGCCATTTCATTGGCCTCTTGATCCAGAAGACCCACTCCACACAAAACTGACTTATGGAAGTTAAATTTTAGGCCTGAAAGAAGTTGAAAGCATCTTAACAATCTCTTTATATTTCTTAATTCCTCTAGATCATTGACAACAGTCTACCTGGAGAATCTTCCAAAAAAGACTGACAAAAGATGGTTGGAGAAGCTATTCAACAAGTTTGGAGTTGTTAGAGATTCTTACATACCAGTGAAGAGGAGTAAAAATGGTCTACGTTTTGGTTTTGTGAGGTACAATTGCTCTGTCTCTGCAGATGTGAAAATCTACAGGGCAAATGGACTTTGGGTGGAAAATAATAAACTTTTGGTTAAAATTGTAGAGTTCAATACTAGCAAGGACAAAGAAACCAAGGGCAATAAAGAAAACTATTTGGTGACTGAGCACAATTACCAGAGGAATTACAGAGGGATGGGGTTGTAAACAAGAATGGGGGTAAGACGGAATCAAGTTCTAGAGAGGAGGCTAGGGGATTGTCTTATGCCCAAGTGGTAAAGGGCCACAATGACGGGCAGGATAATATGAAAAGTATTATTGTACCCTTCAATAGAAAGGCTTGGCTGAGTAGAAGTGCAGTGGTAAAATTCTTAGTGGACAAATCCTTGGAAGACATTAAAGGTCTCTTCAATGGTGGTGTAATTAGCAATGTGGACGTCAAATCTATAGGTGGTTGTTATGCCCTCTTAACTTTCCCAAGTAAAGAAGTCAGAGATTCCTCGGTCAAAACCCAATGGATGGATAACTAGTTTAATAATGTGGAGCCATGGAAAGGAGATTCAGCAAAACTGGAAATGATGGTCTAGCTGGAATGTCTTGAGATGTCCTTAAATGCTTTGAGTTATGGCTGTGATTCGCATTCAAAAGTGTGTATATTCTATGTCAAAACCCCTTGACTTGCATGCGTTTGTTATCCATTTGTCGCATTTTATGTGATTTTATCATTTAACGCGTGTTTTGAGTTGTTAGTGTGCAAATGAAGTGTTTTTTACAGGGAATTATGAGGTTCGGGACGTTAACAAATAAAGTCAAGAAGTTTGAAGGAAAAAGTTAAGAATGAAGGCAGAAGGTCCAATTACCGGTAGTGAATGCATTATTACCAGTAAAGTTAGGAATGAAGGCAGAAGGTCCAATTACCGATAATGAATGCATTATTACCAGTAATAGAAGACACTGCCTTTTGGAGATTTTAAGGCAATACATTGAATTACCGGTGATAGGAGTGCAATTATCGGTAATATAATGCACTGTCTAAATTTGTTGAAAAAGAAAAAAAAAAAGACAGAACCTGCAATTACTAATAATAAGAATGCAATTACTAGTAATAAAGTGCATTACTCAAATTTAGAGAAAAGCTAAAATTACCGCAAATGGACATGCATTACCGGTAATTAGGGGGGCAAACGGAATTTTCCTTATTTTAGGAGATCAGTATTTTTTTAAAATATCATCCTTATCTTGTTGTTAGCTAGAGATCTATTTAATAGGATTTAGTTAGGATTATGAGGGGCGGATTATTCGAGTTTTATTCATTAAGTTAGAGAGTTTTTTATTACAAAAGTTGGGAGAAAAAAATTGGAGATTTAATTACAAAGTTATTATTCATTTTTCTAGTTCATCGTTTCATCTTGTTCTTCATCCTTTTGTTCTTTATTTCTCATGGATTCTATTCAATCTATGAATAGCTAATCCTCTCAAGATTCAATTGGAAGGTGAAGTATCAAATCTTGACTCAAGGTAATTCGATCCTTGCACAAGGTCTTTAATTTATAATGTCGTTTTATTAAATTAAGAACCATTTTGAAATCAATTAAGGATTTTTGTAGAATTTTTGCTTTTGTGTAGACAACCTTCGTTGGCACACACAATTCTTAGATCTACAAGGTTTTGATTTGAAAACTGAATGTTCTTATCTTTATTATAGAACGATCATCAATCTTTCTTGATTTTTGATAAATCCTAATTTTTCCTTCATCCAATAAAAGTTCGATGTTATAGAACCGGAATTGAGTTATTTTAGAGAATTGAGTGATTACAAGTCACGGTCGATGTGGATCCCATGAATCAGATCTTTTTTTTGTTAATCAGTTTCCAACATCTTTACACAACCACATTTTTCAACTTTTTTCTTCCTTTCTCCCGATAAACTTCCAAATTACTCGTTCCCCGTGGATTCGACTCTAGACTTCTGAATTATTATGCTACGATCGATCGATTGATCCTACACTTGGGATACACTTTTTATTGAAACCGGTTGACGATAAGCAAGCTACTTCCAAAAATTGGGAAATCTTTGGGGAGAAATGATAGCAATCCAAGATGAAACCATGGAGGAGGTCTCCTACAATATAGGTAGACTATTTATAGCAACCAACCAGATTGATTTCATTGATGAATGGGTGTGGATCCATGTGAATGGCAATCAATACAAAATCAAAGTAAGAGAAACTACCGAGAAGTTCAAACATAACAGATGCAACCCAACCAAATCAGTGGTAAGTCAACAAAACCATGGAACAGGAGACCAAGTCAAACAGCCATGGCAGTGGAGAAATCGTTCCAGAGACATGCCAACAAGATGATGAGTTGACTGCCAACAAGGAAATACCAACCAAAGATAGGGAAACATCTGAAGCTAAGGTGGGCAATGAATGTGAAGGGCACTTTATCCATTTTGGTGAAACACCAAACCCAAGGTCTCAAATAGACAAAAGGGTGCAAAGCCAACAGATACCACAGAGAACAGAAGGTCTTTCACACAAAAGACAAGTAACTGCAGCACCTCGGGCAGTTGAATCAAACCACAGGGGGGTCGAAGTCAAAGGGCAAGATCATCTTGAAGAGGATGATGGGCTGGCCAAAGCCCAAAGAACCTATCTCAAGGAAGCTTTAACAACCTTGGGGTCCAACTTAACTCGGAATGAACCAAGCCTTGCACATTCAATAAACTCAAACCCATCAAATTCTACCACAAGCCCAGTTGATCTATGTGGTTATTCTGAAGAGGTTGGGCTAGAGCAACCTACTGAAATGGGGAGTCAAAGCCCACATCTTTTGGATCCAAAACAACCCAAGGGGATAAGCCTTATTGTTGAATTAAATCAACGGCCTAACACCAGACGCAGATCCAAAGTGACTCCCCCGATATCAGGTACACACAATGCATATATAGGGGAGGAAGAAGTCCAGTCAAAGGAAAAATCAGTTGGGGAACATGACATAAACAAGGAAATAATTCAGTCTACCTCTGATGAAGTGGATGAGACAATAAGAACTGGAAACCTTGCGGGCCTTATTTTCAAAGGAAATGAGCATGCCATTATTCAAACCATGACTGCGGAGGAAGCAAGCAACTTCTCTCTGCTCAAGGGAAGAGGGAAGAAAGGTTAAGAAGCCAATTTTTGAAGGGGAAGAAGCAGGAATTTTGTCAAGATTATTAATGAAGTTTTTATCTTGGAACATAAGGGGTTCGGGGAGTAAGGCCAAAAAAAGAGCCCTCCCCAAGATCATCTTCAAAAATAAACCAGAACAATGCTTTATTTAGGAACCAAAGATGGAGCAAGTATCAAGGGAAGTGATCCACAATAGACAGGACTATTCTGCTTTGGAGTATGTTAGCATGCAGTCTGAAGGAAATGCAGGGGGGTTAACCTCAATTTGGAACAAAAACAGAATTAACATGGTAAGCTCAGTCATCAACAAATTTTACATCCTTTTACATGCTATTTTAGAAAACGAGTTTGAGTGTATTTTGGTTAACATTCATGCTCCCAATGACCCAAGGGGCAGAAGACAACTGTGGCAGGAATTGACTAATTTGAAACAAAACTCAACACCCCCACGGTGTATAGGAGGGGATTTTAAAGAAATAATCAATGTTGAGGAGAGGGTGGGGTGCTTATCAACAAGCAGAGGGATGAAAGACTTGACATCCTTTCTAACCTCTATGGAGTGCTTCGATCTGCCTATGGTAGGGAGAAAATATACCTTGTCTAACTTCCAGGAATAATCATGTCCAGGTTAAATAGATTTCTCTTGCCTCATTCCTTTTTTCTTAAATACGGTGCAATCGGGGCTGCCAAGGACAACTTTTGATCACTGTCCAGTTTTTCTAACAGACGGAAACGTGGAATGGGGCCCTAAACCTTTTAGATTTATAAATATGTGGTTGACTCATAAGGATTGCATGCGGATAGCATAGGAAACCTAGGATCAAACCACAATACATAGATGGGCTGGATTCAAAGTCTTGAAGAAGTTACAAGCCATCAAGCGGAAGTTAAAAACATGGAACAAAAGCATCTTTGGGGATATCAACCAAAAATTAAAGGAAACTGAAGAAGCCTCCACAAAATTGACCTGATTATAGAGGACAGATCTTTATCCCAAGCTGAAAGGGAGGAACATACTAAAACCAGATCAGAATGGCATGTATCATCAAAAATGGCCGAAGAGAAACAATGTTCATAAGTTGTAACCTCTATCATTAGAAATGGTAACCTTTATTTTGGGTTGGAGGGGGGAAGAAGAAGAGAAACAATGTTGAGAAGATAGAGTAACCTAGAGCTCTCTCCCTTACTACAGTAGTAGATATGTCATCATTTAAAAGAATTACAGTGTAAGAAAAACGAACATTCTTCTGCCTCTACAGCAACGATGCCTCATTAGTTGATGGTTAGTATGCAACCAATGGATTTGATGAGTCCCTTCTCTTATCATACCACAATGGATTGCTAATTTTTTTCCATTACATGTTTGCTTCCACTTCTTATTACTCAGATTTTGCAAAAAGATCACTACTCAGCACAACAGAAGTATGCCATGGTCCAAGCTAATACACAATGCGTTAAACCAATAATACCCAAAATAGTAATAGTAACAGAAACTGACCTACAGCACCACAATCAAAAACTGTGCGGTAGATTGGAAAATAGCACTTGACAAAGGCTAAACCATCTCACAAAGAGATTTGTGTGCAGCAATGAACAAAATTTACTACAGAAGGTTAAACCAAAAAGATAAATTTGAAAGAAGTCTAAAACCAAAGGCTAAAACCAATAGTTGAAAGATGGAAGAAGTAGACTCACATTGATATCCAGCAAAGACTTCACATATGAAAACCCTGAATCAAAGCTGAATGAAGAATCAAAGTAGAATCAAAACAGCAAAAACACACCAGGTTCTTATGCGGTGGAGAAATGTTTCTTTGCTGTTGGTATTGGTCAAAACATTCAATCAAAACAGCAAAAACAGACCTCCAAAAAAGATTGAAACCCTCCCGTAAAGATGAAGATCAAATGAGTAAGATGAAGATTGACACCTACAGATTCTTATGAGGGTGGATGGTGGACCATTTCGGGTTGGAGAGGCCTTTTCGGCCCATTTCCACCTCAAGTAATTTAATTGGTACCTAGGAAAGCTTGACAGCAAAGTGGGGCAGGTGAAATGGTGGACATAGAGAGAGAGGAACTAATCTGGTTTGGAAAGAAAGAGATTGAAAAGCCTATGGAAAGGAAAAAGCAGAGAAAGAGAAAATTATATTCTGGTGAAGGTTTCAAAATTTGAATAACTGAAATGAGGACCCTTAGATCAATTTAATCCTAGCCTTTCAAAAAGGGGCAGTCAACACTTAGGACCCTTGGATCTAAAATCCTATTCAATCTCAGCCCTCCAAACCAGCAAAAAAGTTAAATTGTGTCTACATATTTGGAAAAAAAAAACCCTTGTTTTGTTATATAGTTGCAGGAGGATGGCTCTCCACATGACATCAAAAAACACCTGATGTTACAACAGCATATCTCAAAATGATGTGAGTACAACAATTTACATACGAGGATGGAGATTTGCTTAGTTGATAGACGAATGAGGGAAATAGCAGTGATGAAAATGCACAAAACAAGCACAAGAAGACACCTAAAACGCAATTACGTTTCTGTTGCCTCGGTGCCAAGCAGTATTATATTCGTGTGTGCTCTCTCTCTCATGTGCATATGCAAATCCAGGAAAAAACTCACAATAGAAGGACTCACTTACCATTTCTATACCCTTCAAGTGTGGAGGTCAAACGTATTAGCGCTGCCTTCAGACTGAAGGGTCCAGTGCCTAATCCTAACCATCCATTTGTAACTGGGTTAGAATATACTTTAAGTCAATCCAATATTAAAACAGACAAATTGCCCCCGAAAATGAAAGAGGACCAAAAGCCAGAAAGCATTTTCTTCAAGGAAGAAACCCTTCTACGTTCAAAAGTTAATATTGCAATATACTTGTACAAATTAATAAAAACAGCTCATAAACTTCATTCTGCCAAAATCTTCCTTTTTTGAATAGTCTTTCCAGCTCATTGGGACCAGCAGCTAAAGCCTTGGCTTTCCATTCCTCATTTACTGGTGGAAAAAGCGCTAGTGTTGCAGCGGTGAACAACCCATGACTGATCAGCGATCGGTAAAAGCTACATCAGTTACAAAATAGAACCATCTTAAAATGGCCTACCATGAAGGTAAGTCTAATCAACATTAAACCTTTTAATCTTCATTCTTCCATAATTATATTGTTGCTGGAGAGCAAGATTGACATCCTCTGCTGCCTCATTGCACTCAAGTCCAAGCAGAACATATCTTTAAACCGGAGGAAGGCATTGAAGTATATGACGAAGGTGAACCACAAGATTGCAATATGGCACATTTCTTTAAACTAGGGTTGTAACCACATGCGAAGCACAATGTCTCATGCCCGCGTTTTCGGTTAGGAATTAGGTGTACCTTTTGCATGATGGGTCAGCGAGGAAATGGTCCAAAAATATGAACTTGTGAAACCTTCATGTAGATATAAAGATAGAGCCAATATGCTTCAGTGTACACAGGTATTAGTAATTAAAGACAACTCAAGATTGTCAATCTCCATCATATCCACATAAGGTTAGAGCCTTGATAAGTTTACCGAATACAAGCAGTAAGGTCGCATATACAGTCCAACATTCTGTAAAAAAATTTCAAGAGAGGCAAATGAAATCAAGGTAGCAGAACAGTTATCTTTTAGATGAGGTCAGGGGTTCCCCAAGAGAAGAAAATCATTGTTGAGCAATTCTGCATAAAGTTACGAGATAAACAATAAGTAGATATAAGTCTGCAAAGACTTCACATTTTTGTTTCCCCCTCTTTTGGTTGGTATGAAGTTGGAGAAATAAAAAAATTTGCACCAGCATGTTTGGGTGCAGAGGAGAAAGCCAGATTAAACATAAGTGCAAAGCCTTCCAGTCTTCCAACCCCAGCAGAGCACTATCCCAATCTATCATTCAGAGTGCGGAAAATTAAAGCCAGTAGTGGCCTATCCTAATCCAACGCCGCCAAACATGGCACAGATAGGTTGTGTAAAAAATGATGAGATCAAAATTAACCTAAGCAAGCAATTATGAAACCCACACATCAGACATGCCTATCGAAATTGATTGGGAAATCAACCTACATATGGTAACAACCATAAACACCCAAGCCACAGAGTTTCATAAAAAATCTAACAACAGCCTCACCACAGATGTCTTCGTAAGGTAATTTATTCAAAATATCTCTATCCAGGTAGGTCATAGCTTCATTCATTTGTTGATGTAAATAGCATTGAAGCAATCACCACCCGACCTCTATCATAAACACGACCAAAGACGCCTATCCTCATTTGGAGACATGTGTCTATTAGTGTACAACTTCTTCAACTAATGGGCACACACCAGTTTAAAGTTGAATTCCACATAGTTAAGCAGACCAAAAGTCAATAACTTCAACAAATATATCACCCCCTCAGGTGCAAGTATTATCTTCTTGTTATCTAGTAAAAAAGAGAGTGCTCAACTGCTACAGTGGAAAATTAAAAAATGTGGGCCAACAATTTTTGCTTCTATGACTTCAGCATGGCCATAGTTGTTGACCGACTGTGTCTGTTCTTCACTCTCTTGTGTGCCCTGTGACTAACTATAAGATGCCGTCAAGATTGAATCGGAAGTTCTGCTTACGAGCAGATTCGAAAAGATGAGACATGTTTGAAAGCCCCCCCCCCCACAACACAAAAAAAAAAAAAAAAACACGAACACCCTATTACTAAATGGTGATCTAATGATGTGGTACTACCCTGCATAAATTCAATTCAAAGTGAATTTTTTTTTTTTTTTTTAGCTTTACTCCATTCTACAGTCCTATAGAAGACACTAGCCCATATAACCTTGTGAACTCCAAACCCCTCCACATTTTAAAAAGAACTTCTACAATCAATGGTTTTTAGGGCCAAAGCAATCATTTGAACAAATAATTACAAAGAGATTCTTTTCAGAAAATGGACAAATGAACCAAGTACAATAATCAGCAGAAAAAGAGTAGGTATTAACAACAAAGCCCAACACATAAAAGCCATTTGTAAAAAGATTCTAACATATAAAAGCAAAAAGAACAAGACATGATATAGAACAAATTCATGTATCAAATAAATAGGTAAATACCAATCTTCTACAACCAAAAAAAGTTACCATCGATAAATTTACACAAACGAATGACCAAAATCCTCTTATCTTGCTGGATGGAGTGCACAAAAAAGTCTGCAGAAAAATGTCTCCTACTAGTGAGGTGACTGTGACTGATGCAGTTGACTAAATTCTGGTTACTCTCCCTCCATGCTACTACTCCCATAATTAAATACATGCAAGTCCATTAAGGTATTGAAATGCCCCTTCTCTATTTCCTCTTCCTTCACCTGATGTAGGAGAAGGGTCTCAATAATCAAGTCTTCCCAATCAAGATCAACCTTTATTCTCTTCCTCCTTTTCTTCTTCCCAACATTCACGCCCTCCAATATGCAAAGGTTAGCATTGTCACAGGAACTGCCATTTTTTGGATACATAATCTTACCAATTCGTACCTTAGCAGCCTTTATTTTCTCTCTCCTTCTTTCATATGTCAAGCATCCAGCAACAAAAGACGGAGGCAACGCATTTAATCCTACGTCTTTTTCCAGTATTTTTTTGAGGAAAAGCTTTTTGCTCAGTTCTGATTTTCCTTTCCACCACTCCCTACAATCATTAAGTTCAAACCCTCTGCCTCTTTTCCTTCTGTTGTTACTTTGACCCTCTCCCACAGAATAGGCATTAGAAACTTCTTTTGAACATTCTACATATATCATTGACAAGCACTCGTGTGAAAGCTCGAGTGTCTCCAAATCATCTTTAGTCCATCTTGGGGAAGCACTCTCACCTTGCACCTCGAAATAATGAGAATCATTCGCCACGCCATAACCATGCAACCCATATTCCACTTTGTTGCTCAAACAGTCGCCAATCATATCATCCATATCAAACCCAACATGCTCTATATCCCTCCTCTTCTCACTACACTTAGACATTGACTTCAACTCCATGTATTGTAACACGAATGGCGCATTCTTTAGAATGTTCTTAACTGTAATATCTTTTCCCCAAGGTAATACCTGCGCAACTTTCACAAGACTCTCTAAAAGCTCCTTGTACCGCAACTTGCATGTAACAACAGCCACATGTAATTCCATTGCCACATCCCGAATCCCAACATCAACTTCATTCAACTGTGCAACAAACACCAACACAGCCACAACCACCGGAAGTGGTCTCCGACCCGTGGTCAAATACCACTTCACCATACACTGCACTAAGAAAATCCCCTGCTTTAACATTCTCTCAATCTTACCCTCGTCCACTGAAACTGCACCAAAACAAATCTGGACTGCCCGTTGAAACGAATTCACAATGTCAAACTCCGGCAATTTCAATTCCAGAAATTGAACGACCCGGTTGACCATCCGACCTAGCTCGTAAATGTCACAACCGACCTTATCCCCAACCTCTATAAGCGGCAAAGACTTATTATCTTTCCGCATCACAACATATGCACAGGCTCCAATAAGTACTGGAAACCAATCCCCCTGACCATATTCCCCTTCAGTAATGGTCTCGACCATAACCCTAACCTCATCTTTTTTCGAAGGAGAAAAATCCAATAACGAAGTTATATGTTCAATGCTCTGTTTGGCATGGAAAATTTTGGCCTCTTTGTAACTAAAGGCACTGCCGGATCCAGCAGTGCCAGTGTGTACAAACGTGCCGGTGGGACCGCTGATCCCGCCAAAGTGGTGTTGAAAATTGTTGAAGTCTTGGACGAAGCCACAAGACGAGCAGAGCAAGTTTCCGTCATCGTCGGAGATGATGCTTCTCTCTCTGCAATTCGTACAGGGGCGAGAGCTCTCCATATCCAGGCCTAAAATTGACAAGCGTAGGTTTGTTTGTTTTTTCACCAGTGAAATCTTAGTTTCCAGAAATGCTATGAGTGATTGGGGGGCATTTATGGTGCATCTCTTAGGGAAGATGTATGATAAGTAGGAATCAGGAGAGTACCTTTGCGTATGTTATGTGTATGTAGTAATACACATGTACTCTTGGCTTCAGATTTGGGAAGAGAGATGGTTCGGTCGTCCTAGGGTTTGTTCGCCGCCCTCAACGACTAGGTGTCAACCAGTGTGAGACAACTTTACGTGATAGATGCCGATTTTGACGCCGGTCCATTGAATCCTAGTACTGGCAAATCACGCGTTGCCAACCTCTCTTCCTCTTCTCTTCCTCTTCTCTTCCATATAAACTACGCAATCGCCTCAAGACTCCTCTTACGCAACACGTGCACAGAGAGAGAGATAGAAGAAGAAATCCCGGGTCTGTTGGGCTGCTTCGGCATTAAGAGAGAAGGGTTTACGGATTCTGCGGAGACCTCGCTGCAGCATGGAGCGTCAATATACTGCGCCGTTTCGATATCAATAAGTTCTTGGTCGCTGAGTCAGTTTATCCAACAGCATTGTTATCATTTTCGTGGTGCAATTCTCGTCGATTAAAAAAATGTTTCACAAAATACCGAAATAATAAATAATTCCTTTTCAGAGAATGTATGAAAAAATAGTAAAACAAAATAAAATAAAAATTATCCCTCTTTATGCAATAGTACTATTTTTTACAAAAAAAAAAAGATGTATCAAGCAAATAAATTATATTTTTCCATCAACAAGACGACAACTTATCTTTCCAACATAGTATGGTCCACAAAATCATCTATGTTATCCTTACATTTTTGGAAATTTAGCTTATCAAGAAAAACATCATATGTATGATTGATGTTTGGTAATTTTTTATAATATTTTCTCAAATTTTTGGAAGAAAATATTTATCTTGACGAGATAAATCAGAAATATAAAAATATAGTTAAGTTTATGTAAAAAAAATGGATGATCCTAAAGATTTTATATCTTCTTTGAACTTTTTTCATGTTTAAAGAACTTCACAGATTAAATTTCACCTCGATCTTTTTTGATTAATCATTTTTGAAGTAACAAATTATAACTAGAAGTTCAAAAAAAATTATAAATACGAAAACTTTAAAGAAAATAAGCTTTTACTATCTAATATCTTTAGGATCATCTTATCTTATTTTTTAAAACTATAATTGTTCTTTATATGTTATAATTTGTCTTGTCAAGAGAAATATTTTCTTTCAAAAATTCAAGAAAATATTATATTAAAAATTACTAAACATCAGTACAGATGATAATTTTCTTTATAAGCTAAATTTCCAAAGAATGTTAGTATGACACATATGATGCTTTTGTGGACTGTAATCTGTTTTAAAAGATAAAAAATGCTTGAGTAGTCTCTTGAAATTTTGGACACTAGAAATTTAAATTATTTTTAATATTATCCATGTGCATTTAATTACTAAAATTCAAATTTTTATTTTTTAAGCTCGCTCACTCGGGCAGTCTCTTGAAATTTTGGACGTTAGAAACATAAAGGTTGTGGTGTTCATGACCGAGTAATGGTGTTAATGGATTTTTATGATTTTTGATTACGCGTATTATGAGGTCTATTGGCTATAAAAACCTAAACCGTCTTCCTATTTCTTTTAGAAAGTTTGAAATTAGTAAGATCGAAGAGAAAATTGTTAGGGTTTTGAATTCTTGAGGAGAATGAAAAGATATTTTGTCAATTTTTATTTGACTTCTACTATTTCATCTTTGTTCTTCGTTCTAATCTGTGATTAAGGTAGGGGATGTTACCTCCAACTCATAGGATGTTTACTTATTTCTCTACACATAATTCTAGTTTGTATAGCATTGGTTTTTGTTCTATTTATGTTAGAAAATCAAAAGGTTCAAAATTTGAGAAAAACGAAGGCTCAATCGAACAAGCTATGGCCGCTCAAGCTACTTGACCTAATTTTCAAAATTCGAGCAATTTCCATTTTGATAGCTCGCTCGAGCAATCTCTATTCGCTCAAGTGACCTATCAAAATTTTTAGAATTTACAAAATATTGTTTGGGTTTATCAAACACTGGTTTCAGACTGTAATCATACTTAGAATGCATAAACACTCTGCACAAACATACACTAACATTATTGTATGTCCACGGATCTCGTGAGAGCAATATAATCTTGTGTGACTGTGACATCCCGTCTCATATCGAAAGTCTACGTAGGTTATCTTGGGTATATAATGGGTCATGTATATTATTACTAATAACTTTGGCTTAAGCATTTTGGGGCCACATAGTTAGGCTCCAACAAAAGTATTAGGCCAATGGTATACATAGAGTGTTACAAAATGGTATCAAAGCGACCCGTGTACACTATCAAGTGTCGGGTCGGGACTTTCTTTGGTCGCTAGGGAATAGATCGTCATGGTGACTCTAGTGTTCAATCCTTTGCAAGGGTGCAAAGTCTTAAAGATGGGGAGATTGTGACATCTCATCCCATATCTAAAGTCTACATGAGTGATCTTGGGTATATAATGAGCCGTGTATATTACTACTAATAACTTGATTTTAAGTATTTAGGGCCACGTGGTTAGATTCCAACAAAATTATTGGATCAGTAATATACATGGGGCCTTACAGTGACAAAGTTTTGATGTTTATTTGTTGTTATGGACTTTGTTGCATAGTTGTTGTTGAATTTTTAATTAGCATAAGTTGTTGATGGTAATCCTGCATTCTGAGATGTTGGACTTGTTGGGAGTTTCGGGTACAGCCATCGTGTTGTCGAATAATATGTAAATGGTTATGGTATATTTGTTGTGCTGCCTGATATTATGTAGAATGGTATTAGTACAACCATTGTGTTGCTTGAATTTTCGCAGTATGGGCATAACTGCATTTTGGAGCTGTTTGGAAAAAACTTAGAAAGAATGTTAGGGACACCAATTCAAATGTCACCTGAACAAGAAACTGGAGGGTGTTAGATGTATGTTGTACGTAGTGAAACTGTGTAAAAACAAGTGAGTGTATATTAATGGAAAGAAGTTAAACCGATTGAGGTTGACCCGTCGTGGCAATGTTTGATTTTATGGGTTAGAGTCTGATTTTAAGGATTAGAGTCTCACTGAGCGTTGTTCCATTTTTAAGGACCCCAACTAGGAGTTGTTGGAGATGATTGATGGTGACTTTGGGAATGTCTACAACAGCAGCTTCGAACTTCAAATGAGTAACGGCTAGGGTCTTGGGCGTCCTTGAGCCAGTAAAGGAGAAACGGCGAAAGGTTTATTGGTACATGACACTGGTGACACCATCTTTGGTCGGATCTAGCTAGGGTGAAGTGGTTATTGACCTGAGTGAATAGTAGAAGGGTCTTTCCTTTGTCGAGTCAATATTCAAGTCAAGTACATAACCTTAGATGGCGGCCCTATGATAGGTAATGACTGGTTAATATAAACTAAGTACTCTATGTTAGATAAGTTGGATAAGATTCAAAATTCCTGAGTGGTATTCCTATAAACATTAAAGAGCAAGAGCATAACATACCTATATTTTACTTTACTGTTCATTTTTATTTTGATGTTGTTTTATCTGTCATATATTTCGTTGCATGCTTGTTATTCTTTGAGTTTGGCTTTCACTACTAAGTTACCCGAAAGCCAATTCGCCTGCGAACACCCAAACACTCAGGTTGATCTCTACTTTGACACCCGATTTGATGCTTTTTCGTTGCGTTCTTCGAGAATCTAGAGGGATTTGCACTTGCACTCGATCAAACGCTCGTAAATGCTCTAGGGAACTCTCTCTCTCTCTCTCTCTAGGATTTTCTCTCTGAATGCTCAATATTTGCTCTGTCAAAATCCTAATGAGGAATTAATTCGCAAATTATATAATAAATACTGGGCAAAGTACGCTTTTAACCCCAAATTGCTTTCTCGTTCTAACTAAAGTCTATTTCATTTAAAAAATTATAATTTTGGCCTCAATTCCTCAAAATTCTCAATTAAGACAAATATAAAATTACAAGACCGAACACAATCCCTACAGTTTGTGACTTTTAATAGTGTTACATGCATCAAAGTCTGCATTATTAAATCTGTCATCAAAGGAACATCTGGATGTCCAAGCCTTTTGTGCCATAAGGAAGTTGATGAAGTGATTTGTCCAACCAAAGCAGTAGCATGGGAAGATCCAGAACAATTTTGAATTGGGTACAATCTCATCAGACAAGTCCCTTGTAGAGAGTTTTGTTAAGCACTTCGTCGTAAATGATAAAACCACTGGACTCAAAAGGTATTTTGCAATTATTGTCCTTTACAAATTGAAAGATAGACAACAGGTTGTGACTAATTTGTGGGGCATGAATGATATTAGCTAGAGAAAATGTAGAGTAAGGAATAGATAAATTTCTTCACTAGTGAGAGTAGTTTGAATGTTGCTCCATTGCCAACACGAACCCCTTGAGAACCATAATAGGGTTGTTGATAAGCAGATAATCGAGATAAGCTATTGGTGACATGACTAGTGATTTCACTATCAAAATACCATGAAGAACCTAAGTAGGTTTGAGTGAAATTGAATTGATTAAGTCCTTGCAATTTTGCCACATGAGCTTGTGACATAACCTGTCCACTTGGATTTATAGACTGAGAACCTGCATATAAAGGTCTTGAAACATTGCTTGACTTTTGTTGAACATCAAAGAATTGCAAGAAATAGAAGACCCTCCTTGAAGCATTGGTACATCATACATGGGATATTGTTTATTGTACTATACTGAACTGACTGTTTTGGTGTATATGATCCATTAAAATGAGCACTTTGAAATGGTTGTAATGGTTTGAATCCAAAAGAGAAACTCTGACCATGCAGTATATGTTGTGGAGGTTGATAGGATAACTTTAATTTATGATGGCAAGGTTTGTAGAATCGTTGTCCTTTCCACAAATTTGACAAGCAGGTTTTAGAAGCCCAAGTTGTTGTCCTTGACAAATACCATAGTTATTTTGAGCAGGATATCCAAAGAAATTGGAGAGCCAAAAATATATCCCTTAGAATTTCTTATTTTGTCCTTTGTTTAACCTCTTCCTTGACTACCATTGTAATTTTTAGAGAAGTGTTGTTGTGGTAAGATAACTTCGTGTTGAACATAAGAGGGGAAATGAACTTGTCAATTGAAAATAAGAGACTATTGAATTAAAGTGGATGAAGCACTTGAATTTTAAGCTTGGTTTTCTCATTTAGAACATAATTAGCCATGAATACAAAAGTTGTTTTATTGTTATCATGTTTTTGAATTTCTGAATCCAAATCTCGAGATTGAATAACAGACACTAAATCTGCAAATATAGTTGGTTCTTTTCTTACTTTGAGAGCAATTTTTAAGCCATGAAATTCTTTAGGTAAACCATGAAGTGTATGAAACACTAAGTCATCATTAGTTACATGACTTCCAGAACTTGCAAGCTTTTGAGCACAATTTTTAAGGAGATCTATGTAATTTTTCATGGTGGAAGTTTTTGAAGCATCAAACAGTCTTCTTTTCAACACATGAATGTGTGATCTTGACAAAAGTCCAAACCTATACTTTAAGGAATTTCAAACGTAAAATGAATGTCCACATCCTAACACATGTTGTAAGATTGAAATCGATATGGATGCCGTTAGACATGAGAGAAGATGTCATTATAATAGACCATGCTAAGTACTTTGAATTTGAGATGAGTTAACCATTTGCTATTACTTCATGTGTAGGACATTGAATTGTTCTGTCTATATATTCTAGATATCCATTTGGTCTAGTAGCATTTTGTACTTGTATTTTTCACATAAATATAATTGTTTGAGTCAAGCTTGATTGTCACTAATCCAAGAGAACTGAAAACTAGGAATACCACAGAGATGAAGGAAGAATAACTGATTGATTTCATGTACCTGAATCAGTTACAGATTGTAAATCCATGTTTGTTTTCTTTACCAGAGTTTGATCTAATTTTACCTTCTGATACCCTCTATTTTTTTATGACAAACATTGAAGAAGTTGGGTGTCTTGTAGTCTATAATCTTGATCGTGTTAGAACAAATGAGAAAGAAGATGAAGATATTTAGGATCTTTAATCATTGACATGAGTCATGATTAGCTCTAATACCATAAAGGAAATAGAACAAATGATGAATCAAAATCAAAATTTTCCATTTCATTCAAGAACAGAACATTTTTCATTCAAGAACAGAACATTCATTTGTTTTTTGAATTAGTTTTTACGAAGAAGCCTTTAAAATGAGCCGAAAGCAACTGGAAAAGATGACCTGACAATTCTTGTTCTTTAAAATCATCCAATCAGAATTAAGCTCAAGGATTGGATTGGTGTGCTTTGAGCTGCAACCAATAATATGGAACAAACACACCACAACTCAGTAAACTTGAATCTTGACCAATTGATATTGACCTATACTGTGTACTTCAACAACTGATCTTGACTTGTATTGCAGTTGCATACTTAATTCACTATGTTAACAGTCACAACCTAAATAAAAGTAAAAAATTTATTTTGGCCTGATTTGGCTTTGAAGGAAAATTTACATAAATTTATCAAAACCAAAGTTGAAATTTGAGTATATATTTTCTTTCTGACATCATAATTTTTATTTTACCAAATCCTTTTTTGTGTTAAAAGAAGATAATAAATTTTGTTTTAAAAAAAAACAAAATGAGACAAAATGATAGAAGAATAAGAGCATACCATGTAAAAAAGAGACTCACTGAGAAAAAATTTTAGTTTTAAATAATAACTTCATTTAGATATAGTAAGTAGAGATCAATAAAGAATTTACAAACTTAATCCATTTCAATGGACTTGATTACTCTTCCCCATGAATTATCTTCTTGTCAAGTTTATTATCACCACTAAGAAAATATAACAGGAAAAGAAATAGAAAAAAGTAAAAGTAGAAAAATAAGCAATGCACCAGCCGGGAATCGAACCCGGGTCTGTACCGTGGCAGGGTACTATTCTACCACTAGACCACTGGTGCTGTTTATGTTGCCAAATGCCACGTACGGACTATGTATTTAGATCCAGTACAATGGTTTTTCCGGACCACAGCACAATTCAGTTTCTAGCTCATAAACTGAATAATCCGGGAATCGTGAGCTTTTCATATAATTTTGCTTGGGTTAAAATTTCTCTACAAAGATATAATTCCAGCTGTATTTTTAAAGTCGCTTGGGTTAATTTGCCCTACTTGTATTTAAGAATTACAAATATAATTGACGGGAGTAAAATGTAATTGAGAAATTACCTTTAACTCGCCAGGTTAATTTCAGAGTTCGGCCGAGACCGAATTACATTTCCAGAGGCACGCGCCGATCACGTGAGGTAATGGCCGACACGAGAAGTGCCGATCACGCCCATATTTAGGTAACAGAATCAAGTACAGGGATGCCGACCTGAGAAAGGCGGACTCAAGTATTGCCGACCTGAGAAAGGCGGTCAGGATTACGGGCAGCCCAAGAAAGCGACTGATAACCGTATTTCCAAAAAGGAAACAGAATCATGGATGGGGTAGGATCCTGTGGGATCTTGTCGGATTCAGTTACAGATGTGACTCCCACGTCCCATCAGAGGACACTCCGCCAGAGTGGAGCCCTAAGAGAATTAGGGCATGACTGGAGGCCCAAAGAGGATTGGGGCCCAAGAAAGTCCAGATAGAGTTAGGGCACCAGGGAAATCTATAAATACACCCTCAGATGACGAATTTGAGGTATGCCTAAATACTCCAAAGTTTTCATTCGCTGATAGAGAATATCAGCTTACAGTTAACCTTTTCCCTGTGAGATTGTGCCTGACTTAATCATCGGAGTGTTCTCCTGCCACAGCGGCAGAGGACTCTTTGACAGATTATTCTTTTGCAGATCACAGGTACACATACTGAGAGAAGCACCATTTCGGCTGGATAGTGAGTCTCTAGCTTTCCGTCCCGATTTTCTAAATCAACCCACTTACAATTGGCGCCGTCTGTGGGAAAGTTAAAGATTCATGGCTGAGATGTCGAGAAAAGACCAGGGGAAGGAACGTGACGTGAAGGGGAGATCAAGGTCCCCCCCTCCAGTTCCACACAAAACGAAGGGCCCTAGAAGGGAGATTCCGAGGGTCCCTCCACCAAAAATAGTAGGGGAGCAACCTGGAGAACAGGTGTTGCTTCCCACCATTCCGCTATCCGCCAATACGTCGGGAGCTCCTGCGCTACCCACGCCGTTGCATCTGGAGCAACGCCCAGATCGTCCGCGAGAAGCGGAACGGTCAAAAAACAGGGACAGATCCCAGACTCAATCCCGGAATGAGGGAGGGAGAGAATCCCGAACTCATGGACGGTCCCGCCGAGACGAAGAACGTGATAATGCCGATCGGATCCGAAGGAGGGATCAAGAAGTAGAAGACATGCGCCGCTACATACGACGCATGGAGAGAGAAAACCAAACTCTCCGTAAACACAGAGATTCAGTCCGCCAGTCGGTATCTAGATACGACGAGCGCTCTGAGACTGGGCCGTCTCGGCAGGGCAGTCGACATGAAGCCAGCAAAAGGCCTCGAGGAGGAGAAAGGCAGGTGGGGGCTTCATCGCACAGAGGCGGACCGCCTCAGGAGCGGCCGCTTCCCGACATGAGGGAATGGCTGAATCAGAGGGCAGAATCAGCCCCAGACGCCCAGCAGAAGCTTCCAAACCAGCCTCTGCCGCCATTGGTTCCACCGACCGACATGAGAGTTTGGCTGAATCAGCAGCTGGGACTCAACCGTCCAGAGGACGACGCAAACCACAAAGAACTACAGCAGCTGGCAGTATCGCCACTGTCAGTTCAGATAGAAACGGAGGACTTACCCAGGAAGTTTGTCCCTCCGAAATTCACAATTTACAATGGACGAACGGATCCGATGACTCACATCAAAGGATTCGTGAACTCCATGATGATCTATGTGGGCCAAGACAGCCTCTACTGCAAGGTGTTTTCACTGAGTTTGGGAGAAATAGCCCTAAATTGGTTTCAGGCTCTGCCGCCGAGATCAATCACAAGCTGGAGGCAACTGGCGGATCAGTTCCTCAAAAGATTTGTGGCTAACCGAGCACAGAAAAAATACGTGAACACGCTTCTGGCCTTGAGAAAAGGACCAGAAGAGGACCTCAGGCAGTACGCCAGCAAGTATTGGGCCACCTACAATGAGATCGGGGATTGCACAGAGGCCTATGCCGTGGAATCCTTCCGGTTGGGACTATCTTACCGAGATCGGCTCAGGGAGTCTCTCACCATTGATCCCCCGAGCACCATTGCCGACTTGATGAGCAGAGTCGAGAAATACGCCAAGTTTGAAGATGAAATCCGCCGGGACAAAGAGCGGCCAGCAGCGAAGGCGCATCGGAATGCGGTGATGGTGCCCGAGGCCAAGAGGCCTAGAGTTGAGGTGGCCGAAGTGTCACGAGCACCAAAGGAGCGAAAGCCGCCGGGAGCTCAGGCGTATAAAGCCATACGCACGGTTTTCAACACCCCGATCTACCGGATGATTTATCCTTTGAAGAATGAGCCTTTTTGGAAGTGGCCAGCTGGGTCGGGAGAGATGGTGAAGCGTGACCCGAACATAGATTGGTGCAGCTATCACCGGAGAAACGGCCATATGACAGAAAGATGCAAGGCGCTTAAACAGTTCCTAGAGGAACTAGTTGAAGCCGGGCATCTCCGACGTTTTGTGGCCGAACAGAGGCAACAAGTGGTTCAACCGGAGTCGATGGAAGCCGAATCCTCTGAGGAAGAGGTAATGGTAACTGGGACTGTGCACGTCATACACGCTGCAACCCCAGTTCTGGATGAGAGGGAAGTTCGGCTCCAACGCCGCCGAGACGGGCACGAACATCATATACAACATCTCGGGCAGAAGAGGAAAGAGCCCGAGACACAAAAAGAAACAGTCATTTCCTTTTCGGAAAAGGATTTGGAAGGGGTAACACATCCCCACAACGATGCGTTGGTAATTACACTGCTCCTTGGCACCTTCAACACGGAGAGAATCCTGGTTGACCAAGGCAGCTCAACGGAGATCCTGTACTACGATGCCTTCAAGAAACTCCAGCTGGACAAGGCGGATTTGAAGAAGGCCGACATACCGCTCATCGGTTTCAGTGCCGATGCCGTCTGGCCCTTGGGATCCATTACCATTCCTGTCCGAGCAGGAAAAGTAACATTGGATATGGATTTCTTGGTGGTGGACGTACCGTCTGCTTACAACGCCATCATGGGGAGAACTTGGCTCCACAGGTTGGGGGCAATTCCTTCCACCTACCATCAGATGCTAAAGTTCCCGGGGAAGAAGGGGATAGAATGTGTTCGGGGAAATCAGACAACAGCGAGAAGCTGCTATGTCACGTCCATCAAGCACAAACCTAAGGCCGAACATGTGAAGTCCATCGAAGTCCCAGATCGGCCAACGATAGAGGATATCGGGCGCAACCCGGCCGATCGCGTTGTGGAAGAACTGAAGCAAGTACCGGCTCACGAGACAGATCTAGAGCGGTATTTTTTGATCGGGGCAGAACTATCAGAGCGGGACGAGGAGGCCCTGGTCGCATTTCTCAAGGAGCATATAGATGTGTTCGCTTGGACGCCACAGGAGATGCCTGGGGTGAGCCCGGACATCATATGCCATCATCTGAACGTGGATCCAGCCCACAAACCGGTGATGCAAAAAAGGAGGAGACCGGCAATCCAACATGTGGATGCCGTAACAGAGGAAGTAGATCGGCTGCTGGAGGCCGACGCCATCAGAGAGGTGCACTACCCCGAGTGGTTATCCAACACTGTGGTGGTCAAGAAAAAGAATGGCAAGTGGAGGGTTTGCGTAGATTTCACCAGCCTCAATAAAGCCTGCCCCAAAGACAGTTTTCCGCTGCCCAAGATAGATCAACTGGTGGATGCCACAGCGGGGCATCGGCGAATGAGTTTCCTGGATGCATATCGGGGATATCACCAGATAGCTATGCACGCGCCGGACCAAGAGAAAACGTCCTTCATTACTCCCCGCGGACTCTTCTGCTATAAAGTGATGCCATTCGGCTTAAGAAATGCGGGGGCGACTTATCAGCGTTTGGCAACCCTCATGTTCAAGGAGTTGCTCGGGAAAAGCATGGAGGTCTACATCGATGACATGGTGATCAAAACCGAGGAGGCGGAGTCCCACATCAACGACCTCGGCAAAACCTTCCAGGTATTGAGAAAATACCAGCTCAAGCTCAACGCATCGAAGTGTGCCTTCGGGGTCAGCTCGGGGAAGTTTTTGGGGCATCTGGTTACACGGAGGGGGATAGAAGCTAATCCCGATCAGATTGCCGCCTTGCAAAATTTACAGAGTCCCCGAACTGTGAAAGAAGTTCAAAGACTAACCGGGATGGTGGCAGCCCTCAACAGGTTCATCAGCCGATCTTCCGATCGATGTCGGCCATTCTTCCAGCTGTTGAGAAAACAGTCCAAGTACGCATGGGGGGAAGAATGTGAAAAGGCTTTCCAAGAAATGAAGAACTACTTGGCGAACCCCCCGCTAATCATAACTCCCGAGAAGGGAGATGTGTTGACACTTTATCTGGCCGTATCCGAGCATGCGGTCAGTGCGGTTCTATTAAGAAACAAGGATGGTGAGCAGACGCCGGTCTATTATGTGAGCAAGACGCTCCTGGATTCGGAGACAAGATATCTCCCCTTGGAGAAACTGATCCTATCCCTTGTGGTGGCGTCTAGAAAGTTGCAGCACTATTTCCTGGCCCATACGATAGAAGTGCCTACCAAACATCCCATCAGCACCGTCTTGAGAAGAGCGGAACTGTCGGGAAGGGTGGCAACTTGGTCCGTGGAGCTCGGGGAGTATGACATCAATTTCCTCCCAAGGACAGCAATAAAAGGACAGGTCCTGGCAGATTTTGTTGCGGAATTCTCCCACGAACCAGAGGAAATCGTCGCTTCAATCTCAGAGGAGGAAATGCCCGAACAGGGGGAAATAGTTCCCGATCAAACGCCTTACTGGAGGTTGTATGTTGACGGGTCATCGTGTTCGAGGGGGTCTGGGGTCGGCATCGTGATAGAAGAACCAGATGGGTGTTATTTCGAACAGTCCTTCCGATTGAATTTTAGCGCCTCCAACAATGTCGCCGAGTATGAGGCATTGATACTCGGACTTAAGTGCGCACACAATCTGGGGGCAGAGCATGTGGAGGTCTTCTGTGATTCACAACTGGTTCTCAACCAGCTCAGTGGTGAATATGCCACCCGAGATGAGAGGATGGCCGCCTATGCAGAGAGGGCTAAAGCGGAGTTATCAAAGTTCAAGAAAACGGTGATGACGCACATCAGCTCAAGACAGAACGACCACGCAGACGCCTTGGCATGTTTGGCTTCGGCGATACCCAGAGACAAATTCAGGACCATATACGTGGATTCCATCGAGTACCCGAGCATCGACGTCCCCATTGCCGAGAAGGCTTTGGAAATCGATCTCGGCCCAAGTTGGATGGATCCCATCGTCTCCTACCTCACTGGGGGAACCGTCCCCGAAGACAAAAAAGAAGCCCACAAGCTGCGTATCAAAGCAACACGTTTCTGGCTATCACCGAAGCAGGAACTGTATCGTAAGTCTTACACCGGTCCCTATTTAAAATGCGTACACCCAACTCTGGTTCAGAAATTCCTGTATGAGATTCATGAGGGGGTATGTGGGAGTCACGCTGGGGGAAGGTCCATAGCCCATCGTGCTATATCACAGGGATATTGGTGGCCATATATGCAAGAGGACGCGAAGAAATATGTCCAAGTGTGCGAAAAATGCCAGAAATTCGCCCCGATCTCGCATCAACCTGCAGCCGATCTGGCACCACTCACCAGTCCATGGCCCTTTGCTCAATGGGGAATGGATATCGTCGGCCCGCTACCCAAAGCAACTGGGGAGAGGAAGTATCTGTTGGTTGCTACAGATTACTTTACCAAATGGATAGAGGCCGAACCACTGGCTAAAATCACCGAGAAGAATGTCGAGCGATTCGTCTGGCAGAACATAATCACCAGGTTCGGCATCCCCTACGCCATCGTCTCGGACAACGGAACCCAGTTCCAGGACAAGTTCAAAGCTTTCTGCTCACAGTATCAGATCAAAAACTATTACGCCTCAGTGGCGTATCCGCAATGCAATGGGCAGGCTGAAGCTTCAAACAAGACGATATTGGGAGGAATGAAAAAACGACTAGAGAAAGCCAAGGGAAAGTGGGTGGAAGAATTACCACTCGTTTTATGGGCATACAGGACCACTCCTCGCCGATCTACAGGTGTTACTCCATATTCGCTTGCTTACGGCACTGAGGCTGTCATTCCTCTTGAAGTCGGCATCCCGACTCTCCGAACAGAAATAATGGAGCAAGGTGGCAATGATCAAGCATTGGCAATAGAACTCGATTTTGCCGAAGAAAAGCGAGATAGGGCCATGATCAGACTCGCCGCCTATCAGTCAACTCTGTCAAGAACATACAACAAGAAGGTCCATCAGAGGGAATTCAATCTCGGCGACCTAGTCCTACGCAAGGTCATGGGAAACACGAAAAATCCAACTGATGGCAAGCTCGGGGCCAATTGGGAGGGTCCATACAGAGTTATCGGCCGACTCGGGAAGGGTGCCTACAAGTTGCAGGATCTGGGGGATAAAGAAATACCAAGAACTTGGAATGTCTCCAACCTTAAGAAATATTATCAGTAATTTCTTTATTTCAACACTTGTATTCATTTTCTCAGTAAATGAAAGTTCTAGTGTCAATGTTCAAATCAGATATTCAGCAATTTTGGTTTTATGTTATCCTAGATGTTAGTGTTCAATACTTGAGAAAAGTTTGAACTTCTGAACATGCTTGAGAAAAGTATGTGTTCAGCCGAACAGACTTGAGAAAAGTTTGATCGGCCCCGCGCTCGAGAAAAGTATTAGAATCCAGCATTTTTGAGAAAAATATGTTTGGGCCTAAGTACAGGATACGTAGCCGAACATACTTGAGAAAAATTTGTTCGGCTCAATACCTGAGAAAAATTCAATACTTGAGAAAAGTTCTGAATTACCAAACATACTTGAGAAAAGTTCATGTTTTAAGAGAAGAGCTCAGGTTTGTATTAAGACTAGAGATGCTGAAAAGAAGTTCGAATTTCATTCACTCATGTGGATTACAAGAGGAGAATACAAAAGTGGACATAAAAAAGACTTAAAGAAAACAAAAAGAAGATGTGGAAATCCTTCAGACGATCTCCACTTGGTCATCTTGAGCTCGGCCCTCTTCAGCAGCAGGGTCCCCCCCGACAACGTCGACTTCATAGTCCTCGACGGTGAGGTCGGCTTCATTGGTCTTGGTATCGGGGAGGGGCTCTTCTTCATCGGGAAGATCAGAGGAGTGGGGAATCTCCTTGAACAGGGCCGAGTCAGCGGCCACATTGCAAGCCCTGAGCGCTGCTTTCCAACCCAACGCCAGGAACTCCTCTTGCAGCTCGGGGATCTGATTGTTGAGGATGTCCTCAGCAGCTTCTTTCATCCCGAGCTTACGAGCCTCTTTTGCTTCTTCGGCATGCTTTGCCGCGAGATCGGTGGCCCTCTTCTTTTCTTCTGCCATCTCGTCGGCATGCTTAGCCTTGACAGCAGTGGGTTCGGCTACAAGATCGGCAGTCTTCTTCCTCTCTTCAGATAGGAAATACTCCGAGGATTTAGCCTGCTTGGCCATCTCTCGGGCCTCCTTCTTGAAATTGTCGGCCTGATCCTGAGCAGTGGAGAACTTCAGTTTGAACTCCCTCACTTCGGCCTCAGCCTTGTCAAGTTTTTCTGCCCGATCCTGAGCTTTCTTCATGCCAAGCATGGATTTCTGGATCGCCTGCAGCATTAACATCAGAGTTATAACAAGCACAAAGGAATTTGCAGAATTTATTACCGAGATAAGAAACTTACAAAAATATTGTGCGCGATCGTCAGCCGAAGCACGACATGGTCTTCTTCATCAGCGTAAGGCTCTATGTCCTTCGGCAACATCAGGGCTTCGGCCAGAGCCATAGTAGTTCCCAGATCTCGGACCGTGTCAGCGGCCGTGATAGGGGTCGTACCATTTATCAGCAAAGGAGGAGGCCAGGTCCCGGCTTTCTCGGGAACCGTTGATTTGCCCTTCTCCTCGGAGGGACCGGCCTGGTGTGCCTTCACCAGTTTCCGCCTCTTCCGGTCGGCGTTGGCGGTTTCGGCATCGGAGGGAGGGAGACTCGGCAGCTTCTCACCCTCGTCTGGCTTCCTCTTAGCCAGGACGATCCCAGAAGGTTTCTTCATCTGCAGGGGAATCGGCACCTTCTTTGCGTCGGTGGGAGTCGGCACGACCCCAGAAACCTTCTTTTCCGACGCGGCAGCGGTCTTCCTCAGCCTTATCATATCCTTCAGATTCGGCATGTCGGGGTTTGAAGACATGGCTTCGGCGTCTGTGTTTCTCTCTTCTTCGGGAACCAGAGTAATCCGAAGCGGAGACTGCGTCCTTTCAGAAGAAGATGAGGATAAGGATGAGGATGAGGATGAAGATGAGGATGATTCGGCCACAGCAGCAACCGTGACTCGGCTGGGCTCCCGGAGATACGGCAAGGGAACACCTTCAGGGACCGCAACCGAAGACGTCTCAGCTACCACCTCGGCAACGAACTTCTTCTCTTTGATATAACCCTTGTAAGACGGGTTATATCGCAGCAGTACTTCGGCAGCTCTCGGTTCGGCTTGGCCTTCAACGCCTTTGTACCGAAGAACTTTTTTCAGATCCTCTGGATGTGTAGCCTGCGAAGTCCGACAGCGATTTGCGTTTGAAGCTGCACACGAATAAACCAACACAGTTAGAAACATGAGATCGGCAACGCTGAAGAAATCAAAACAAAAGAGAATGGGGGACTAACGGGGTTTCCCGAATCTGCGGGGAACAGGGAGCCTCTTGCGCTCGGGTTCATCGGCAGAAAATTCCCAGTTTCCCGAGACGATGAGGAAGTCATCGTCGTTCCCCCTGTTCGAGTCAGGGAGATTGGTCACTATCTTCTCTCGGCCTCTACGCGACTTCAGATACCATCTCTCATCTTTTTTGTACACCATATCATAATTATCGTTTATGTCCCAGAGATCTAAGTTCGTTTGGCACAGCTCGTTCAAACGAACTATGCCCATGACTATACGGTATGAGTTTATAGATATCTGCATAGGATTCAGCCTATAGTAGGACAGAACCCTACGCAGTAAAGGGTGGAGGGGGAACCTAACTCCACCCTCAATAACAGCCATGAGAGGGATGTGGATGGAGTCCTCATCCCGAATCTCAGGATGAGTCTCAGGCTTGTTAATCTCTATATAAACGTCGTCTGGAATTTGGTAATGCCTACGGAACTCTGCTATCCTCGCCGGAGAGGCGAAGTGTTTACGAAAGATCCCCATACTCAGAGAATGAGCGGGGAAGAAAAATGAACAAGAGAGACAAAAAGAAGAGTTCTACAAGGGACAACTTACAAAAGGTGGAAGAAGAACAGTAGAGCAAGGAAAGAAATGAAGAAGACGAAGTTAGGGATTTATAGGGTTCTGCGTGGGTAAATCCGAAGCGTCGCACGCTTTAAACCCCAACCGTCGGATCCATTACTCCTGGACCAATCATTGAAGCGCGTCTGAGGTGCTGAAGCACCACGTCCAAACACGCGCAGCAAAGGCGCGTCGTTCTTATAAAAGGCACGTCCGAGTTACTGAAGCACCAACGGTCACGTCGCATTTATGGCGGACAGAGCACGCCCCCAAAGCGTGCCAGACACGGATGGAAATCCCCTATATCGAAACAAAGCTCATCATGAATATGCTTTATAGCTTCGGCTACTCTGCCACGTCGGATCAAAGTAACCGAAGCTAGGGGGCAAGAGGAGTCCAGCCGAACATATTTGAGAAAAGTTCGAACTTTCGGACATACTTGAGAAAAGTATGTGTTCAGCCGAACAAACTTGAGAAAAGTTTGATCGGCCCCCGCGCTTAAGAAAAGTACGAGCATCCAGCGTGTTTGAGAAAAACATGTTTGGGCCTAAGTACAGGATACGTAGCCGAACATACTTGAGAAAAATTTGTTCGGCTCAATACCTGAGAAAAATTCAACACTTGAGAAAAGTTTACAATCGTGCCGAACAGACTTGAGAAAAGTTCGCAATCATGCCGAACAGATTTGAGAAAAATCTGAGAAGATTCAACACTTGAGAAAAGTTTACAATCGTGCCGAGCAGACTTGAGAAAAGTTCGCAATCATGCCGAACAGATTTGAGAAAAGTCTGAGAAGATTCAACACTTGAGAAAAGTTTACAATCGTGCCGAACAGACTTGAGAAAAGGTTTGAGAAAGGTTCAATACTTGAGAAAAGTTTGGACTCCAGAAAATGCTTGAGAAAAGTATGTGTTTAAGCCTAGCTACAGGTTAAACAGCCAACATGACTTGAGAAAGGTCAGAGCCGGTTCGACACTTGAGAAAAGTTAGAACACCCGAACACACTTGAGAAAAGTTAGAAAAGAGTCATCACTTAAGAAAAGTATGAAGTCTGAAATTGATTTAAATAATTTACTACTTGAGAAAAGTATGTGGAACAGATAGAGATAAAAGGAGTCACAACAGTTTCATTTAATTCATAAAGTCGGGTTACATATGAGTTGCAAAAACTCGAGTTACAGAAAAGAAAGAAATAAACAAAATCCTAAGGCGCAACATCGGCAGCCTGAACTATAACTACATCCTCATCGGCAGACTGAGGTTGAGTAGCAGGGACACCAGCAATGGCAATCTGGCCCGCCTCTCCTTCACCAGCTGCAGCCTGGCCCTCTTCTTCGGTATCGGACGCTATGACCTCCAATTGGGTAACAGACGGAACCCTGGAGTACACAGAAGAATCAGGCGGAACCAGGGCGGCTTCCAGGGCAGCTTTCCAGCATTTCTTGACGAGATCGGCCTGGAGCTCGGGCAATTGGTTTGCCAAGAAGTCGGCTGCAGCATCCATCATGCCCCTGGAATAAGAAGTCTTCAGCTCGGTTGCATGCCGATTTTTAAGATCGGCTATCTGATCCTCCAGTTGGGAAGACCTCATCTTCTCTGTGTCAAGCTGGGACTGAACATCTTTAAGCTTGAGATCGGCGTCCTTAACCTTCTGCCGGGAAGAGGCCACTCTCTCTTGAAGTCTGAAGCACAAGGCATTGGCATTCTTCAGCTCCGACTCCATAGTGGCGTACCGAGTCTCCAAGTCCTGGAAGCGGCTCAGACACAGCATAGATTTTTGCGCAGCCTGTAACAAGATCGGGAAGTCAGAAGGCAGATATGAAATCGCAAATAAAGGCAACCGAAGAACAACCAAGACAAAATACTTACGAAAACTTCGTGGGCCATCACAGAACGCATCAAAGTCGGGAGATCGGTGCCTACGTAAGGCTCGATATCTTTGGGCAACATCAACGCACCCGCCAGGGTTTGCGTGACGGCGAGGTCTTGCGCCGAGTCGGCGACAGTGACGGGATCAACCCCATTCACCAGCAAGGAAGGGCGCCATGGGGCAGCCTCCTCAACAGCTTTTGCCTTCTCGGCCGTCTTGCTCTTTTTCGGCAAGTTCGTTGCAGCTGGAACTTCCTGAGGAGGGTCCCTTGATTTCCGCTTCAGAATGAGCGGAACATCATCTGAAGCCTCTCCAGATGCTGAGGTCGGCGGCATCCTCTGCGAGCTCGGGCCTACCTGGGGGTTTTTCTTCTTCTGTTCCCGAATCATTTCACGCAAATTCGGAATATTGGGATCTCGTGCCATTGAGTCGGGAATTTGGTCGACTTCCTGGTCGTCTCTTGAGTCCCGGTTACAAGGCGAATCGAAAGAGCTGTGGGCGGAGTCAAACGAGATCGGAAAGTTCCCGACGTCAGCTACTGTCACCGGTTCCAATAGCCGAACCTCGGAAGGCGGAATGTAGTTCTGAAGATCGGCACCAGCGACGTCGGCGTCCGGGATGGACTTTTTGCTGTATCCCCGGTAGCTCCCAATGTATCCGAGAAGCACTTCGGGTGATCGGGCCCAGCTGCTGCCGAAGGATCCTGTGTATCGGGCGACCTTCCTTATCTCGTCAAGCTTTATCGCCTGTCTGTTTCGGAACTTATTGGCGTTGGTGGCTGCATGATAAGACGGGAAAAACAGTCAGTATCGAAAGATGTTCGGCATCAGATAGAAAAAGATATGGAATTGAAAGACAAGGTCGGGGTACTAACGGATGACTCCAAACCGGGTCGGGATATGGAACTTGGGTTTCTCAGGCTCATCTCGGCCGATCTCCCAGTTGCCAGCAACGATGAGGAAATCATCGTCGTTACCACGGCTGGAGTCCGTCAAATAGGTAACGATCCTCTCCTCATTTGGTCTGTTCTTCAAGTAGTAGGTGTTAGGGCTTTTCCTGACCATGTCATAGCAGAATTGGATCTCCCGAAGTCCTACGCTGGTTCGGTTCAGTCTATTTAATTCTACAATACTATGGACAATCCTATATGTATTGACGGAGATCTGCATCGGGTGGAGCCGGTATCCACAGAGCACTTCACGGAGAAGGCGATTGAGTGGAAACCGAACCCCGCCCTCCAGAACCGCCATCAATGGGACGTGAAGGACGTCAGGATCGTTCCCATCCCGGGCGGTATCCGGCTTATTAAGTTCGACGGCAACATCGTTGGGGATGTTGTACCGTCGCCGGAAATTTGCCATTCCTTCCGGTGTGTCAACTAGACTCCTAAAAATCCCCATTACAGACAGCAGAAAGGGACGAAAGGTCAAGAAAAAGAGGGAAAACCTAAGGTTCTGATAAAATAGAACTTACGACAACAGGTGAGTTCTTTCTCTGATGTGAAGACGGCGGAAGTATGCAGAAGAAAAGTGAAAAAATGAGAAGATTCGAGCATTTATAGGGAAGGGAGTCGAACAGATAAGACCCTAAGCCTCCCCCAGTGAAAACGCTCCACGTATGTGACACTCGCAGGAGGCGCGTGACCTCAAAAGCCGCAAAGCCTGCTGCATGCCCCATCAGACTTTAATGCGACACCAGAGGCTTACGCATGACGGTTCAGAAACCGTCCGATCAAGAATAGCAGAGGACGCCACGAGAGCAGTACGTAGCCTCGACCACTTCGCCGAGTCGGTTCAAAGCAGCCGAAGCTAGGGGGCAATTGACGGGAGTAAAATGTAATTGAGAAATTACCTTTAACTCGCCAGGTTAATTTCAGAGTTCGGCCGAGACCGAATTACATTTCCAGAGGCACGCGCCGATCACGTGAGGTAATGGCCGACACGAGAAGTGCCGATCACGCCCATATTTAGGTAACAGAATCAAGTACAGGGATGCCGACCTGAGAAAGGCGGACTCAAGTATTGCCGACCTGAGAAAGGCGGTCAGGATTACGGGCAGCCCAAGAAAGCGACTGATAACCGTATTTCCAAAAAGGAAACAGAATCATGGATGGGGTAGGATCCTGTGGGATCTTGTCGGATTCAGTTACAGATGTGACTCCCACGTCCCATCAGAGGACACTCCGCCAGAGTGGAGCCCTAAGAGAATTAGGGCATGACTGGAGGCCCAAAGAGGATTGGGGCCCAAGAAAGTCCAGATAGAGTTAGGGCACCAGGGAAATCTATAAATACACCCTCAGATGACGAATTTGAGGTATGCCTAAATACTCCAAAGTTTTCATTCGCTGATAGAGAATATCAGCTTACAGTTAACCTTTTCCCTGTGAGATTGTGCCTGACTTAATCATCGGAGTGTTCTCCTGCCACAGCGGCAGAGGACTCTTTGACAGATTATTCTTTTGCAGATCACAGGTACACATACTGAGAGAAGCACCATTTCGGCTGGATAGTGAGTCTCTAGCTTTCCGTCCCGATTTTCTAAATCAACCCACTTACAATAATGAAAACCAAACTAAAGTACTCGTCAATAAATTTACTAATATAAGTTCAATGATGACAATATTTAGTTCTATTATATGTAAAGAGAAAGTTTAGGAACGTAATTTAATTTACAAATTCGAATACGTATGTGTCTGTAATCGTTATATGCACATGAAACTTACTAATTTGTAAAGACCCCATTTGTATCAGACGATTCCCGATATATCTTGTTTAGATTTGTGTATTAAAGTTGTCTGTGTAACATTACTCATATATAAATACAACTATGCTATTGCTCACACATTTAGTTCCATCATAACTGGAGATTTAGGGAAATATAATCCCATCTCCAGCAAATCCAACTTCACCAACGGTGAACGTTTTTAGAGAAAAGCTAGAATTCACCCTGTTATATTTTTATCGTAAAAAGCAAAAGTCAGATTTTTCAAGATTTCAACTCCAGCATTTGTTAAAGTGCAAAGCCAAATTAGGCTAATTTCATCTACAACCTTACTATATCTTTATTGTTGTCTCTGTTTACTTTTTCAAAGGGAAATCGTTTTTCAACACATCTTTGAAATTTGAAAAAAAAAAAAAAAAGAAAGGATCTCAAAAATATTTAGTATGAGAATTTATTAATTTACTTGATTGTAGTTTTAATTTGTACTGTCATTTTTTTCACAAATTCAGCATTCTTATATATCGGTGATAAATACCATTTTGCCAAAATTAAGATCAATTCCTTTTAAATTTCAGAAGTGACAAAAGAAGACTCATTTTCAAAATCATATCAAGTAGAACAAGGAAGAATGCACAATAAGTACATATCGAAAACTGATTTATTCACCTCAAGTGGTGGTTATTTCACGGAGTACTTGCCAAAATTTGGTTATCCAGAGAAGGTTTGTCCTCGTTGGAGTTGGGTTCGCCGGAAATAAAGAGGGAAAGGTGTGGGAGAGGAAAAAGAAAGAGTTAACATGTAAAGAAGGAGAGAGGAGAGAGTGTTTTAATCTCAACCGTGATTTTAAGGTTGAGATATATGTTCAACACCACTTGGATAACTCTGTACAGGTTACCTTACAGCAAGAGTCAGCATCATAATAGGCAGAAAAATGAGAAGCTAGCACCTGAATTATTCAGAAAAGCAGCTGATAGAAAATTTCCAAAATTTTGTTATTCTATAGTTTTCTTTTCAGAAACTTGCACCAAAAAGGGTGAGAGCTTACATCCTTGAAAAGCATACCATTTTAATTCATCAATATAATGGAAAAATTTCTGTACCATCTCCCCAAGAATACTGCAAATGCTAGATTACAGTCAAGGTTGTAGTGCACTTCTCTGTAGTGCTTGTAGTGCGTGTGTACTGCGAATAAAACAATATAATTTTATTCTCTTTGTCCTTAAAACTATATCATTTTATCTTATCACGTGCATTATTATCAAAATACATGAAGATCAAAATGATATAGTTTTGAAAACAAAGTAAACAAAACTATGTCTTTTTCCTCGCACTACACGTGCACTACTAGAAAATGCACTATAACTCCTCCAAATCCCACTTCACCATACATACTGATCTATCTCGTGTACGATCCAAGAAAGAATCCCTAAATCATAGGTGGAGTGGAAATAATAAGCTATGTGAATTCTTCAGTTTCTGTACAAGTGGCAAGGTATTAATACAGTAGATAGTATTGAGGATTTGCTTTCGAAGAAAATAATAGCGCTAGATTTGTATACAATCATCGTCGTCGTCATCCATCACATTATCCCAGTCCATCTGAAAAGAGCTGGCCGACTTCATCAGCTCAGTTAGTCCAGTGAGATCCTCCAGATAGGTTGGATGATTAATGGCTTGAAGAACAAAATCCATCCCCCTTTTTCTATACTCTGATACCACCTAAATCATGTTGAAAAGAAAAGGGAAAATAAGAAGAAAAATAAAATAGTTACTTCATCGCAATTTCGTGGTACCAGAAACTCACAGTGGTGCAACAGGCAGTACAACTATTCGATGAGTGGCCCACAAGTGTCATCTGAGAGAACTGTGAGAGCGATCCGCGAATCTGATGCGGTAAAATACCAAGAGGTTGCTCAGTGCTTCCGATATCAGTTGAGTTGGCAAACTCAGCTTTGGCATATATCCTGTAGGAGGACAATAATGAGAAGACAGACCAGGACTTGGAAATGAAAACTAAATTAAGGGCGTGATTGGAGCTCTAGGACGAAGGAGAAAGGAAGGAAGAAGAAAATGAGTGGGAACTTTTACTGGCTTTCCTTCCTGCCCTGTTTGGATTCCACTTGAAAAGAAGAAAATTCAATGACAAACAAGTGGAAACTTACTTCCCTTCCCTCCTTAGGTAAAGCACGTCAGACCTACCAGGGTACACCCTGTAGTTGCAACCACCCACAAGCAATGTATATGCAAGTCAATACGGTGCCAGTGGGAGTTGAACACATGACCTCCGGGGTTATGGTTGGTCTGAGAGACAACCTTAAAACTGCAGTTTAAGGTTGGTGCTGGACTATCCTGGTGGTTTTCCTTTTATCTTGTTTCCCCTTCCCATCCACGAGTTCCAAACAATGGAAACTCCTCCATCCACTATTCTTCTCCAAACACAGAAAAATGAGCAAAGAAGTAAGCTTTATTATCACAGTTTCAAGTTTTTACCCATGAGGGTGATGCAGAATGCCCACTAAAAGTTCAACAGCAAGTGCTGAGGCTATAGGTGCAAGCCCTGGACGCGTAACTGTGCATTGTTGGTCCAAAGTGCGGTTGGCAGTTGACTGCACAAACAAATAGCAGCAGAACTTATATTTATACATGTGTATACACTTGAACTGGTTGAGAGTCAGAAATTGAATATTGTCTGATATCAGTTTAAAATTTACATCAACTGGGGCGACCACATCATTGCAAAAGTAACAACCCAATCTTTGTTCTCTATCTCCATCCATCAGGGAGAAGTTTCCCATTTCAGCAGACAAATTGCCCATATCTTCAGCGTTAGAGTTGTTAACAGTGCTAATAGGACCAGCACCATGACGCATAACCAAGAAGCTATCGAAACCTAAAGCCGCAGTGATAGTAATCTGACAATGAAGCACATAAGTAAATATAAGAACATCAGTTAATAAGCGAATTTAAGAACCTTCCATTAACAGCTTCCCAACAAACTATTTGGAGTTGGGATCAGTAAGCAAGATGGTGTAATTTGATGTAAAACTTCACAGTACAAGGGTCATTCAAGAAATGAAAAGAAGACATCAACCTTGTTAGAATTTGCACTGAGAAGAGTTGGGAGCCATCGACTTTCCCTAGTATCAGTCAATAAGAAAATAGCATCGTGAGAATCAATTAAATCTTGCAGTTGTCTGCAATCTTGAAGTACACTATTCTCTTCTTGGCTAGTCACCGGATGCCCGGGCATTGGAATGCCCATCACAACCCCTTCGGCTTCCTGGAAATAACACCAACACAAATGGGCTGTTTATGTCAAATCACCGATTATCTGAAAAACTTAAAACTTCTAAGAAATGGGCCAAACAATGTACATCAAGCTAAGCCCACACCCTTAGGAAATGGTCCCAAAGTTGTATATGAGGCTAGTTATCAGTTTGAAGCAATAAAAATTTATCTAGAGGCGGATGCAGCTATGCAAGGTGTAATATCACTTACCATGGCCGGAAAGATGCTTTTGAGTCTCTTAACTGCTACTCTTGCTTTAAAATCAGCACCACTAAGACAGTCCTCAAATGTGTAAAGAGATTGCCTCAATGGATTAGACATGGCCACCTTGCCACTGTCAAGTAGTGTAATTTTCCTAACACCCCAAGCCTGTAGTTGCACTATAAGTTCTGTTATAAAGGCAATATAGTGTAAAATTAATCTTAAATTCTCATCCTCTTACCATAAGCATTCGAGCAACCTGGCATCCAAGTGTACCTGCCCCTAAGAGAAGACACTTGGTTGTAGACAAGATGTTTAAGTTCAGAGATGGTAAAGCACGCCACCTCATAAGTCTTAAATTCAAATCTGCAGCCGATATTGCTAACCTGCGAACATTTTATCTTGAAATGTTAATAAAGCAACGGAGTAATACTAATCTGATTTTTGCGTTGGAACCACAGAAAATATACCTAGTTGGGTCCATGGATTGAGCAAGGTTAATACACCTTGGCACCTTCTTCCCTCTGTTAAACTCCCATCCCACCGCATTGGGTACATATTGAGGATCTTTCCATCCTAAACAAATATTGTTCCTGTGTTTAGGAAAGCCTGTGCAGAGAACAAATCCAGTAAAAGAAAGGAACTTTTAACCAGAAGAGAGGTGTTACCCAATTTCTGCCCCTCTACCTTGTGAAACTGATATCAAGGCTTCACCAATGAGGGATAAGCTGAGATCAGCAAATCCACGATTCTCACGATAGCAAAAGAAGCAAACCTTCTCGAGATTCCATCTTGAACAAATAAGAGCGAGGAAGTTGCGAAGAGGCCAACCGGGATTAGTCGGAAGATGACATGGGTCGTAAAAGCCAAATAAGAACTGCCAGTGACATGCAATAAAGCATTATGTAATAGGCATCTAAAGTACATCATAACTTTATCAGGTTTCAGTGCACCTAGCATTTGGAAAACAATCGTCCTCATTCTGTTAAGAAAAAGCCAATATCTGGACATACCTTATCGCCATCAAGTTGGCTGGATGTCCAGTCCTTCAGATACTTAATAGTAGCATGTGAATTTGAAGCAATAGAGACCAGAAAAAATGGCACATCTGCAGCAGACTCATATACCTAACTCAATTCATATATGTAACGAACATGAATAAATGAGTTTTGAATAGTACTAATACAGGGGTCAATATACCAGCTGTTGCACTTGAGCTACGCCACTCGTTACAAGCTGCTGACAGTGATTCAGCCTATATCATGATAACCTTGGTGTTAAAAAGTGATAAGAAGAGTGAAAATTATATTTGGAAAACTGTAGACCTTCGCAGCACCTCCTCTAGGCTCAACCACTGGGAAGCTGGCCTCAAATCAACCAAGGTTGCAGGAGGATCAAGTACAAGAGCAGGGAAAGCAAACCAGTAATGAAAGCTCCACTTTTTGAGGTCCGCAAATGATATAAGAAGGAACCTTGAAAGTACTGCACTGTCCTCCTCAGCTTGTCCAGAATGGATGTCATCCCAAATCTGATATGCAATGTGAAACAAAAGTATGATATTAAAGACTTTAGTTAAAAAATAGGAAATGCAAGTGTAATCTATAGCACGACTTGACTGAACAAAATACCTTCTTGGCTTCTGCCTTTAACAAGCTCTGTTTGTCGAGAGCATGGAAACCCTCAAGTGTATTTGTATTGTACAGAATACCAGGGACAGGACATCTGTTCCTGTTGCCACGAGTTGTCGTTACTGATGATTGCTCAGTTGGTTCAGGTGGCAGGGATTCAGCATTAAGGCTTAAATGATTTGATACTTGAGAACCCGTGCAGGGAGCGTAGAAACCTGCCACAAGATAACTTACTATATTATTTTTTTAGAGGAAAATAACTTTATGAAGATGAATAAGATGTACACCAAAGGCAAAAAGAAAAACCAAACAAGACATATCCCTAATCAATCTCCAACCTCTAGAAATAGAAAAACTTAGGTGACACAATTATTTTGCCTCCCATATACACTACGATAGCCATTAAGAACAGTTTGTTCACATGTTTTTTCTTCCGACTACTCTAAAAGGAAACAAACCTTTAAAATTTCTATTACAGGAATCAAAAGTGAAAGAGACCCCAAAATCACTAACATAATCCCCACTTTTTGAGGTCAGCTTGGGGGATTGTCCATGGTGTTCTAAAATTAATTCATGACTTCCTTCCAGCCTGATATCAACTGACTATGACTTGTGCAAGATCCTGAGAGACCTGATATAAGGTCACAGCCAGTCAGTGACAACTCTCCTGTTGGTTATGACAAGATATTATTTGTAAACTCGCACAATAAAGATTTGCCTCCATTCAAGAGCTTCATGTCGGAAGACTTTATTTCACATGATGTTTTACTCGCTTCTAAACAGTTTACTGATGCCAAGATTTGTTCTAAAAAAAATCAATGGAGTAGAGATGGAAAGAGGACCCAAAACTACAGTCTCAGTAGGACTTGAAATTTTTCTCTAGCTATCTAATCTCAACCAATAAAAGAAGAAACTGATAAATCAAATGCCAAAGCCTCGTGCAAAATTGACATTGGCTAATGAAATGCCATGATGGGCGTCCACGCCACGGTTGATATTTTTCAACAAAATTCAGGTCACACGTGGCTGCAGTGATCTGATAATCTATCTAATCAAATTGAAGAATACTGTAAATTTAAATGACAATATTTGTCAAAAAAGAGAGTAAAAAGAGAGTAAGGAAGCCTACCGATAATGGGAATGGGAGATTCATCAGTTCTGAACTTGTTCAGCTTTAATGAAGATAATCTGTGCCAGAACCCCTCATCAACAGCACTCTGGAAGGGTGCAAATTGTAGGATAGAACCATTCTCTTTCTGCGTCATACTTCCTGTTGTAGTTTACCCTTCTTCAGGTCTCAAGGAGATATGCAGTCAAGTTGCTTACATTACTGCTACCTAGTTAATGGTCAAAATAGACTCAGCCAAATCTAAACAACGTGGAAAATCTCCTGTAGCTACAACCTGTGGTGGAACTTTTGAATACTGGATTGTAAAGAAATTGCTACGGACTTTAATGATACAAAGGACTATGTATTTACCATTTAAAAAATCGTCTAAGGTCGGTTAATAAGGTATAATTTTTACAATAGCAGACATGCTCTACTCTTATAAAGCCGCAACAAACGCATCTAACAGTTCATTCTTATACTCAAAACAAAATTTTCTGAAAATTTGCAAGTTTATGCAAAACAATAAACATCACCCAACAGTCCAATACTCAAGACCAAAAAAACAGATCCCAATACATAGAACCAGATCCCCCAACCACAGTGGGGCTTGAATCGCTTGATCCCATGCATTGCAAAGCTAACACTCCACAGCTAATATTTGCAATTGCTATGTGCATTCACTCTAGCATAGCATCAGACATCCATTTCGCTTCATTCTAGTACTTGTTGCACCATTTATCTGTCAATATGTAGCATTGAAACCTAAATCACCTTGAAAAGAAACATCCCCTAACAAGGAAAATCTAAGATATGGTGCCCAAAGCGATAGGACAGCTGCTTCAAGGTGAATCATTCTTCAAGATTCCTCTTTTTCATAACTAGTATCCTATCCAGATTAGAACTGAAAAATGTCTGTTCCCACACTACCAAGCTAAAGTAAGCCAAAAATCCGACATCTAACGTTAATTTAAGCCTGCTCCTGGCCCTATCATTTCCATTAACTGTAATCTTATCACTTTTCTTCATGATTGCATCTACGAAGTTTTTGTTATATGTGATCAGTATGTTTTCTCTCATCTTTTGTCGATTGGGGTTACCATTCATTAGGCATAAAGATCAATAGAAAATTTCTTTGAGTCTACCGAAATCCAGGGAGCCTCAACTTACATTAAGTTTCACCAATTCTATCCCTATGAACAACCGACCATTACCTGAGGATTTTGTAACAGAAGTATGTAAGTCAATTACTGTCGGGAAAGCAGAGCAGCCCTGGTTTGAAGCTTAGAGTCGCTGCTTCAGGCCCCAAAAAGAATGCTACAAAGAAGCCTCAACCCCGCCAGCGCCCCACACCCCCACCCCCCCCCCCCAAAAAAAAAAAAAAAAAGCAACACTTTATGATAATCCTGCATCTTCGTTAAATTGATTCAATCCCGTAGTGTGGATCGGACATCCCAATACTCCTCCTAGGCGTGTAGTTTACTATACCCAAACATATCACGTTTAAGCATCTAAATTATCCACAAAAAACAGCAAACAGAAAGGGCGGGGAGGAGACGAGAAGAGAGAGATACCTGTTCGATTTAGATTTGGTCTGGTTCTGATTCTGATCGCGTAGAAATTGGATACATCTTGCAACAATTACAAAGAAAACCCTAGCATATCATCCCTGACACAAATTACACCCGCTAATTGTACTTGTTTTCACTTAGAGAACACACCTTCTAATTTGACAGCAATATCAACCCTCCATATATCCTACTATACTTCTCTAATCACTTGAACTTATAATTTCTAATTATCACAGCAACATGTCATAATCAAATCATGTATACTATGCATTTAAACCTAAATCACACAACATAATATTCTCAAGTACTTGAATATATAAAATTAAATTTAACTAAATTTTTTTGACCCAGACATTATCGACAAACTCTACTAGCAACTCATTGTCACTCTCTCTCTTTCCCCCTTTATTCTTCACTATGTCCCTTTTCTTCTCTTTTTAACTATAACACCAAAAAAAATTAAATTAAATTACACATGATAAAAACTTTTACACCTTATTAAAGTGGTTAGAGTTTGAATTCATATTGATTGTTTGTGAATTAATGCAGAATTGGACTATGTGATGGTTGAGTATTGTATCTATTGTATATTGTACCTAACCGTCAAATAATAGACAACAATGATACAAACACAAAAAGTGCAAATGAGTGCTGGGGAGGTTACCAATGTGATGAGAAATTAAAGTGCTTCAATGGCTGAGTGATGAGTTGAAACTAATAGAACATAATAAAACCTGAATTATGTTCAGACTTATGGTTGAATGTTACACTCAAAAAAAGTGATTGGTTGTAAAGAGGTCTTTTCCATTGTATTCAAGAATGAACCTTTGGACTTTTATGGCATTGATAGCTCATTATGATTTAGCATTACATAAAGTCCGATTAAAAATATTTGTTGTTGAGAGTTCAGATCAATAAGTTTATATAAATCAACCTATGAATTTCTCACTTAAAGTAAAAAAATATTTTGGTCCAAAATTAAGAAGTCAAAAGAATTTAACAAGTTTTCGTCAATGAAACCTTTAGTTTGATAATACCATTGCTTCCTTTGAAATTAAGGAAGATCAGATTGGTGGATGTATATATCTGAAGGTTAGTAAGATCTAGTTTATTTCATGTTGATAAATTTGACTTGCTATTAGTGATTGTTACTAATTGCACTTGAGAATTTTTCTTATAAATTTGAGAATGAAAGATTATATGCTCGCTCACATTTAAGATATTTGATAATCTAGATTATTAGTTGTTCAGTTTTAGATTTCGTTTGATGCGTTGTTAGTGTAAACTCTACTTTTGATTATTTGCTTATATTATGTCATTAACTAACAAAAGTTTTAAAGAAATTGTCATTGCTTCATTCACTAAAAAATTGAATTATAGCATGCTTAAGGTTGCATTTCGTGAATTGAAGTTGGAAATTTATTTCAAGACTTGGGATTGTCGACAACATTACTAACTTGTTGAGAGTGTAGGGGTCCACAACTATTTTCTTCTCTAAGAAGAATTTCATAAACAAATAGTGTCCATAAAGATATAAGCACATACTACGAAATAAGCTGATTGAATGAGTACTGAGCAATACCTCTTGTAGCTATAATTTACATTTATGGAATGCTAATGACGACTATATTATTTGACACTTTGAGATATCTTTCTGAAGTATTTCTAATAATTTTATTGTCATGAATAACTTATGTATGTATATGTGAATGATGAATAATAACAAGAACTTTTTTAACACAAAAGACATTATCGTTGGACCTTATAAATGCGCTTCTCACTAATAGACTAGGTTTAACAGGTTGCTAGCTAGTGTTGTGTTCATGGAAGAAATGATGGCGCATGTTACTGTGGAACCATCATGCCTCGCATTAGTGGGTTGTTTAATCATATTATTATAATTGCGATCAAGTGCAGAAGGAATAAACATGGACATATGACGCACTTATATTTTATCTGGTTGAACACTACTTAATTATCATGTGTTAAGTGAAAAATATAACTAAATTTTATTTAGTCAACAAGTTGGTCCATATTAGGTATGACACATACGCAAATATTAATTTAATAAAACTTCATATCTTTAGGTTCTTATTTTTTATGTGATTGATTAATAGATAAAGTAGTTTATAAGACTTCTATTTTGATGAGAAATAAGACTACAGTTCAATTAAGAAACTAATTCTCTTTTCACTTATGAGAGAGCATCTAAACATTCATCTCCTAAGCATGAATAAATAGTTAGAAAAAAAAAAAGTAAGAAGGAGAAATCTGTCATCCACCTAGAACACAATGCATTTGGGTAAATGTTTTAATCAACTCATGAAAACTATTCAAGTTCTGCACGAATTAATCCGAACATATCCAGAATATTCATGAATCCGAGTACCTGCTCTTAATTAATTAATTTATACTTAATATTATTTATATGTCATGAAATTATGATAATTCTAGATCCTGAATTAAACATGGACTGTCAATCATCTAGCACTATTAAAAAAAATTACGGTCACTCAACAAGCATACAAAATGCATTGACGGAAAGAAGGAAAAGAAAAAAAAACTAGAGGAGCATTGCACTAGAGACCCCTCAGAGAGTCAATGATCCCAGCTTGCAATTGCTGAAGTTGAGCTTCCAAGTTCCAACTGCAAGGGCTTTACTTCCAGCATTTTATTAACACAAAGAAACTCATTAAACAGTACAAGTTCGACAGACATTCCTAATGCAACTAAGTACGGGATCCCTTATATGCAATATACATAATCACATAGCTCTTTAAAAAAACTTCCCTCATGCCCTCTTATATTGCCACCAACCAGAATGATCTCCACTCTCACGAAGATGAGCTTGAAGAATCCAAAAATGAAATCCTTTGCCTCTTGGTCGGTAGTGTTGTTCTCGGCGAATACTCCACTGATGCAGAAACCTTATTGAGGGTACTGCTCAAAGCCCGATGAACAGAATTCACAAGTAGGCACGGCTCAATATTTTCGATATCAATATCTTTCCTACAGGTGAAAACAAAAACGTTTTTGATCCGGTTTCCCAAGGTTGAGATTTCTGCCTTCACAGTGTTCAGGTGAAAGGAATCAAGAGCTTGTCTCAGTTCAAACATGAGATCAGGCCTGTAATCGCAACAGAGAGATACTTCTAATGAAAAAGTCCCATCTTCATCGTGATGTGGTTCGACTCTTACTTCATCATTGTCCATCGGGATAATCAAACCTTCAGCGGATTCTGTTGCTGTTTTCTGCAGTTGTTTCACTTGGGTGATAACTTCAGCAAGCAAAGAGGCTTTGTCCATCTACGAAAAACCATTCAGACTCAGAGTAAATTCAAATCATGCCACAGACAAACAAAAAAAAAATCTTGTGGATAAAATTAGTTTTGATGGAAATTACTATGATGGGTAATGGTCTTTTTGTTCACAAGTGAGATGATATATACAAATACAAGCGTACATGAATTCAATATATAGATACTTGAGATGTGGATTAGCAAGTCATACACGTAGTACCAGAAAGAGTAATAAAATAGACAGGCAGGAAAAAGCTAAGAAAAGCCAAAACAGCATTATGACAAGGAGTTCCTGAATTTCAACTGATTTGTTCGCTGCTTAAAAAATTACAATAACCTAATCTCTCTCTCTCTCTCTCTCTTTCTCTGTACTTAAGCTGAAATAAGATGCCCCGTCAATACACCAAAATAGGTTTCATCGGGGAGAGATGTCATTCTAGATTTCAGTGGTATGGGAGAGAAGATGTCGATAATCAATACAGTAGAAATAGAAAATATAGGTATTGATTAGCAGGAAGTGCAAACTTAACTTAATTTCCATTTGTTCTTCACTAGCACTCACAACAAATATTTTAGAGCAGTCCAAACAGGAAATCATAGAGCCCAAAGGTTGTAACACGAAGAAAAGAAGGAAATGGGACTCGAATTTAGTTTACTGTCAACAAGTGCATGCTTTATGTAGGGATAAAGCCACAGCAATATGTGCAACAAAATGTCCTGTCATCCAACACAAATTCAGCAAACCAATAAAACAAAGTTTGTATCGAATAAGAAAAGAGGTCTATGGGATAAGTAGCATGTTCTTCCGTAGAATTGACTCGGTCAACTGAAATCAAGAGAGATCACACGTGTGAAAAGTGAGTAATGCAGCAGATACTTTCCATTTCAATTATTTTTGAAATCTTGAAAGATGACATGAAAGCTAATGTATTATTTTAAAAGAGTTATAAAAAATTCAATGGCAGTTCTTCTCCAGGAGGTCTGTTTATTGCTTACGTACTCAGCCGCCATGAAATATGATAATCACAAGTTAAGCATCGCAAGATATGATGAGAACCTTATCGCACCAGCTAGCACACTACCCCACATCTAATAATTTCTATCAGATACACGTATGAGTTCCTAACCACTGCAGCTTTGACAGTGAGACTTTCTAAATTTTATTGCTAGGCAAATCTTTCTTGTGGGCGTTCTTGTTTACGTACTATAAGATCATTCAATTATTACTACGTTCAAATTACTACTTATAACATGCAATGATCAAAGACATTAATGAAAGCTCCTCAATATTTGAAAATAAGGTCTTCAAAAACTCCCAAGTTTAAAGAGTGCACATTTTCCAATGTCTGTAACTATAACCAATTGTCTCAAAAAATGTTGACTTGAATTATCACTGTGTAAGCAGGATATTGTTGCTTATTTCATACAGGAAAATATGGTGCAACTTTAGTGCTCGTAACTATTCCAAACAATAATGTAAAAGAACCTGCCACAGTTAACCACTAAGAGAGTTTGTTCACATAATCAAGTGGGATCCATCCATTGCCCTGTACTCTTAGGGAAGTCCGTGCCAGTTGACGACTATCAGTCATCAAAATCTAGACACCATAGTTCGTTAATGTCTGATCGCTTTGGAGAATTCATGGATAAAACTCTGTATGGTCTGAGCATGATGTCATGATTGCAAAACAGTAACACTAAAGCTCATGGTTAACATTTTCTGGTGAAGACAAATAAAAGATGAAAAGGTGTACCATTTTTATTTCTAATAGCTCAGTATCTGACCCAATGGACCGAAAAGCTGTATCGTACTCACATCGCATGCAATAAGAAGAACCATGACGGTATTATATCAAAAAATAACCTAATTATGCTGGTTAAAGTATCATAACTAGGTCAATGTTGATCTACAGTAGTGTTATACGGAGTTTCACACAGCAAGAACCATATCAAGTGATTATCAACTTTACTTCTAAAGCTAGAACTGCCATATTGTGTTTCCTACACCACCTCAACCATTCACGACAACTCAAGGAATGCGATGAATGCAAAAGAAAACACAAGCAAATGAAAAACTGTCAGTCTGGTGTCTAGTAATCTATTCTTCAACCATTCGAGGAATGAAACCAAGAAAAATAACCAGATTATATACTTAAACCAGAAGAAGAAGATATCTCAGCAGGAGCTACAAGAGCCTTCAGATAATTCAAATACCATGTCGCACGCCAAAGGAGAGTTCAGCGTATTTGGCTGCACAAGTCGTGACACAGGCGTTCTTGTGGCCATCTACTACCAAAATTGACACTGCGATGCAGTTACTTTCTGCCCTAATGGTTCTGGAACGATCATATCATGTGTTGATACTAGTCTGACCATCCAAATAGCTACGGTGTAGAATCATATCATGTGTTAATAGTTGATACTGTCCTGGAATGTTCTAATAAAACCATGCCGAAACATTGCTAGCTACCCAATTCACCAGAGTAAGTAATCCCGAATCCTGATAATGATGTTTTTCTTCTAGCAAATTGAATGGGTAATAAATAGATTGAAACCAATAAGATTCTACTCCCACTATAAAAATCAGTAAAAAACTATAATTGACCACAAATTAATGGGAAAACAAACTACCTTTTCAGTGCAAGGCACGAGGCCACGAAGCTTGTTTAGATGAGCATTGATCCTTTCTCTCCTCCGCCTCTCCGCCTCACTATGGCTCTTCAAAGCTGCCATAACCTTCTCATCTGACTCCCCACTTTTCTTCCCAATCCCAACTGGAGCCTTCACCAGCTCACCCCTTGCCCCATCCAACACCAACGACGGTGAAACTGACAATGAATTCGACTCACCTCCCCAATTCCCACTTATATTCTCCGAAAACGGCTCAAACATCCCTAAACAATTGGATCCAAATTTGGAAGTACTTGGGTTCCAGGAGTACGAAGTCATGTTTCAATATCAAAGTACACTTACAATATGTATTGAAGTATCAAGGGTTGGCTTGATGGTTGAGACACTTCCGCATCAAGTGTGATGCCTGATTCGAGTCTGACTGCTTTCCTTCTCGTACTCTCCTATCAATTCTCAATATACGTTTAATACCTACGTATCTATCACGGCCAAGGGATCGGCTCGGTTGTTGATGCGCTCAAATGTGATGGCTTGGTTCGAGTATTACATCTACGAATTGCAATTTTCTTTACCTTACCTCTTATATCAAGTGGAACAACGAATTTATCTATCTATTAATAATCTAAGGGTCGTCGGAACCTGGAGGACGAGTGGTTGGTGCAAACCAGAAAGAGAGAATTCGGAGGCGAAATTTGAGCTCAGCAGCAGTGTGTAGAGCTATTGCGGTGGTTGTGGGTGTGGTCATACCTTCCATCACGTGAAAGAGGAAAATTTGGCTGCTTTGGAGACAAGATCAGTGGGAGAAAATCCACATTTTCTTCTTAATGGTCTTGAATTCGAGCATTTCGATGAGTAGATGTTTGAATATGTGAGACCCAGTTGAGAAAATCGATGAATATAGATGGAGGATCGAATCAAAACCCAGAAAATATAAGTGCACAGAAGGAGGCAAAGAACTGGGGTACGAGGGAACTTTTAAGAACTGTTTCAGAGTTTGGAGAGACTGCTCAAACAGCTATGCTGCTTTTGGGTCTTGTGAATTGTCAATTTATAGAGATTAGAGAGAGTGCTAGTTTGGTGGATTCCTATTTCCCTCCCCGTTTTCCTTCGGCAAACTCACCTTCTCTTTTTTCTTATTTTATTATTTGAAATAATAAATTCCGGAGGTAAAAACGTTACATATGAATTTTTTTTCCTTCTTTTTTAATTTTAAGGCCTCAAGTCTAGACATGTTCGATATGTTCAAAACATAAAACAAGTTAAGACAATTTTTTTAGAAAAAAATTAAAGACAAAAAAAACACAAATTAAAGCCGTTGAGCCATTTATATTGCATTCAGCCATCCAACACCTCTAACTTTAATCACAAAATATTTAAACTGGCTTTACATATATAATTGAAAGTACAAAACCTTCTGCGGGTATAGTAACCAAGTCTCGTTAAAGTCTTTATTCTACAACTTGACTCTTCCTACTCGGATTGCATTTTCGGGTACTCTTCTACATCTGGAATGAAATACTAAGGGCAAAAAAATTACCCCATGAATTGTGACACCCAATAAAAAATACTACCCAACAAATCCAACATATATAACAGAGTAGGATATGTATAAATAACAGAAGTAAACATGCTAGTTCATTATTGATCTTCATTTAATGTTTTTCAAGAAATTTCTTTTGAGAAACCAGAATCTTATCCATTGACTTTAGTGTAAGACCCTCAGTTAGGATTGATCATTCTTTACATACCATAGGTCCATAATGCACTTAGACCTAAGTGATATGCCCGACTAAGTCAACAATAACCTTGCAAGAAATGAATCTTATACCATCTACTCAAATTAATTTCACCTCACCTTACCCAAACTTTACAACGAGCGTGGCATACCAGGTCCAGTCTAACGAATTTTAACTATTTCTCCTTCTAGTTCAAAAACATCGAGAACGCTGATCGTCACCCTTTTGGGATCCAAAGCTGCCTTTGCAAACTTCCCCAAAGTCATTCTCAATCGTTTCCAACTTCTCTTATTTGGGATCTTTTTAATACATAAAATAAACAAGTAGACCCCCAACAATTGAATCACCATGGTGGAGTCATCCAAACTAATTAACATTCCATTCCTTTAATTTACATGTCACTAGATGTGAACTACTTATAATAACCATTTGACACCCTTCGCTTGTCCAATTATCATTCTCACTAGTGTCTGTAATGTATTGTTCTAAGTATTCTCATGCCCAACGTAATAACATTATGACACCAAACAAACAACATAATGGCTATATTTTAGGTTCTCCAACAAATCAACCGAAATGATAATAACGACATGATAATGACATAAATATGGTCATATATTGGAATCTTGGTGTCATGGAATCGCATAGAGATTCGTCGAAATAATAACAAAACAACGTTTAGGTATGTGTGAGGCCTATGTAAGGGTTCTAGTGAAATTTTAGTCAATTTGAGCATTGATGAGCTTGAATTTGACCCTGTGATACCGATCAACCAACAAGTTGCCAGATCGACCAGGAACCCCGTTTGAGCAGCATTTGATCGATTGACCTGTTGTTTGTGCCCTTGGTCAGATAGAGTTCAACACAGCGTCCTCTCTAGGTAGCACGTAATCAAAAAGCAAACACCGCACTGAGTTCCACACGAGGCCAACCGTATCATCTCATGAACAATGCCCATGATTCCCTCACATCCCCAAGATGGCGCATGAAGAATCAGTGCGCATGTCTCTTGTGACAAGATCAAGGCACCAATAACGGTGGTAATCCGCCTAGGATCCATCTTCTTCTAAAAGTATTAATATTCTTCTCCTGCTACAAAATGAGGTACACAATTCTTTCACAATCTACATACAATTTTTTCCCTTGGCATCAATTCTAACTTAATCGTTAGAGGGTTCACGATCGTGCCACCCCCTTGGTCATCGAACTTATGTGTAGGAACCCAAGAAGCCACAGCCAATCGTAGGAACTATTGACTATTTTTCGACATCATCAATTTGGCGCCGTCTATGGGAACGATTCTTCTCACTTTAGCAAATTCAACTAATCAGTCATCAAATACAATGGTGACCACAAAGATCTACCGTGGGAGGAAGGCAACGACGCGACGCCTCCCGCAATGTGGGGAAAGGAGTCGACGCCTCATAGAATGAGAACCTGTTGGAGGTGCAGATGTAGAACCTCACCCATCTGGTCATGACTCTAGTGGAACAAAACCAAACGCTGGTGCAATAGTTGAGCATCAGGGCGCCACCACCTCCTATCGACCATGTGGCAATTGATTCGAGAGGTACTTGGCAATGCGGGGCTTGGCGAAGGACCGATGGAAGAAGAGGTTAGTAGCCACCCCATTGAGGGAGGCAAAGATGACCCACCAATAATAGGCGAAGCAGCCCATAAAGAGGACTCCACGGCATAGGGAGCGGAGATTCGGGAACTTTAAAAAAAGTTCAAAGGCGTTCTAAAATAAATGGAGAAAAAGGGGCAAGGCGACACTGAGGGACAAACCCCCAGGGTGAGCTTGCCATTCACAAAGGCAACAATGGCCAAGTACTACCCCTTAAATTCAGTGCTCCTAAAATGGAGTTGCCCAATGGCTCCAGAGATCCCTTGGACTATCTGGATCCTCTACCACAGGTATTCTGCCGAGCCCCTAGTTCTCGGGCTCCTCCCCTGGATCCTTTACTAAAGGCTCCATCGGGGACAAAGGAGCTACAATTGTTGCACTAAGTCTTCATTCTACTGCACTAGGGTGGCCACCAGTTGGGTGAGGTTCTCCACTTGCTCTTTTATCAGATTTCTATTTCGTTGGGCGTTACACCCTCATCTCCCCCCCCCCCCCCCCCGCCCCCCGCCCCCAGTTTGTAAAGCATTACCGTCTTGCCTTTTTACTTGAGTGGACTTGGCAGTCACCATTTTCTCCGGTTAATCAATTGAATTCGTTAAAAGTGAAAAGGACTGTCGTTCCCACAAATGATACCAAACTAATGATGTTGAAAAATGGTTAGGCACTCTCCAATCCTACTTTTGGCTCCACACACAAGTTTGGTGACCGGGGTGGTTGTTTGGCCATGGACCCTCTGACGATCAAGTTAGAACGTTGTTAGAGAAGATATACTGCATTTAGATTGAGAATGGAAATGAATGCGTACCTGGTCTCATGGCCAGAAATATGTATTAAAACCTAAGGAAAAATGGGTGATCCCAGGCAAATAGTTTGCCACCGTTCACGCCATTCTTCTATCTTGGGAGATTCGTGCCCCGATCCTGCTCTCCATCTCTGGGATGCTTGAGAGTCAGGGGCACCATCCACAGGATTGCTTTAGTAACCTGGGGCAGGCAACACAACGACACCGCCACTCTTAATTTCTACCCGATCTATGTAAGAATTTGAGTAGAAGCCGATTGAACGGGGGTGTGCATGGGAGGTCAGTCGAGCATACTTTGTTTTAGGAAGCTTCTGTTCAGCCTGAGGATTTGCTAGCTAGCCGATCAGTTGATGCCGAGTCCAATTTGAGTTCAGCAACTATAAAATGCAACAAATTAATTTTTATATTAGTTATAAAATTTAAAAATTCTCGATTTTTTCCAAAACTCATTTCTTGTGGTCGTAGAGTCTTCATACATCTAGTCGCTAGAAGGTAAATAACGTAAATTTTGAGCATCAAAATAAGACTTTTTAGTTTGAGCAAGTTTAGGAACACACACTTCGTGCATAGATTCAGACACGAATGTGTTTGGAATACACGCGTGGGTCCTCTAAAATAATATGGGCTTCACGTGCATCAAATGGTTCCGGACAAATATGTTCGGATCTGTGCACGAAGGAGTACTATGTTTCTAAACTACTTGTTTTAATTTTATATTTTCTAACGAATTTTTACAATCGGTTAAGGTCGATCAAAATTCGTGACAGCTAGGGTTACTTGGGTACGTTGGCAGTAGGACAGAATGTCAAGACAAGCCCTTGCGACGGCTGAGGGATGCATGGAAGAGGCCGTTGTAATGGGAAATTGGATTTTGGCATTCTTCATGACTTCATATACAAATCTCGTATTTGTTCTTTATAAGAAGAAGCATGCTTCACTCTTAGGATTAATGTGTCGTTTATTATTATTATCGTCAGCTTTATTTGTCTATTGGAGAATTTGTACTATGTTTTTAATTCTTTTGCATTTTTTTCTTAACAGTTTAATTCGTGTTGCTAACAAAAGCAATCGTGAAAATCACATCAGGAACATATGCAACTATTTAAGTTATGAAACGTCATGGATGATGTCTCATAGTAAGTTACAATTGACTAAGATGTTCTCATTTATAAATCAGTCAAAGAAAGTCATCGCATTGCATTAGCAAAAAATCAAAGAAATCTCGATGATTAGAATAAAACTAGGTTAATATGCAGGGACGAATCCGAAATGTTTGTTTGGTAGGCGCAAAATATGCTACAATTCGTCTGCAAAAATATTACTTTTGTTGTAATTTAAGACCCTAGATAAATTGTAATTCAAGCTTTTCTAACCTTTGTCGAAACAAGAAACAAAAAAAAAAAAAAATTTTAAATTAAGACTTATAAGTCTAAGAAGAAATTTGTTTGGGGATAAATTAATTAAAGCCTACTGGGAGAAAGTATTAAAATCAAAGGAGATAAGAGAATTTAAGAATTTTGGTGGATGCCCACACTCTAGAATTTAAGAAATTTAAGAATTTAAGTTATGAAATTTTGGTGAAATTTTGCTGCATAGTATATATGATAAAAAGTTTTATTCATCTCAATATAGTGTCAATATCATATCCAAATCACGGTAATTAGTAATTGAGGAGTGCTAAGGTCTCAAAAAAAAATTCTCGGAAAACATCCTCGAATTCAAAATGAAGGGTTAGGATTTATTGGAATTTCAAAGCATACAAAATCAAGTAAATCTAGTCCACTAATTTTGAATTCTGGAAGATCTTTTGAGAAATTTTTTCTGAGACTAAAGACATTCTCTTAATAATTTCATAATTTAACAGAGAAACATAAAACAAACGAAACAAGAAAGAGGACAGGAAAAATGAAAGAAAGGAAAAGATGAGATGATCTTATTACTACACCCGTGAACTTTGGCAGGTTGAAGAGTTAAACTTTGTAGAAAGCAAGGAATCTTGACTTCAATTCGTAATTATTTAGTCAGTTTGAGGTATGTCCTACTTGTTGTAGACTAGTCTTTCCGACCTTGAAATTAACTACCCAACAAACCTCCCGTGGCCTGATCAAGTATGTAGTTGCCCAAGTTCGACCTCAGAATATTTAGATTTATAACTTATTCCGATCTCCACTTAGATAACTTTAATTGTTACGAGTTCTATCATAATATGTAGAGCATGGAGTATAGTCTCCTACCGCCACCCCACAAATAAAATAACATAAAAAACACTATTAATTAATGTCTAATGATGCAAAGTGTGATGATATTATTACCTACTTCTAATGATACTGAGTCTACCTTATCACAATCTTGACCAAATGAGGCCTTATTTGGGGCTTCTTCTTTGGGGATCAATTCAATTTCTGATGTAAATTTGTGTTTGAATATGGCAACGTGTGTGTGTTTATAAAATAAAGGCCCAGATGACAAAACAGCATGGAAGTAAAACGCCCTCCCCTAGATCATCAGCTTTTCTGAATCAGTTACCAATTGCGTCAAGATCCCAAATACAACTGTACAAACAAGAGGAAAATCAAAACTTTGCTACCACAAAGTGCCCCAATTATTTGATAATAGTTGACTTTGTGTCAATAAGTGGGCTTTGGAGGCTTGGCATTGTCACATCTGTTCACTATTATTTAACTTTATAAGTTATTGCTTTGCACACACAAACACTAGAAAAGGACTTTTATATTGGGGTGCCTTGTCCAGATTCAAAGTATGAATGTAATTATGTTTATTTCAAAAGTAGGGCTTAGTCTAAGTTGGCTCATACATCAACCACCCCTTGTTTTTGTGATGAAGTCATACCCTTTGTTTTTCCTAGTATTTTATCCTCTAGAGTCCCACATGGGGAAATTTGTTTGATTATTGGGGAATTTGATGAAGGGCATATAATGTCCATGAGATACATATGTGGAATATAGAATTTCATGGAATATAGGAATGGTAGAGGATTTTTTTTTTTTTTTTTTAGGGATTGTGGAATGTATTTTTAATTTTGACTTTATGCAACCCACAAGTTTTGTACAACAAAATATTCACATCAATGCTCTCTTAATGGATGGAATACCTACACAAACACATTTGGACTGTAGTATTTATTGAATTGTTTTCTTGTCCTTATATGAATTTTTTTTATAATTTTTGTCTTTCGTCAACTTTTTATGATTTATTGGTTTATCTTGACGATAGCTTTTAGAAAAATTATAAATAATGAACCAAATTTGGAAAAAGTTCAGAAAAGAAAAAAATACTCCAAAAAATAGAATTTTTTTAAAGTTTATTCGTTGTCTTTAGTGATATTTTTTTTTAACTTTTGGACACAATTTTATACTTTTTCAATTTCTTTCATCAATACAGACTAATAATCTACAAAATATTAAGATCAAAACAACAAATGTAAAAAAAAAAAATCAAAATAAATAATTTAGGCCAAATGTGCTTTTACGTTTCACCCAATGGAATTTATATCCAGCACGAAAGCACGATATACATTGCCGAGTTGTCCCCACTGGATTTTTGCAATATTTTCAATTTTACTCCTTACTTTAGTAAATTATAACAATGGTGCTCTCAAGAAATGTATGCATGTTCCATCTAAAATTATCTGTAGCTCCTATATTTGTCTACCCTTTGTAGAAAGGTTCTCTTAACTTCATCATTTTAGGCTTCTAATTTATGAAAGCCCCTTTATATATAAATATAGAGGTAAACATCGCTTAACTAGGTAGATCATTGGCATTTGAAAAAGCCATCTCAACATAATGAATTCTTCCGTCCTCATTAGTATGTATTCATACAATGGTCCGAGACCTCACAATTCATACCATGACTGAGGGGTGAACTAATTAAGGAGTTGTTCTAGGCTTAGGTAATCCTTGTATTTATTTTGTAATAGGAAAAGTTTTATTGTGTGGTTTTCATAAAGATCATTGACTAAATTTTCTATATCATCCCCTGTAGACATAATTTTGCAAGTGAAATTCAACCCCGTGACAACAGCCAAGATGCCCATTGAAAATCATATAGTAGAAGTTTAATTGCAAGCTTAATTGCTAACTTTGCAGCTAAACCTTTTCTCTTTTGCAGGTAAAACTATGAGAAGAACCATGTGTAGGTGATAACCACTGCCAATTCTTGCATTAGCACGTTTTTATTTTAAAATTTCTTTTTTAATTTTTTGTACTTTGTAAAATTGTTTTTAAGTTAATAACTAGGGTTAGGCCTTGAAAAGCCCACTACTTGGATTTTGTAAGCCCAATCGTGAGCACGTGCTGTGGCAGTTTACTTGTTAGATTGCCCAATCAATTTTTTCGATTTTATTTCACCCCAACAAAAGGAAAAGACTATATGGTCCTATTTATAGTTCAAAATAAACGGACTAGATTTCATACTTGATTGTATAATCTTTCAAATCTAAATGAATCATAGCCTTTAATTTTAAATTCAATATTATTTTTGAAAAAATAAAAATGTCAGGTCAAACAAGGGCTTCAGGTATAGACAAGTACATGTAATTTGATGTACCATTTTACGTCACAATCTGGTTGTATAGTTGTGATTAACTTCATGTTCAAAAGTTACTAACACTGTTTAAAGACCCCAAGAGGTTGTTCAATTGGAGATCTGAATAAGCTGTAGATTCAAAAATTTTGAGGTTGAACTTTGACAATAACTACATACTTGGGGCTATTAGAAGTTTACTCGATCGTTAACTTCAAAATCCCATAAACTAGTTGGCAACAAGTAGGACATAACGGATACTTTAGTTATAAAAATTAAAAAACACCGTTTAAAGAAAACAATGAGCACAATATTCCACAATTATCATGGCTATTCTATATAAAGACGTTATACATCACACTTCCCTGCACTAATTATTTAATCTTACATTTAGCTGACGTATACAGTACTGATCGATAGAGATGGGCAACATATATAGGATTGGGATGTACACAAGCTAATATATACATATACACATATCTGTGTGTGTGTGTGTATATATATATATATATATATGTATATTTGTTTATATGTTTATATATTAATTACATATCCACAGATTTCGGCTTGACAAATATCATATAACACACGAAATTTAAAGATAAGGTATAGTGATCTCTAAAATCTTTCACATAACTGGGTAAGAAGCTTCCATGGCAATCCCACATAAGCCTTCCTTGGCAGCAACATCTCTTTTCATCCTTATATACCCATTCTCACCCCATCCAGAGCCCCACGAATTCTTAACCAACCAGTACTTAGTCCCATCACTAGTACTCCCATATCCAACCGCAGTCACACCATGGTCCAGCATCGTCCCACACGTTCCACTGAAGACACCACTCGAGTAGAACTGGAACCCATATCCACCGCTATCAATGGCAACAGAAACTGGTTGATTCGCCACGGCTTGAAGCAAAGCCTTTTCGTTGTTCGATGGCACGTCTTCATATCCAGTTATCTTGACAACTGAGGCTGATACTTTGTTGGTTTTGCAAGTCCCATCTTGGGCCTCATAAGGGTAATTGGCTTCTGTTGTGAGACCTCTGTTTTGCTTGATGAATTGGAAGGCAGAATCCATCAGGCCGCCACTACAACCCTCGTCGTTTCCTCTAACGTCACAATCAATCAGCTCTTGCTCGGATAGGGCTACTAGCCTACCTGTTTTGAGTTGGTTAATACCTTCTGTGGCTGCCACTGCTGAATCAATTTTTGAGTTGTTAGATTGCCCAATCAATTTTTTCGATTTTTATTTCACCCCATCAAATGGAAAAGACTATATGATCCTATTTATAGTTCAAAATAAATGGATTAGATTTACTTGAGTGTGTAGTCGTTCAAATCCAAATGAATCATAATCCTTGATTTTAAATTCGGTATTATTTTTGAAAAAATAAAAACATCAAGTATATAGAAAAGTACATGTAGTTTGATGTACCATTTTATGTCGCAATCTAGTTGTACAGTTGTGATTAACTTCATGGTCAAAAGTTACTAACACCGTTTAAAGACTTCAAGGTGTTGTTCTAGTGAAGATATGAATAAGCTGTAAACTCAAAAAATTTGAGATCGAACTTTGGCAATAACTACATGCTTACGGTCATTAAAAGTTTGCTCGGTCGTTAATTTTAAAATTCCATAAATTAGTCGACAACAAGTGGGACATACCCCTGACCGGACACCTTAGTTATCAAAGATAAAAAAACACCGTTTAAAGAAAACAATGAGCACAATATTCCACAGTATCATGGCTATTGTATATAAAGACGTTACACATCACACTTCCCCTGCACTAATTATTCAATCTTACATTTAGCTGATGTATACAGTACTGATCGATAGAGATAGACAACATATATAGGATTGGGATGTACACAAGATAATATATACATATAAACATATCTGTGTGTGTGTATATATATATGTATATATGTTAATATATTAATTACATATCCACAGATTCCAACTTGACAAATATCATATAACACACGAAATTTAAAGATAAGGTATAGTGATCTCTAAAATCTTTCACATAACTGGGTAAGAAGCTTCCATGGCAATCCCACATAAGCCTTCCTTGGCAGCAACATCTCTTTTCATCCTTATATACCCATTCTCGCCCCATCCAGAGCCCCACGAATTCTTAACCAACCAGTACTTAGTCCCATCACTAGTACTCCCATATCCAACCGCAGTCACACCATGGTCCAGCATCGTCCCACACGTTCCACTGAAGACACCACTCGAGTAGAACTGGAACCCATATCCACCGCTATCAATGGCAACAGAAACTGGTTGATTCGCCACGGCTTGAAGCAAAGCCTTTTCGTTGTTCGATGGCACGTCTTCGTATCCAGTTATCTTGACAACTGAGGGTGATAATTTGTTGGTTTTGCAAGTCCCATCTTGGGCCTCATAAGGGTAATTGGCTTCTGTTGTGAGACCTCTGTTTTGCTTGATGAATTGGAAGGCAGAATCCATCAGGCCGCCACTACAACCCTCGTCGTTTCCTCTAACGTCACAATCAATCAGCTCTTGCTCGGATAGGGCTACTAGCCTACCTGTTTTGAGTTGGTTAATACCTTCTGTGGCTGCCACTGCTGAAAACGCCCAACAACTTCCTATATATATATACAAGATTGTGACGTTAGTAATTTGTAAAAAGTTGACGAAATACAAAAAATAATGAGATTTTTTCCTGAATGTGTCTTCAGAAAAAAGTTCTTTATCATCCTTTATCGTTGGCCCCATGCACAAATAAACTATTTATTTTGCCGGCCCCTTCAATAAGTATGTTTTCTAAGCACATATATGATTTTTCTTTAAATTTTTAGAGCCTTAGAAAAAGAAATCTTTTTTTCCGGGACCCCTTTAGCAAGATTAATTTAAAACCTATGACTTTTGAGGTCTCGAAATGAATTAGAAGCTTAGATGGACACCTAACTTGCCAAAAGGAAGGGTGGAGAAGGGATGAGTTTTATATATATTATATTTATAATATATAAAAGCACGTGTTCGTGTCACAATCGATGCGTGTGCAAACACGATACGCGTTCAAACACAATATATTTGATTATTTTTGTAGTTGCTAAGTAGAATATATATGGTAATGCTTACCACATGTGCCTTGGTCCTTAATAGGAGTTACTGCACCTTTCTTCTGCCAGTCCAAAATCGAGGGCACTGCAGTTACATTTGCATACCGAAAAAGCATTAATTGTTCTGAGACGGACATGGTTTTGGTAAGTCGGGGTTTGTAACCATTACGAGAAGCCCGAAACTCGTCGTTGGTGAGGTCAGCAAAGTGGTTCACACTTAGCTTGTATCCTTTATCCTCACCGGAATTAAACGCGTCTATGCGTTCCACGTTGTCCTTGAATATCTTAAATCGTGCTTGTTTCTCTTCTTCGTCCTTGTAAACCCGTCCGTGGTTTGACATCCATTGCTCGTGCTTTTCTACCATGGAATTTTCCTCATTGATAAGGCGAGAGGACACTAATTGAGTGGCTAAAATTCCATAGAGAAAGAGCATGGACATGGTAGAAGCCATGGTACTAGTTGTTGTACCTCAGCTAGCTTAGGAATATAATGGAAGTTGTGAGAGTTACTGGGTTGCATGGCTGAGGTTTTATAGGCCAAGATTCCCATAAACTCTTACCTCTCAAACAGCGTAAGAGAGAGAGAGAAATAGAGAGAGAGAGAGAGGGATCAACATCTACTTGCCTTGTAAAATGTTCTGATTTGGACCTCCGCAAGTGCAACAAAATTCGTTATTACTTTGATTCAATTTCCAAGCTATAACCAGTAGCGGAGACACAAAATCTACTAGTAGTAAAAACAACTCTGATTGTAGACCATCGCAATCACAATCAAATCAATTGTCAATGTTCATCACTAAATGTAAAACTTCGGAATGCATTTTTTAACAAAAGTTTTTTTTAGCATGGAGCACAAAAATTAGTTATTGTACACGTAAAAAGGTTGCTTCTTACTATGGATTTTTGGATTTGAGGAGAGCCTTTATTGACAATTTTTGAATATCATGGGAAATTAATTACAAATTCGAGGTTGATACTATAATTGAAAATAATTTTGCTATTTGCAAGGAATGGGTCAGGAACCATGCAGGGAAACGCGTGGCAGGTGGGACCACCCACCGGTTTTTGTGCCTTGGGAAGAATTTTCTTACTTTCTTCTCTTCTTCCCTTTCTCAATGGGTTAACAATTAAATGTAATTCTTTTTGAAATATTTTTTTATTTTATTAGTCTTACATCAAATAATTAAAATTATTGATTCGTCTCGACGAGAGTAAAAAAGTTATGATTAAAAGTTTAAATTATTTCCCAACAAATAAAAATAATTTAAAGTTGATTTTTATTTTTTTGTTGATTTATAAAACAAACTTAAAAGTCTTTTAAGTTATTAAAAAATATTCACATTCATCACATGTCCTAATGTGTCCAACTTTGAAAAGAAAAAAGTAACTGCCACCGCTCAATCGAATTTCTTTCGACCCTGTGCTTTTTGTGCCTTATGAAGAATTTCATCTCCTTCTTCTCTTTTTTTTCTTTCTCAACAGGTTGATAATAAATATAATTCTTTTTGAAATATTTTTTTATTTTATTAGTTTTACGTCAAATACTTAAAATTATTGATTCGTTTCGATGAGAGTAAAAAATTATGATCAAAGCTTAAATTATTTTCCAACAAATAAAAATAAGTTAAACTTGATTTATATTTTGTTGTTATATTTCTTTTTATCAAAATATTCTGAACTCACGGTTGATTCTAAAATATTTTTTAAATAAACGATAAATTTTTAGTAATTTTTTCGAGAATAAAATTCAAAAAGCACGACCGAAAGAAATTCTATTGAGTAGTGTCAGTCACTTTTTTCTTTTCAAAGTTTGACACATTAGAACATGTGATGAATGTGAATATTTTTTTAATAATTTAAAAGACTTTTAAGTTTGTTTTATAAATCAACGAAAAAATATAAATCAATTCTAAATTATTTTTATTTGTTGGGAAATAATTTAAGCTTTTAAACATAATTTTTTTACTCTCGTCGAGACGAATCAATTATTTTAAGTATTTGACGTAAGACTAATAAAATAAAAAAATATTTCAAAAAGAATTACATTTAATTGTTAACCCATTGAGAAAGAGAAGAAGAGAAGAAAGTAAGAAAATTCTTCCCAAGGCACAAAAACCGGTGGGTGGTCCCACCTGCCACGCGTTTCCCTGCATGGTTCCTGACCCATTCTTTGCAAATAGCAAAACTGTTTATTTTTGGAGGATGCTCGCCTACGCTTTGGGCATGTTTGAAAGTCGGGTAATTAATTGGTAAGGGATAAGTTAGTTTTGAATTATTGATCCTGTGATTAGTAATTCTGGAATTAAAATTAACGATGCCCATTGTTTGTTTGGGTCAAATATTAATTGTAATATAATGTATTTTTGAGTTATCTAGAGTTTGATTACTTGGATAAGAAGTGGATTAAATCCTATATTTATCGTACTATTCTCAATTATATTTTTAATTTTCTTTTTGAATTTGTTAGTTTTGCATTTAATTTTTGTAAATAATTAGATTTTCTTCACACAAAGAATCTAAGAAATAAAAAAATTGTTCAAAATTTCTGGATTATTTTTGTATTTTCTGAATTAAATTTAGTTCATATTGTTCGCTTTTTTAACACCTCTCGTCGAGGCAAACTAATAATCCACAGTTTAATTTTAATTTCTAAAAACAAAAATACACTCCTCATATTCCGTACTGTATTTGTAATATAGCATAAACAATTAGAGTATTCGAAAACAAAAGTCTAATATTTTCTCAAAAATCTATTCTTAACAACGAAAATTTCAAAAGTTTTAAAATTAAGACTAAGTCAAAAAAATAGTATGAAAAATTAAGTCTGAAAATAAAAACCAAAGCTGTGAAGGTAAAAATTTATAATTTGCTTTTTCTTTTCTTTTCTTATAACAATACCAATTTGAATATGGTATAAACTATCATGTGTTTCTTATCGTATTTAGCTTTTAATAGTATGAATTCTAAGTGGTAGGTGTGGTGAGTGAGAGTTGTAATTGAGAGCAATTTGATAAAAATTAGTTTAGTCCAAAGTTGGATTTTTGTCCCAAAATAGTATCACTCCTTAGATAAGATTATTTTATCTCACCAATGATCTACTAAATTGATTAAGTTGGACTTAACAATTCTTTTTGGACTACAAGCAAATAATAGCTTGAGCCGAATTAAAACGAATAGCCTAGTGACCAAGAGCTCTTTAATCTGGATTTCAAACATGGGCATTGGATATACATACTTGTATATAAGGGTAGTAGTGTAAGTGTAATAACCCTCTTTTTTTTATTAATTGAAAATTTGATTTTCAATTTAATTAACAATATTTTCAGTATTAATTGTTTATTTTAATTGTATATCTATTGGATTGCGAGGATTTCGGGTGTATGTGTAACTTTGTGGGGCAAGTGACACTGGAGCATATCTTGTATTAGTGGAGTGACTCTTGCCCCTTCATTTTCCCTCAGCCGTTATACCTTTAGGAATTCCAAACCCCTGTGGCCTTTGTTTTCCTAAGCCATAAATGGGAGTCTAATCCACTGAGACTACAAAATTCCTGCCATTTTTCCCCTTAGAGAGAGAGAGAGAGAAGAAGCTTTTCACCGAGCTGGGCGGAGGAAGCCGTTATCCTGCCATTCTTCACCAAATCACACAACTGAGGTAAGAAAACATACGTTCGGCCCTTATATGTTATTAACCGAGGGTCTTACACTAGAGTCGATGAGTAAGATTTGATTTCCAAATTGGTGGTAAATCCTAAAAATATAAATGCAATATTCATAACAAACCTATGTGTTTAATTCCGTTGTTTTACTACTCTATTCATATTTACTCTGTTGTTTGCATCTTTGGGTTTATTTTTTTAGTATATTCTTCTATTCAGTTTCACCATTCATGGAGCAACTACAGTACTCCTATATTTCATGCTAGATGAAGAAGAGCTGTTTGAAGGACCACCTGAGCAACACGAGCCGAGATTTGCAGATGAAGATTTCAACGACACGTGGCTTCCATATCCTTAATAGCTCAGATCCTTATTTTTTAAATCACATGTAAATCAAGAACTGTATTTTTGAAATTTCAATTATAACTTTGCAACTGTGTTTTTTCTAATTATTGTTTAAATTAACAAATTAGTTAAAAAAATAGATTGATTAATGTACTGAGTAATCGGGCTATTACAGTTTGTATCAGAGCATAAGTTTGACCACCCTACAACATTGGGTAGAATAGGTATATCACAACTCTTGAGTGTTTCCGTTAATTAGATTTTTAAGTTTCCGACTTATATGTAAGTCTAATATATAAATATTTTAATTTATTAGATATCGGATTTCGAGCAAGAGTTTGATGACTTCTTCAACTTCAACGGGAACCCAAATGAGTTTGATGACTGGCTTGAGAATTCGGAGAAAGAGGATACCGAGGAAAATGATCCTAAAGAGGACCAGGAAGAAGATATGGATATGGGTTAGAACCCAATACCAGCACCAACTCACCTTGGACCACCACCAGGCTTGACATTAGCTGGTTGGGAAGACTTGGCTGCATTGGATCAATAGCCAATAGCTACACAACTAGCAGAACAACAAGAAGAAGACAAGTAGAAGCAAGCGTGGATGAAGACATTGAGCATCCAACAACATTGTCGTCTCTACACTACAAGACATAGAATTATGGATGGGAACCCTGGTAGCACAATCTCATCTACTAGCCTAGGCATTGGTGTATGCCCGAATCACACCATTAATCAAATGCAGGTGGAAAGCTGTTTTGGATCCCTTCTACCTTGGGTCCGTAGTAATTTGACACCGCTTGTTGAGACGCTACCACTTGGACATGTTGGAGGAATTCAACCAGTTTGTGAGTCGTGCGGTATCAATGCATTAGGTACAGACCCAAAGACCATACAACGAGAAGCGAATCGTATCACCTCACGAGGACCTAGATTTCACTGACATGCGCACTTATATTGAGATTCCGATTGCCATGATCACAAAGATAGCTCGGTGACATCAATAGCTGCATTAGGGCATGTATTGCAGGGTTCAGCAGCGGTGCTACGGCAAGATACGGTAGGTTAACGAGTTGATATTGTCGACAATGAGATGATTAAGGGTAGGTAAAAAATATTATACGTACGATAATTTTTATAGTAGTTTTAATATTGATGTTGGCTTCGGTCATGCTCTGAACACATCACATATTAATAAAAAGATCATTTTGAATATGTTATGTTTTGCATACTTAAATTTGCATTTTGAAATTGGACAAATATACTAATCCCCTTAAATCGAAACTCAGAACTTTATAAACTGGCATCCCATAATCAAGATGACATAAATAGAAATAACAGAAATGGAGGGCATGTCATCGATAACACGTATGTCAACAATTTGATTACTAGAGCTAACAATGTACCACTCACAGCCAACCCACCAGTTGGCATACTTTTGAATGTATCACTGGGCCCAGAGTAGATACCTCAACTATTGTAGGCTTTCGTCACTGCATAACTCGCACCACCACCACTGTCATAGATGCCAAACCCACTCCCCATGCCAGATGCCCAATCCACCTCAAGTGCCCTACTCCATGAAATGCCTTACTATTAGATATCGCAATACCCATCCATGTCGTATAGTTAGATGCCTTACCTGCTACCATTGATGTAGTATCCACCCCCAGATCTCCGATGACCCATACAGTCGAAGTTTTGTAAACGTTGACCACCAAATTTCAGTGAAGAACCCAACCTTGCTACTGCTGAGATATGGCTCAAGCAGATTGCGAAATTGTTCAGAATTATGGAGATCGCAAAAGATGGTGATCGAATTGTTATGGCCACCCATCAGATGCAAGGGGACGCAAACTAGTGGTGTGACATTGTCCGAACAACTAACAATATTGAGACGTTGACCCGGGATCAGTTAAAGGAGCTATTTTTGAAACAATACTTTTTGGCACTTGTGAAGCAGGCAATGATACAACAATTCATGAAGCTGAAGCTGAGCAATATAAGCGTCACTTAGTATGTCGCTCGATTTGAGAAGTTATGAAGGCACACAACAACAATTGTGCCAACAGATGAGTCTCAGGATCGAAGGTTTGAATGAGGTCTGAGCCCTAGCATCAAGAAGAATGTTTTGTCCTAGAGGGATGGGACCTATGATTTGGTTGTCAAGAATATGGCCGACATTACCTATTACGACTATAACTAGAAGGGCCACATGAGGAAAGAGTCCCACACCCACCAAGCTAATAGGGTCAACATGGCCATCAGTGTAGGCCAGGGAACAATAGTAGGCCACCTGCTGGGCAGAACATTAAACAATTGGTAGCCCCAACATAATCAGAATGCGAGCACATGTAGAGGAGCCACCCATCATAATCAAGCTACGTGAGGAAGGATATTTGCTCAATAGGGATAGGAGGAAGAGTACGATCCTGCTATTATTCAAGGTACACTAGTATTATTTAGTACATGTGTCCATGCTTTATTTCATGTGGGTGCATCGCATTCATTTGTATCTGTTGCGTGTGCCCAATCATTGGAATTAGAAACAGAGGATTTGAAAAGTTTTATACATGTCATGTCACTATTGGGCGGACGTGTCACAATTGGTAGAATCTGTAGGGCGTGTAACATAGAGATATTAGGACTTCGATTAACTTGCAACCTTCGAGTTATTAATATCGTCAACTTCGATGTTATTCTGGGTATGGATTGGTTATCCACCCATATGATTGACTATTACATAGAAGACTATGACGGCCTATTCATCTGACGAAACTTGCTTTAAATTTAAGAAGGATAGGTGGGATCCAACTTCTACATCATGATCTAAGTGGCATAGTGAGTTGGCCAGTTGGTTAGCAAGTCTGAGATTGGAGGAAATGGATCAAATGGATTTGGGACTACCAAAGGTCTTCTGAGAGTTTGTAGATGTGTTTGTTGAGGAGTTGCCAGGATTATCGCCACAACGGGAATTGGATTTTACTGTTGAGCACCAACTAAAAACTACACCAATATCAATGACACTGGTAAAATTGCATGAGTTGAAGATGCAACTCAAGGAGTTACTTTACAAGGAATATATTCGACCTGATACATTGCCATAGAGAGCACTGACTTTGCTTGTTAAGAAGAAATAATACACTATGTGAATGTGAATCAATTATCGTCAACTCAATTGAGTTACAAGAAAGAATTGGTAACCTCTTCATAGAACAAATGATTTATTCGATTAGTTGAGGGGATTAATGTGTTTCTCGAAGATTGATTTGTGATCCAAATACCATCAGTTACGGGTCAGCAAGGAGGATATTCTAAAGACTGCATTCCTGACTCGTTATGGTCACTACAAGTTTGTGGTAATGCCGTCCAGACTTACCAATGCACCAACATTGTTTATGTGCCCAATGAACAAGGATTTTGCACTGCATCTAGATAGATTTGTGGTTATCTTCATGGATGATATCTTGATTTACTTGCCAACAGAGCAGAAACATGAGGAGCACGTGAGAGTTTGCCCTCTAAGTTTTAAGAGAGAATCAACTCTAAGCCAATGATAGTAAGTGTGAGTTTAGGATGAAAGAGGTGAAATTCTTAGGGTATGTTGTATCAAAGAAGGGAATCTCAGTCAACGAGAGTAAAGTCAAGGCGGTTATGCACTGCAAACGGCCAACGTCGATTTGCAAGATCAAAAGTTTCTTGGGACTGGCTACCTATTATAAAAGATTATTCAAGACTTCTCAACCTTAGCAAGACCAGTGACTCGCCTTACTCAAAAGAGAGTTAAGTTTGAATAGAATGAGTCGTTTTAAAAGTCCTTCCAGAAATATCCACATCTACTTGCCTTGCGAACTGTTCTGATTTGGACCTCCGCAATTGCAATGGAAAATCTACTTAAGTAGTAAAAACAACTCTAAAAGAAAAGACGATCCCTTATTATATTTATATTTATATCTTGAAATTTTTTTCAAGGGTCAACCACAATCAGATCACTTGCCAATATTCCTCACTAAATGTAGAACATCAGAATGCATTTTTAACAAATATTTTTTTAGCGTGAGCACAAAAATTAAGATATTCTACAAGTAAAAAAGTTGTTTTGTACTATAGATTTATGGATTATAGGAGAGCCTTTGTTGACCATTTTTTGAATATCAGGGGAACTTAACAAATTCCACCACTAGATTAATAGATAAAGATAAAACCGTGATCTTTATGTTTTAATCACACTTTTTAAAGTGTGGTTGACTGAATCGAAATTAAAAGTTACAAGATTTAATCACTATTTTTTAACATAATCAAAAGTCTATTAGAGTGATTAAATGTTATAAAGATTACGCTTTTAATCAAATACCGTGATTAAATGTTATAAAAGATCACGCTTTCACCAAAATTGTAGTCAAATGTTACTAAAGATCACACTTCTAATAAAAAAATTATGATTAAATATTATTAAAGATCACGTTTTTAAAAAAAGTTGTAGTTAAATATTATTAAATATCACACTTTCAGTAAAAATTATGATTAAATGTCATAAAAGATCACGCTTTTAACTAAAATCGTGGTTATAAGTACCTAAAAGATCACATTTTTAACCGAAAAACATGGTTATAAATAACTAAAAGATTATGCTTTTAATCAAAAATCATAGTTGAATCTTTAATATAACACCCCCTTCATTCACTAATATTTAATTGTGTCATGCATGTAGAGTATGAAATTATCAAAAGAATTAATCAAACCGCAGAAACAAGAGTACACTATTTAAAATGAGAAAGAAATACTTAATTAACACATAAATCTATCATAAAATGTGTCACAATCAAAACTAACTTAAAAAATCTACCAAAAAGCATGTTTATACATAAAAAGCTCAAGTTAGCTTCTATAGCCGAACTATAAAAAATTTTAAAAAGATTAAGCAACTAGCTTTTTTCTCGACCAAAAGTTTTGCATTGAGCTGGTTATGCTTGAACTTCCAACTCTTTGAAATTTCATTAGTAACTGTAAGAAAGAATATATAAGTTTCAACTGTAAAGCAAATGTACGCATTTCCAAGTATTCATTCAACTAAAAAGCATTGCATCAAACATAACACTCAAAAGCATACAAAACAACATACCTTCAATTGCATCAAGAGAAACATCAATAAAGAAATAAATACATTAATAACATGGACTTGAATCTAATAAATGACTAAATGAATACACAAAGGAACAACAATAGCAAGAAAATGAATGTACAAAGGAACTTATGGTTGGCAAGAGTTCAACCTTAAGAATAAAAAATAAAAAAGCAGCAAGATCACATATTAGTAGATGAATACACAAAAATAAACCACCAAGACCTGATAAACTCCTCATTGAAGTCTAGCAAGGAGAGCAGCTTGTTCAGATGGTCCTTTAGCTAGTCGAACAATCTTTTTCAATATTGTGTTGACGCTAGTAATGAGTATGAAAAATCTAATAGGGAGAGCAGAACATAGGAAAGCTGAGCTAAAAACCTCCCATATTTTGATTTAAGTAAAAAAATCTAGGAAAAAATTGAAAAATTGCAACATATTGATTACAAAAGGTTTGCATGTCAAATAAACAAAAAGATATAATCATGACACATTGTCATTTACAAATATCAAACAGATGTTCATAAAAGTCAATCTTCTAATTCCTATAGAGAAATAAGTCAAAAGTAGTTCAATGATTAGGAGCACATTAATGTAAGAAAAAATCATTTTTCTCAACCTACTAATTCTTATAATGAGCGATGAAAGCGCAATAGCTTACAACTTCTTGCATAAATAGAAAGAAGGACCGTCTCTGGTCCCAAAATAGCATGAGGACCAATAAGAAGAAAAGTACGATTCCACCCATGTAGAAACTTTTAAGTTAAATATTTCATTTTGTTATTAGCGGAGTGACTCTTGCCCTTTGATTTTTCCTCACCCATTAGACACTTAGGAATCCAAACCCCTATGGCCTTTGATTTTCTTAAGCCATAAATGGGAGTCTCACCCATCGATACTATAAAACTCCTGCCATTGTTTACCCTTTCTTCCTCACCACAATCTGAGAGAGAGAGAGAGAGAGAGAGAGAGAGGAAGATTTTTGCTGAGGAAGGAGGAAGCGTTGCCCTGTCGCTTTGCCGCCATTCTTCACCAAATCACACAACCGAGGTAGGAAACTATACCTTCAACCCTTAGATGTTGTATTTTTGTTATTAATCATATGAAATACGATTCAACTCACATGATTTCACGTACTATTCTTGGACAATCAAAACCCAAAACTTTGGACATCACACTAGATGTCACATCGATCGTTAGAGTGGATGACTAAGCAGTGACCGATATGAGAACCGGCCTAAGAATTGGCTAGGGTTTTTTACTCAGGCTTTGGTCCTAGTGATGAAAATTCATCATGTACTCACTTACATTCACACAAGGATATACACTGCACTTCTGTTATGATGTCTATGAATCTCTGAGGGATACCGTGAGAGCGGGATTGCCATCTTTGACCATATTTTATTAGTTAATTTATATTGTTAAGTTGCAAAATAGCGTTGCTATGTTGTTGGAAAAATGAAACGTATTGTTGTTGAGATTCTGAAAAATGTGGATACGTCTAATGTATAGTTGTTATGCTGCCAAATTTTCTTTAAAATTGTTGTTATCTGAATTTGGAGAAAACCTATAACATACCTTAGGGACACAGATTTGAATGACACTTGAGCAAGATAACAGAGATTGTCGAGTGTGCATTGTAATTAAGTTCATCAATAGTGACACCTAGGTGAATGTAAAGAAGTGTGAATCGGTTTGGGTGACCCCGCCACTGCGATTAGGTTGTTAAGGGTCGACTTGTCTATTTTGTGCAATTTCATTACGCCAACTAAGATTAGCTGGAGACAGTAAGGGTGACTTTTGAGACGTCCGTTGAGGCAGCTTCAAATCCCAAAGGAGTGACAATTAGTATCTTGGATATCCTTGAACTGGAAGGGGAAGCAGTTAAGGTTCGTTGATATATGACTTAGTGACTCCGCGTTTGCTGAGATCAAGTCAAGTATCTCTCCTCGAACTACAGGCTCAGGGTATTTAAGGGTAGGTCAATATCAAGTGAGGGCCTTATGCTAAAGTTGACAGATAAGATTTGATTTCTCAAGGTGGTAAATCTTAGAAAACTAAATGTAAGATTCATAACAAACATATGTGCTTAATTTATTTTATTACTTTGCTCATTATTTGCTCTGTTTTTGCATCTTTGGGTTTATTTTTCAGGTTTATTTTTTCTATTGAGTTTAACTACTCATGGAGCAACTTCTCTGTCAATGACGTTTCATGTCAGATGAAGGAAAGTAGATGAAAGTACCACCTGAGCATGAAGAGCCGGACTTTGTTGACGACGATTTCAATTATAACTTTGCAATTGGTTTTCATAAATGCTAGATTTCTTTTAATTATTATTTAAATTAATAAATTAAATTTCAAAGGACTTTATTAACGTACACAAGCAATCGGGACGTTATAGTAAGGACTAAAAGGGAACAAAATCACTGCCCGCACAAGAAGTGACAAAGCTACGTGTAGAACGTACCACATGGAATCTTTTTAGCAAAATAAAACTCGAAAGAAATGAGATGCTGAAATTATATTGAAATTACAAAAAAAGGGAATAATAGGTTTAAAGGTGTACATAAAAAATGTACTAGTGCGGAAATATCCAAATATAATACTAAATTATATGTAGAAAAATATGGATGTGTTTGATTTACTGGAACAAAATTGAAACTGACCTATAATTGAGTAGATTGATATTTGAGTGACCATTCTTATTCACATGTTTAATTGTGGCTGAGAATCAATAAATGAAAATAAAACTTTCATTACAATTCTTACATTTGATATGCTAGAAATATATATGGTAATAGAATGAAATTAATTAAATGGGTTTATTCTTGTCCCAACAAATAATGACAAAAGAATTGCAATTCCTTCATTGAAGTGAAATTGAGATGGATGAGTGGAAGGTGGGATAGAGTAACACGGAAAGAAAACCACAATGAAGGGGACATTCTTTCCATTAATGACAAATATTTTAATTATTTATGTCTGAATTCTTTGGCAAGTCTACCAAGTTGTTGGATAGAAGCACGCAATTCCATCTCATCCTCTTTTTATACATTATTTGCTTCCTCCAATTTTATTTATTTATTTTTTTTGTACTTTTGTATATCTCAAAATATGTGTTCAATTTTAAAATTGACTTGAAAAAATTTCCTTAGCCCTTGTTTGATTCGCGGATTAGGAGTACAAGATTAGACTATTTGTACCTAATCCCAAGTAATCCCATTCGTTTCCCAAAACTGAACTAGGATAAAAAATCTTGAGATTATTATAATACATATGTGTGAGGTACTATTTAATCATAAGGGGAAGGGTGTGATTGTTTAATCTCATCTATACTGACCATTACTCCACCACCACCGTTGCCGCTGCCGTCGCCGCCGATCACCACGCCACCATAGCCACCACCACCCTCACCCTCGCCCTCGCCACCAGCACCTCCAACCACTTCCACTGTCGCACTACTACCACCACCTCTGAGCACCACCACTGCCACCACTGCCTCTGACCATCATCGCTATCACGCTAGCACCTCCGACCACCACCCACCACGCTACAGCCACATATGTATATCCATACAAATTCAGCAAAATATTCTGCTCAAAATCCTAGATATCTGAGTGGTATATCCTGAAAATAATCTAGTCCAAATCAAACATGAAATTAAGTTTGACTGGTATTAAAATAGTATCGGGACAAATAATCCTAGGACTATTTTTTTTCGCTGGAAATCCTAGGACTATTAGTCCCAAGACTATTAATTCCACTAATTTTAATCCGCGAATCAAACAAAGCCTTAATGCGCTCCCTATTTTAAAAAATCTCACTTTAAAAAATCTCATTTAATGCTTAAAGATATGAATGTTCTTGTAAAGTTAAAGTTTTTTAAGACTAATTATTGTCACTCTTTAACAAGTTGGAAAATCGAAAATAGACAAATAAATTAGGACGGAGGAAATAACATATAAGAAAAATACAAAATTTTTGTACACTTAGATTGTAATACGATCCTGCCATAACTACACCTTCACTCAAGCCTAGAGTGACCAAAGTGTAGCCAATAATCGAACGACAAAGAGCAAAGAAACAATTGTAGTTAATTTGTGAATGAAAATCAGATGGGTTTGGTGGTGGTGCGTTCATAACTGGATACCGGTGACTACATGTTTTTACTAGAAATTAAGAAGGAAAAAGAAAAAGGTGAGAGGGGGAGGACGATGAGAAATAGGTCCAACACACTGTTGTTATTGACGCCCTTCAAGTTGACAGTGTGTAGGCCAAGAGTGCTACATACACATCATTTTTGCACATCATTTTTACACATCACTCAAAACTATGTCGTTTTTGTTGAGAAAGATCCAAATATATTTTGAGCGATATGGGTCAAACACAAATATGATTATTTCTCAACACAAAATGACGTAGTTTTAAGCAATGTGCAAAAGTGATGTGTGTGAATCATTTTTGGTGTTCAAGCCAGTTTTGCTATTTACAGGAGGGGCATGCCGAACCCCCACCGATCCAGGTGGCGAGGTGGCCCCCTCCCCTTTTGGTGGCACAATTGCTTTTGAGCTCAATATATTCTTTTCTCTTGACTTTCAAAATGTTAATAGCATCAAATTGTGTATATGCACCACATGTGGTTCACATCCTTATATTTGACGTGTCCGTTATTAATTTCAATGCACAAACACAAGTATATACCTTTAAATTTAAATTCCCCCCTAAATTTCTCGTAAAAATTACTCAATTTTCATAGAATTCTGTTACTTATATTGTATCTGAAAATAAATTAAACTAGCTAGAATAATTCATTTGATAGTCAACGTAGCTTGCTCTCCACTGAATAATGTTACTAAACTCAGCTCATTTGTAACATTGTTTGTGACTACGTAGCACTGTTCAATAAAATTATTTTAAAAATTTAAGATCAAAATCACATAGATAATTTGTTTTTCCCTCAACCAATTACTTATAACAAGATTACATGGGCTTGGCCTTACAAATGAGTAAAAAATATTGTGTGTCAATATCTAAAAACTATTCAAAAGAGTTATGGCTGAAATTCTAAGGTAAAAATATATGGATCATGATATAATCTTTCTTCCACCTCAAACAATTTGCAAAGAAGATTACATACGATTGTAATCTTATTTTTGTAATGAATTGCTAATTTATAGATTGTGGGGATACTGACGCAATGAACTTAATTTACGGATAGTATGTTACATTGACTACCAAATAAATCATTCTGATGTATACAAATGTATAGATCTTAAAGTGTATGCAACGTATATACGTACTGCGTGTGATGCATAAATTTAATATGCATAACCAAAATAAATATTCAAATATTTTGATAATCAGTACTCAAAATTAAGACTTTTAAATATTTAAATACAAAATTATTCAGGTCCTCTCATTTATTATGTGAAGAAACTTTTGCTGTGGGATTTGGTGCGTATTTTCGTGCTATCAATTACTGTTTTATGAGTGTAATTGAATCCAACGATAGCGTTCGATGATGGAATTGTCTCATAAATTAGTGAATTTATTGAGTCAAATACCAAGTTATAAAATTAAAAAAAAAAATCTCCCTTAACTTTTCTTGTGTCATGATATATTCTCCAGTAATTGAAAATGTTAATGCAGAGTGAGTAATTAAGTTCTTGATGCTGTCATTTGAGGATAATGATGAAATTAAATTATTACACCTGATGGAGTGAACAGTTTTTCTGAAGGCGATGGGGTGATAGTCACTAGTCGCTATATCACAAACCAATTAAAAGAAGTATCTGGCAAAACAAAACAAAATTAAACAAGAGATTCAACAAGATTCCCTACATGCAATATGATATAAAGAATCTCTTGCTCAGCAAATTTGGACTGAGCCAACAGATCAAAATCAAAACAGACCCCATAAAATAAAGAATCCGTGCAAGCTAGCTAACCCCCTCCCCACTGCTTTCTCTAATCCTAATAATACACTTCATATTTCCTATCACTCAAAAATTTTGTTTGATAGCTTAGCAATTGATTCTGATTGGTTACTGGCTACTGAAGTGGCGTATAATATGGTATGCATAATTAAATGGAACACAATATTTTTCGTAAGCATTAGCGTGGGATGATGTAAATTAACTTCGAGCGTTTAAGTTGAGCTATATATGACAAGTGTTGAAATACATGATATGGATATCTCTTAATTATTTCTACTTGTTATGTCTTTAATTTGTACTGATCTTTGACTTATTTTAGATTATGTATGGTTCCACGTCTCTGATAAGGTGCACGTTTGTTTTGAAAATTTAAGGACTTAAAAGGGATAATATTATTGTAATTTGAGAAAGCTCAAGTAAAGAATAATGGAAAAAATAATATCCTAGAAGTAGGAGTGTAAATATAAACCGATAAACCGAATCAATTGACAGTTCGATCTAGTTTTTGGCTTAGATTAGTTCGGTCCGGTCTGATTTGAGTTTTTTTTTTTTAAATTCGGTTTGGTATTGGGTTTTTACCATTTAGGAGCTGGAACAAACTAGACCGGACCGGTTCTGTAAATGTTAACTATAAAAATAAAATTATAATTATTTATCGATTGTAATTTACACTAAAAGTTGTGATTGTGATGCCATTATTCTTGATTGTTTGATATTATTTTTTATTACTTAAAATTCTTACAAAAAAATATGTTACAATTGGACTTTCTTTATTTTTTACATTTTTTTGAAAATATGGACTTGGACCCATCCAAACCGGACAATCAGTTTGGTCCGAATTTATTGGCTAAACTGGACCAAACCGAATGGGTTACACTCCTACGTAGAAGGTTTAGAGGCTAGGAAACTTACAAACATTTGCATCAATCAAAGTTTGATGCAAAAATCAAGAATTGATTGCATTGACAATTAGGATTCAAATTGCACGACTCTCGATATTTTAGCACAAATTTCCCTTTCGTAATCCTTTTGAGTTGATTCAAATTTCGTTGGAAGGTTGATTCAAAGGGCTTCAAAGGGCGATTAAATTTTGTTGGAAGGTTGCAGCCTTTTGCGAGACACGATTCAAAAATTTACTAGGTCAAAACAGACCTACAAACTGAGCCTAAAATTCTGAGAATTATGTGATCCAAAGTTTTTACTTATTTTTGGGAATACTAGCCTCGTGAAAATTAATTAAAAATCTTCTAATGCGTCTAAATACATAAGCATCTTTATTATTAAGGTCGTTCATGATTTAGAGGGAGAAGATTCAGGGCTGATCCTAGGCATGAGCAGCCAACGGCAATCCTGAGCTAAAGCTAGCCTAGGGTCGGGCCGAACCAGGATTCTACAGTTGGGGGTCGAGATTTTTTTTGGAGAAAAAAAAGGGACCGACCATAATTTGGAGGGGTTGAAATGTATTTTCTTTTATTATTTTCAAAATTTATACCTAAGTCTTAATTTTTTTGAAAATTTTGAGGGGGCCCGGACCCTCCGCGGTCTCCATGTAGTTCCTCCCCTACCTAGGGTGACCCAAGCCCTCGAGAAAATGTTTTAAGCCGCTCTTTTATTTTGTTTGAAAGTGATTTTCACACCTCCCTTTTAGCTTCATGCACTCATTTTTTTGTCTTTATTATATAAAATTACTAAAATATTCTTCTTTTAAATAATCTTTATTCTTTTCTTATGTTTAAATTACTATAGTACTCTCACAATTAACTAAAAGTAAATAATTTTTATTTAATTTTTTTGTATTTGTTATTTTTGCGTCATTTTTTATGGTGTATTTGTTTGTCTCGACGAAAGAAATTTAAAAAGTATAAATTTATGTTCAAAAGTTAAAAACAATTCACTAAAAACAAAAGTAAGTCTAAAAAATAATGTTTTGAGCTTATTTTTTGTGTTTTTTTATTTTTTTTAGTTTTTGGACATCATTTTTTATTTTTCTGAAATTTCTTGTCAAAAACTAAAAACCATCAAAAAATTGATAGAAAACAAAAAATTAAATTTTTTTCAAATAAGTACAAAAAAATTGTAATGCCCCGATTTTTTGACAACGTTATTTTATTCTTTTTAAGATTATTTTATTTGTCATAATAATTCTTAAAAAGATAATCTCTTTTATAGCAGCGAAAAATAAAATAAGTACATTGCCTGAATTAAAATAACATAAATACCCTTATGGGTTTTTACATTTATTTAAAATAAAAGATACTGCTAACTAGACTAAAGATAAGGCAGCCAAGTAGTGAAATCTTCTTCAATAGTTGTCGGGTCTTTTTTGTGTGGTGGAAGCTCCATCTGGCATGAATGTCAGGGGCAGAGAAGTTGCTCCAATGAGAAACGAAACTCAATAGGAAACGTTACCTGAAAAATCGAATCCAAAAGAAAATCAAGCATACAACATGATATAACAAGTAGTAAGATAAGCTAAACAATTAAGTAAACACATAGGTTCATTATGCTTTCATTTATTATGTTTCTCGAGTTCCACAAGAAAACTTCGTCTCCTACACGACTGCCTAATACAGGGCATGCAGTTGATATTGACAAGGTCTTACCTACCAGGGTATACCTGACTAAAATACTGATCCCAAAAGGAAGGGACCTTTTATTGTATACTCATGTCAATAACTACCTCACCCTAGTTAATTAGATCCAACAGATAATGTGGTTTCACTAGGTCAGATACTGTTACCCAAAAGGCAACCTAGAGGGGGGGTGAATAGGGTTGCTAACAATAATGCCTAAATGAAAAATATATTGATTGAATGAGATCAATAAATAGCAAAGCAAATAAATAAATAATTTGCACGACAAAAATAAATGAGATAAGGGAGAGAGATGTCACGCAGATATATATAGTGGTTCGGTCTGAACTTTGTCCACTGCTCAGCCTAGTCCACTGGCCTAAGGAGTCGCTGTTTTACTAATCCAATAACCAGCTTCGGGAGCCGATTAAACCTTACAACCGCAACTGCTAACTTTCCCGAGGAGTTAGCGGAACCGCTAGAGTTTATCCCCAAACTCTAAAATCACTACGTTGCCAAAACCAAACCCAGTTTTGTAACCGTAGCAGAACCTCACTGAGAATTATGCAAATTCTCAATACTAAAAGTGAGAAGAAATTATGAAGTGAAAAACTCTCTAAAAGAGTAGATACACAAATATCTCTCTAAAAAAAATGTGAAAGTGATTGCTCTGTGTTGAAGTTTCTGGACTTGTATTGCTCTGAAATTGCTTGGCTCCTTCTCTTCTGCTGAAGCTTCCATTATATAGCATGAAAAAAAATATGACCGTTGGAAATATTTCCTTTGAAAAAAAATATGACCGTTGGAAACATTTCCTTTGAGAAGAAAATATGACCGTTGGAAACATTTCCTCCTTTGAGAAGAAAATATGACCGTTGGAAATATTTCCTTTGAGAAGAATTTCCATTTGGGAAGAGAGCGCTAGTTTGGGATGTATCCGTTACAAAAATCTTTCTGCAAGAATTGATCTTTAGTAATTTAAAAAGTGAACGTTGAGAACAATTCTATTGGTGGAACAATCTTCATAGCCTTGAAGGAGACATGGAGTGTACCATGGACCAAATGTCAACCTTGAAAGTATTACACGTGGGCTTAACAAAATGGTGAATATTGGTTAAAACCAATTGGTCTAATAACAATTCTTTTTCCTGAGATAGTTAAAAGAAAATGAATTAACATTGTTTTTCAAGAAATCAATTTTGTCATAAATCAAAATCAATTATATCTAACAATCTCCCCCTTTTTGATGATGGCACAAAATATGATTTCTAAAAATAATGACAAGTGAAATTTAAACAAGTGCTCCCCCTATGTATATGCTCCCCCTTAACATATGCCATAAGAAATATTTAGCAATTACGAGCAATAAAGAAATTTAGCAATTACGAGCAATAAAGAATAAATGGCATTTATAATAACCAACATAATCTAACATGGTACGCACCATATAGTATAATTAGCAAAATATCTCAAGCGTACATAACAAATGCTAATAACAAGGATAGACTAAACTCCCTTTTTCTCCCCCTGTGGCATCATCAAAAAAAATGTTTGGAGTAAGATTTATATAGACATTATGACGGTAACTACTCCAATTTTAAAAGTGATGAAACAAGTAATAATTATTTTAACTAAAAATCCCCAAAGAATATTTTAAAATGGATTAGACATCCCGAGTTCTCTTCGAATAAAACAAAATTGCTCTTCAATAAGGGATTTTGTAAAAATGTCCGCCAATTGCTTGTCGGTACTAATAAAATCAAGAACGATATCCCCCTTTTGAACATGATCACGAATAAAATGATGTCTAATTTCAATATGTTTTGTTCGAGAATGTTGAATGGGATTTTTCGTTAAATTAATCGCACTTGTGTTATCACATCTAATTGGAATATGATCATAATGTAAATCAAAATCCTCCATTTGCTGTTTGATCCATAATAATTGAGCACAACAACTACCAGCAGCTATGTATTCAGCTTCGGCAGTCGACAAGGCAACTGAATTTTGTTTTTTGCTAAACCACAACACTAAAGAATTTCCAAGAAATTGACATGTGCCACTGGTGCTCTTACGATCAATTTTACTACCAGCATAATCAGCATCCGAAAAACCAATTAAGTCAAAAGAAGTATTTTTAGGATAAAATAGCCCCAAATAAGGAGTTCCCGCAAGATATCTAAAAATACGTTTGACAGCTACTAAATGTGACTCCTTTGGATTAGATTGAAAACGAGCACATAAACAAACACTAAACATGATATCGGGTCTACTAGCAGTAAGATAAAGCAATGAGCCAATCATACCTCGATACATTTTAGTATCTACTGATTTACCATTTTCATCTTTGTCGAGTTTAGTGGCCGGGCTCATTGGAGTCTTCATGATTTAGAATCTTCCATCTCGAATCTTTTGAGAAGTTCTCTCGTATACTGTGCTTGATTGATAAAGATTCCATCATTTGATTGTTTGATTTGAAGCCCAAGGAAGAAATTGAGTTCTCCCATCATACTCATTTCAAATTCACCTTGCATACATTTAGCAAACTCTTTGCATAGCTTTTCATTAGTAGCACCGAAAATAATATCATCAACATAAATTTGACTAATAAGCATGTCATGATTTTCAGTTTTTATAAAAAGTGTAGTATCTAATTTTCCTCTAGAAAAACCATTAGCAAGTAAGAAGGTGCTGAGTCTATCATACCATGCACGTGGAGCTTGTTTCAAACCATAAAGCGCTTTAGAAAGTTTAAAAACATGATCAGGAAATTCATGATTTTCAAAACCCGGAGGTTGCGCTACGTAAACTTCTTCTGAAATAAAACCATTTAAAAAAGCACTTTTTACATCCATTTGAAAAAGTTTAAAATGTTTAAAACATGCAAATGCAAGCAACATGCGAATAACTTCTATTCTAGCAACAGGAGCAAAGGTCTCATCAAAATCAATGCCTTCTTCTTGATTATAACCTTGTGCAACTAATCTAGCTTTATTTCTAACAATATTTCCTGATTCGTCCAATTTGTTTCTAAAAACCCATTTAGTACCAATAATAGTGTGATCACAAGGTCTAGGCACTAAATCCCAAACTTTATTTCTTTCAAATTGACCCAATTCTTCTTGCATCGCTAAAATCCAATTTTCATCATTTTCAGCTTCTAAAAAAATTTTAGGCTCAATTTGAGAAACAAAAGCTAAATTACCGCAAATATTATTAAGAGAAGAGCGAGTACATATACCTTTCGAAGGATCTCCAATAATTAAGTCCTTTGGATGATTTTTCACGAATCTCCATTCTTTTGGTAGATCTTGATTGCTGACAGGATTTTGTGGTTGATCAAGGACCATGTCATCCTTTACTTGAGTGCTTTCATGCTGGCTTTCGCCGTTTTCCTTACTAATGGACAAGTCTCGCACTTCCTTTATGATATCTACCTCATCATTATCAATAACAATCTTGGGAATAGATGGGTTAGATTCATCAAAAGACACATGAATAGATTCTTCTATAAGATGAGTACGTTTATTGTAGACTCTATATGCTTTGCTAGAAATAGAATAGCCAACAAAAATTCCTTCATCGGATTTTGAATCAAATTTTCCCAAATGATCTTTTCCATTGTTTAAAACAAAACATTTACATCTGAAAGCATGAAAGTAACTAATGTTGGGTTTTCTACCATTCCATAGCTCATATGGTGTCTTTTTGAGGATGGGTTTAATCAGGACCTGATTTAAAACATAGCAAGCGGTATTGACAGCTTCTGCCCAAAAATATTTAGGTAGAGAGTTTTCACAAAGCATTGTTCTTGCCATTTCTTCAAGAGTTCTATTTTTCCTCTCAACTATCCCATTTTGTTGAGGTGTGCAAGGTGCAGAAAAGTTGTGATCTATACCATGATCGTCACAATATTTTTCAAACAAAGAGTTTTCAAGTTCTCTACCATGATCAGTACGAATGTTTGAAATAACAAAACCTTTTTCATTTTGAACTTTTCTACAAAGTTTAGTAAATGATGGAAACGCCTCGTCCTTATGTGCTAGGAACATAACCCATGTAAATCTAGAGAAATCATCAACAACAACAAGACAATAGTATCCGCCGCCAAGACTCGGTGTTCTAGTAGGTCCAAATAAATCTATGTGTAATAGTTGTAATGGCCTTGCAGTAGAAATAACTTTTTTTGATTTAAAAGAAACCTTGGTTTGTTTACCTTGTTGTCAAGCATCACATAGTCTATCTTTTTCAAATTTGATTTTTGGAAGACCAACAACTAATTCTTTTCTAGAAAGTTTTGAAATTGCATCCATGTGTGCATGTCCAAGGCGTCTATGCCATAGCCAACTATTATCACTCATTGCAGAAAAACATTTTACACCTTTTTTGCTTAAATCATTTAAGTTAAAAACATAAACATTTTCAAGTCTTTGACCGACAAAAAGTACCTTGTTGTTTTCTATGTTCTCAATAATGCATTCAGATTTTTCAAAAGTAACTCGATTACCCTTGTCACAAAGTTGACTAATACTTAGAAAATTGTGTTTTAAACCATCAACAAGTAAAACATCTTCTATAATGGTAGACGGGGTATTACCGATGTTACCTACACCGATGATTTTTCCTTTGCTATTATCACCAAAAGTCACGAATCCTCCATCTTTTGGTGTTAGAGAGTTGAGAGCTTTTTCATCGCCCGTCATATGCCTTGAACATCCACTATCGAGGTACCACTTTCCTATAGTTGATGTGGACTTGAGGCATACCTACAATAGCAAGTCAAGATTTGATTTTTGGTACCCAAATCATCTTGGGTCCATGAGGGTTAGCTTGAGCAAAATATGTTTGGTTCTTTTGAACCCAAGTTTTGTTGACATAAGTAAATGAATATCCCTTCATAGGACAAGAAGGTGAAATATGTCCTAATTTACCACAATAATGACATGTGAGTTTAGAATGACCAGATGAAGGATTTTTCTCAAAAAGATTCTTGTAAAAATTCTTATGCTCGTTTGGGTTATAGCCAATTCCAGTTTTATGAAAAAAGCATCTTTGTTTTCCAAGAAGTAAATCCAAGCCATCATTTCCTTTAGTGAATTTTAAAAGAGACTCAGTCAGATCATTTATTTGTCCATGCAATGAATCAACATTAGATTTCTTTCTCAAATCGTCATTTTCTTCTTCCAAAATATTTTTCTCTTGAATCAAATCTCTAATTTGTTCATGCAGAAAATCAACATTAGACATCTTTTTCAAATCCTCATTTTCTTCTTCCAAAATATTTTTCTCTTCAATCAAATCATCCAACTCTTTTGAAAGATCTTTTGCGAGTTTCTTAAGACTAATATTTTTAGAACTGACTTTTTGAAAATTATGTTGCAAACATTGAAAAGCTTCTAATAATTCATTAAAAGACAGAGCAGAGGGGTCAAGATATACCTCACTTTTTTCTTTTGCCATGAAGCACAAATTTACAATTTCTTGCTTCTCGTCATCACTGTCAGAGCTGCTATCATCACTATTATCCCAAGCCGCTAACATAGCTTTCCTTCTGTCTTTCTTTGAATATTTCCTTGCTTGGGGACATTCGGATTTTATGTGGCCGGGCTTCTTGCATTCGTAGCAAATGATTGGATCTCTTTTGCTAGTTTCTTCCTTGTTTCCATCTTTCCTCGGAAACCGTCTATCTTTCCGACCATTTTTACTCTTGAGGTACTTTTTGAAGTTCTTGGTGATGAGAGCCATATCTCCATCTTCACTTTCATCGCTTGAATCGTCATTGCTCTTTGATTTGCTTGTAGTTCCTTTAAGAGCAATATCTTTTCTTTTCTTGTCAACCTCCTCATTCATTTTGCGATGGATTTCCTCCGTCATAAGGGATCCCATAAGCATGTCCATTGTATAAGTTGAGAAGTCCTTTGACTGCAGAATGATGGAAGTTGTAGTATCCCAATTCTGTGGCATAGATCTAAGAACCTTCCTTGCCATCTCAGATTCAGTATAAGACTTACCAAGAGATTTCAAACCATTAGTAATATTAGTAAATCTCGAAAACATTTGAGATATAGATTCATCCGGTTGCATTTTGAAAAGCTCATAGCTATGAACAAGAATATCTATTTTGGACTCCTTAACTTGACTATTCCCTTCATAGGCTATTTCTAATTTATCCCAAATTTCTTTAGCCGTTTCACAAGCAGATATTCTATTATACTCATCAGTACTCAATGCACAATAAAGAAGATTAATAGCTCTAGCATTCTTTTTAATTTTGATTTTTTCGGCGTCGGTCCATTCATCTTCTAGCTTAGGGACAGTATGGTCTCCGGACTTCTTAGTCGGGATAGTAGGACCATTGGTAATAATTCTCCACAAGTCATAATCAGTAGATGTGACAAATATCCTCATTCTATTTTTCCAATAACTGTAATTTGTTCCCGTGAACAAAGGAGGTCTATGGGACGATTGTCCCTCGACATTAGAAACGTTACTAAGGGTTGCCATGGATCTCTCTTAGACTGTTAAGTCAAGAAAAAAAATTAACAAGAGCCGAGGCTCTGATACCAATTGTTACCCAAAAGGCAACCTAGAGGGGGGGTGAATAGGGTTGCTAACAATAATGCCTAAATGAAAAAATATATTGATTGAATGAGATCAATAAATAGCAAAGCAAATAAATAAATAATTTGCACGACAAAAATAAATGAGATAAGGGAGAGAGATGTCACGCAGATATATATAGTGGTTCGGTCTGAGCTTTGTCCACTGCTCAGCCTAGTCCACTGGCCCAAGGAGTCGCTGTTTTACTAATCCAATAACCAGCTTCGGGTGCCGATTAAACCTTACAACCGCAACTGCTAACTTTCCCGAGGAGTTAGCGGAACCGCTAGAGTTTATCCCCAAACTCTAAAATCACTACGTTGCCAAAACCAAACCCAGTTTTGTAACCGTAGCAGAACCTCACTGAGAATTATGCAAATTCTCAATACTAAAAGTGAGAAGAATATGAAGTGAAAAACTCTCTAAAAGAGTAGATACACAAATATCTCTCTAAAAAAAATGTGAATGTGATTGCTCTGTGTTGAAGTTTCTGGACTTGTATTGCTCTGAAATTGCTTGGCTCCTTCTCTTCTGCTGAAGCTTCCATTATATAGCATGAAAAAAAATATGACCGTTGGAAATATTTCCTTTGAAAAAAAATATGACCGTTGGAAATATTTCCTTTGAAAAAAAATATGATCGTTGAAAACATTTCCTTTGAGAAGAAAATATGACCGTTGGAAACATTTCCTCCTTTGAGAAGAAAATATGACCGTTGGAAATATTTCCTTTGAGAAGAATTTCCATTTGGGAAGAGAGCGCTAGTTTGGGATGTATCCGTTACAAAAATCTTTCTGCAAGAATTGATCTTTAGTAATTTAAAAAGTGAACGTTGAGAACAATTCTATTGGTGGAACAATCTTCATAGCCTTGAAGGAGACATGGAGTGTACCATGGACCAAATGTCAACCTTGAAAGTATTACACGTGGGCTTAACAAAATGGTGAATATTGGTTAAAACCAATTGGTCTAATAACAATTCTTTTCCCTGAGATAGTTAAAAGAAAATGAATTAACATTGTTTTTCAAGAAATCAATTTTGTCATAAATCAAAATCAATTATATCTAACAGATACCAACGAACCTTAGTTGCTTCTCCTTAATCAGCTTAAGGATGCCTAAGACACTGACTATCACTCCCTTAGTGTAAGGAGCTGCACTCACAGACGGCTCTAAAGTTATCTCTAACCGAATATACCCACCTCCTAGTTTGGGTCATTCCATAAATAACAAGGGACCTTCAACCGCCTATACCCACCTCCTAGTTGAAGTCCAAATCACAATCACAACAATGGGCCAACATCTGACAACATCACTTGCCACGCCAAGCAATACTATTCAGTTTTATTTTTTCAATTAACGTCACTATTTGTCACTATACATTTTCACTACGTTATAATGTTCACCTAACACCCTCCGCTTCCATATTTCAGATGACATTCTAACCGATGTATCTATCGTAAATTTAGGTTTTCCCTCGTAAAACTCCAAGTACAACATGTTATCACATAGTTCTTTATCCAACAATCGTTCATCATTTCTACAATAAATTTGATAGCCTTATGGTTGTAATTACAACAATCTCCTCGGGACCATACCAGGCATACCAATCAACTCTATCACATATCTAGATCACGCAATCTCTAATCATTGCACTTTACCATTCATATCAATTTTCAGCTATGATGGTCAAACGTAAACAAACATAGTCACATCATGATTCTTGGTCAAACGGCTCGCACGAGATCCTTTAGGGATCCATAGACATGTGGTGTATGTCTGTCTAGTTTGTACATGCTATCTGGACAGTTTTGTCAAGTCTAGACAATGTTCAAAAGGTCAGAACAACATTCTATAAAATTTAGAGTTTGAACAAGTTGCTCGAGCGGCTAAGAGTGTAAGGACCCGAAAAATTTTGAGTTTTTAAAATATTTATTTGAAAAAAAATTATTTGCGAGATAATTATTCGATTTATTATTATATGTTTCGAATTTTAATTATACGACCCGAGTCTGGAGTCTTTTTTTTTATTTCGCGCGCGTCTTTTTACTCGGTGTTGTATGTGGAAGCCCAAGGGGAGACCCTAATAATCAAATTTTTGGGCTAAACGGGAGGATAAGCCCTCATTGCCCTCATCTCACTCTCTCTCTACTACAAGCTTCACCTTCTCTCTACCACCACCACCAATCCCTTCTACCATTATCAAATTCCTTTGAGATATAAGAAGTTTGGATCGTGTTTAACGTGGAATCGAAGAAGGATCGTGATTTGGTGTCTGGAAAGTTCGGATTCGAAGCTAGGAGGATCACCAAAGCTAGGGCTTTCACCCATTGATCAAATCCACCATTTTGAAGATTCAGGTAGGAATTTCTACCTTACATTATGTGTATATGATGTGTTTTGATCCATATTTCGTGCATATATTGTAGTCTTGGTGTGATTTGGTGAGTTGGCGAAATCTAAAAATTGCGCAAAAATCTGTAGATCGCATAGGGGCGTCAGGATGGGGAACCTGGGCGTCCGGACGGCTGGCCCAGGAAAATTGGCAAAGAGGTAGTGTTTTGGCGTCCGGACGGGACCGGACAGAGATGGTAAATTCTCTTTTGATTGTGTAGTTGTCTCATATTATGTCTTGTATCATCTTTTATTTGATAGTTTGATATGATCGCGGTTATTAGTATGTTTGCGGTGATTGAACAGAACATCATCGATATAATTTGAACATGCTATGAATGTGCATAACCTATGCACATATAGTTATTGAATCATCGGGAGTGGTACTAGGAAAAACTATAGATCTAGCTTCCTTCGGGAATGTGCTAGAAAATGCCATGAATTGGCTTGACTAGCCTCCATTGGAAGAAGTGCTAGGACACAAGTTATGATAATTGCTTAATACGACTTGATAACATAACTAGCCTCCATTGGGAGAAGCGTTAGGGTATTACTTATATTGATATTACTTGATCATGTTTGATTAGTATCTCCTTTAGGCAATGAGTTAGTAGTGAGACATGGTGGTAACACTTGTATTAGTAAACTACGAGTTTTCTTCACGTTTTAGTGCTTAACACATGAAAGTATTGCATTGCCATATAATGTTCATAGAGCATGTCATTCATCTCATATGCACATAGCCTTAGCATAGATTTTCCTACTGGACTTGTAACTCAACCCTTACATCTTTCAGGTACTGTACCGGAGGAATGGCATGGAGTGATGTGCATGGTGTGACATCCTTTTGAAAGGCAAATGGAAGAAATTATTTAACATATTTATAAACTTATTTTAGAAGATGTATTATAACTTCTATTGTATTTCGGGTGATGACAAATGGAACTTTCTACTCTTTTTGAGATCATGAGTATGTATTTTGGGCTAGTAGTGCCACTTTCTTTTGAAAACTGTTGGACACTTACCATTTGGGGTATCACATCTATGAAGTATTTTGGAGTATTAAACGGTGTTAGCGGAGATTATGAAAGATAAATCGTGTTTTATTATATTGAGAAATCGGGGCGTGACAAAGAGCTTGCTCTACTGAAATCCGAATTCTGACAGAAGCTAATCTTTTTGGAAAATCAAACAGTGCTTTGAAATTTAATAAGGTCGCTCGAGCGAGGCTTCTTTTTTCAGAACTTACAACTTTTTGGATTTTTCTCATAGCTTGAATGAAAAATCTTAGATCATGCATACTAAGATAGAAACAAAAATTAAGAACATAATTGGGATTCTCTAGGTTGGTAGGTAAAGAATCCTACCTTAGTTGACGGAATAGTGAGGCTTAGACTACAAATTGACGAATAAATGGGCAAAACTTCGGTTAGGGTTTCTTTTTTTCCAAAAACGCCAAGAACAACCTCACAATACTCTCTAGATTACAAATTTTAAGTGCAAGATTATTAGCATTAAGGCCCAAGTTTATATGGAGAATGAGTAAAAATCCTACATCCATTCTAAGTTAGATCTATTATTCATGGCCATGAATTTTCCATATTGATTTTCCATGAATACCAATAATCTAACATAAAACCCCAAATTAATCCAATTATTTGTCTTGAAGTTGAAGGTATCTTATGTAAATCTATTAATTAACCTAAAAATCCCAAATCAAGAGCCATAAAATTCTAATTTTGCTTTTAGTAAAAACCGTAGAATTCCTTTTGGAGCATTGAAGAAAAAGATAAAAGAATATTTTGGTGTAACGCGTTCTACAATAACTCATATACACTCTCAATTTCAACCATTCGTTGCAAATTGCATATAACGACTAAGTTAATAATAACAATTAATTTAAATAATTTAACTTTATTTATTTTTAAATTCTTACTAAAATTTACAGGTTGCTAATAAAAATAATCAGATAATAATACAACAATTACAACATGGTAAATAGATCCTAAATAAAGAAAACTCCAACAAAAATCGAATTTTAATTTTTTTATTTTGTTATCAATTTTTTGATAGTTATTAGTTCGTCTCGATTTCAGAAAAATATAAAATGATGTTTAAAAACTATAAAAAATAAAAAATAAGCTCAAAATAGTATTTTTAAAATTGTTTTTGTTTTTAGTGAATTTTTTTAACTTTTGAACATAATTTTATATTTTTTAGATTTCTTTCCGTCGAGACGAACTACTAAAACATAAAAAATAACGCAAAAATAATAAATACAAAAAATTAAATAACAATAAAAAATAAAAAATATTTACTTTTAGTTAATTGTAAGGGTAGTATAGTAATTTAAACACAAGAGGAATACAAATTATATAATAGAAGGATATTTTCGTAACTTTGTATAATAAGGATAAAAAAAAGAGTGCATAGGCTAAAAGAGTGTTGTGAAAATCAATTCCCTTATTTTGATACCCAACATAAGATGTTAATAAACAAAATTATAGACAACAGGATACGAGCTACGTTCAATTTCAAACCCAGAAGGTCAAAAGAAAGGTTGATGGACTATCTATTTTTATCTACTCCATATGAAATGGTGAATGTGGGGTTGTTAAGATCCGAAAACTGATCTAATATGCTTTCAAGATCCGTTTAGTACTTGTTGTCTGCACAAAAAATAACTTCTTAGTGCCACTCGACCGTTATTAATTGAAAGACACTTTGATACTTAATTTAAGACACATAAGATAAAGCACATCAGTAATTGTACTTATGATTGATTGCTTATTATTTTTCATGTTGAAGTCCCCTATATATAGACAATAATGTGCTTCTAATATAGGTAACGAGATTATCTCAAAATCCTTTCCCGATTAGTCGAGGATTCCGTTCCGAATTCTTCCATAACTTCCAACTCCCCACACATGATTCTTTCATTAAGCGTGAGTCTTCCATATCAGGGTTCCTACCATAATCCCTATGTTTCCATTCCAGGCTTCTTTTCATAAGTCCTAGATTCGTGACTGATCTTCTATACGGTGGTCGTAGCTCAGTCCGACAACGGACAATGCTGTCGGCCTAGCCCAGTGTCCAACCTTTGGGCCATACATCCTCTGGCACTTTGTATGCCCAAGTCAACTTCCATCTTGGCCTAACAGAGCCCATTAGTCTAGCTATCGGGGCAGCTCAACATTTCGGACTACTACAATAGCCCTTTCACCGAATGTTAGCTCAACTGATCATGACCAGTTGACAAGACCAACCAAATTGATAAAGCTATTATTATGTAACATTCATGCCACATGTCACTGATGGGTTGGTATGCGGGGTAGATCAACATCTTATTTTGCACGCGTTGGTTAGGCACGTTAAGTCTTTCCATTGGGTGCCATGTGGCGTGTGGTGATAGATTGTTTCGACGTTGCTTATTTTTTTGCTTGCCACCTCGTTTCTCTAAAAATATATCTCCAAGAGAAGATAGAGAGTCACATACTCACTTTTTTCACTCCTCTTAACTGTCTCTTCTTCTCTAACAATTTCTCGTGATTTGATCAACAATCCTATTTGAGGTAAATCTCTCATCTTCTTACTCGTTTTCGTATGGTCTTCATGATTTCATCTTTTTTTTTTTTTAGATTGGGTTTCTAGGTCTCAAGTCACTGTTCCCTTGTGAAAATTACACCTTCAACTGTCCAATCAATCATTATTTCGACAACCACGTCCCATCCTATGTTTTTTATGATGGTCTTCAGTAGGTAGTTGGCCGTCAGTTTGGTGACCTGTCTTCTAATCAACGCTTTGTAACTAAAAATTATCCATGCACTTTTTGGTAGCTTTTCCCCAATTCTCAAGATGTATGCCAAAAGATATCAGGCCAAGTTTGCCATTGAGCAATCAATGAGGCTCTTCAAAGTGTTGTATGACATTTCAAACGACGTGGAGCTTGTAATCGAGGCTCTGGGCATGGAGCCCCATCCTTAGCCAGATCGAATTCACCTATCGATCATGGCGACCATCGAGGGTGGTGCTCAATTCCCCTTGCATCCTTTCCTGGGTTGAGTCTTTTTGTAGCTCAGTCTAATCACTTCCCATGTGATGGTAAAGTTTCTAGGATAGTGATGGATGTAACTTGGTTAATCAAATGGTATTGTCTCAATTTTACTATTTACAATCCCTTTAGCTGCTACTATGTTAGCCGAAACAAAAGTTCTATGACCTAGTGAGTAGGCCGAGGTACGACTCTCTTATAGTAGGTCTCCTGACTCCGAAAGATATTCCAATAATATATTATATACTGGTTATGCTAGGAAACGTTGAGTTCAGCTTGGCAAAATATTAGTCGAATTAGTGAGCGGTATGGTGCACCATACTGTATGTCAATGTGAGTTGACTAATCAATCTAATTTGACGTACGCGTGGATAGATGGCGTGCACTACTTGTGCAAGATCTAGCACACCACTCGAGCAGGCGTATGCTAATTCAGGCATGTTTTCTAAAACTAAGGCATCCATAGTAAAATCTCATCACTTGCTAATATGATCCAAGACTTCTACAGGGATAAATATAGGTTTTTTTTTTCTTCCTTGAAGTTATCCAAATTGGGATGACTACATACCCTCCATTGGCCTAAAATATGTTCTAAATATTTTAAAATATCTCTTTTTTGACTTTATTTTTTTCTTCACAATGTTTAACACTTAAAATTTGGCACAAAATTATTTTGAATATCTTAGTTCACTTTTTGAGTTCAGTCCTTTGACTTCTCTTTTAGAAGCTTTCTTTAATGCCTTCTCGGAATCCTTTGTAACAAGGTAGCCAGGGGTTACTTTAGAAACGATGAAAATTTTATGTTGCTTTCAAGAAGGTACGTTATGTGTGGTCTACAAATATATATTTTTTATATTTTAGTTCGGTTGTTTTAAAACATGAACATATAATGGTAAAATTATATTGGTTGTTATAGATGGAAGTATATGTATGGCATCACATATACCTTGGAGGGTATGTTTGGTATTTAAAATATTTTATATTTTTGGTTCAGATTTTTTAAAAGATAAACATGTAATGTATGATGTCGCACATACTCTTGGGGTGTGTTATGTATTTAAAATGCACTTTGGGAAAGAAAATAAATAAAAAGTCTCTTAAATTCACTTTTTCATTAGAAAAAATCTAGGAACATAAATGTGTTCGGACACATCCAGACACAGATATATCCAGAACTGTTGAATGCACATAGGGTTCATAAATTATTGAGAATTTTATGTGTATCTAATAATTTCGGACACATCTTTGTCTGGATATGTCCAGATGATCAGTGTGTATAGCATTATTCTTTTCATAACATTATTCTTTTCATTAATAATAAAGGAAACACTGATGCTTTCACAATTCACATTACTAGTTTAGTGGGGATAAGTGTCTAGTTCTATAATTGAGGGATGTCACTGAAAATTGTTTCAAGTAGAAGGTGTAGTGGTAGTTTCCCGAATAATGGTGTGGGAAGTAGGGTGTGGGAAGTAGGAACCGTACTACCGTATGAATTGGCGTTGCCCATTCAGAATAACGGTACCTACTGCGCTCCCTCTCTCTCCTGTACTTTTTCTCTACTGTCTTCCACTTTTCCTACTAAAGGCCAACCTCTAGTTCTTGGACCTTTGCAATACAAGTGCAAAGTAGCAAACAAACACGTGTATATGTATCAACAATTTCCTACTTTATGTTCCACTGCGACCCTTGCGATTTGAGTTCAACGATCATCTGAATTTTCTCGTAGGCTTTCGCTTCTGGGCTTCAAATTTTCCAACTCGTAAGTTATAGTTTTCCATGATTTAGCTTGCTGGTTTTTGTGCTTGTCCATTCCTGAATTTTTTTTTTTTTTTCTGAGTTCTGGTCATCCTTTAAAAGAGAATCTTCATAATTTGTGAGTATTGGAATGTTCAATTGTTGCATGTTATTTTGATTAGTTTTTTTTTTTTTTGTGTGGGGGGCGCAAGTATTATTCTCGTTGCGCATAGTTTGCTTCCCTGCATCACTCTGTCTGGTAGGCCTTCAATTTTATCAAAAGGTGAGCCGCCGCAAGTAGAAGAAGATCATGTAGACACCAACGCAGCAAAATCCTTCTCCTTCTACTGATTCTTTAGTCGATAATTATAGTTTAAAATTGTAGATAATCACAATTATTGGTTGGAGCGTCTGTATTAAAGACCTAGTTATGCTAGGTTGAACTATTTAGGATTTTACCACCAATTTGTTTCTGAATTTGTCAAGGAATATAAAGATTTGGCGGTGATTTGAAGGGGCAATGACTGGGTGCTTGACATGGGTTCCCAGATCACTACCACATTGGGGGCATCGACATTGCTATTGTGAAGGTCTTTTTAAACTTATTTCAAGTCTTCTCGCTCGTGTTTTACCATTGTATTAGAGGATTTAGTTGAATTTCGGAATTATGTGTGTTCGATTTCAGTGATTTCTTGCTATCATATCCCTTTAGTTTGTCTGAGTTATTTGTTGCGAGTTGACGTCTGTGGTATTGTTTTAACTACCTTTAATCTTGAGCCTTAAGTGGCCTTCACATTTCAGAATTTTAGCTGTTTCATGTGCTTGTTTTTTACTTTTGCTACGTCATAACAATCAGTATGGCACCTTGCTATACACCACCAAAACATGCTACTTTCCTCTTCCTGTTTGATTTGTTGGATTGTACATGGGATTTGACTGCGGATCACATGGGACCACATTTTTTGCTTTGCATGCCACAATTGGCAAGTGGGTACATTCACATCCGTCAGAAAACTAACCCGCAGAACGTCGATTATACAATATCCTGGGAGTTTTGTATGGGCTCTCCCCTCGGTACAAGTTGGGTATTACTCATGCTGAGTCATTATAAGTCCGACTAACCGAATTGAGCCTTACTTCTTTTCCTTTGACATGGAGCAACAACTACATTCGTGAGTGCTCACAACTGTTTATTTGAACGTAATGCTGCAGGTGTGTACTGGTCCTTAGGTGGGTGCGAAAGAAATATACTTTTGTTTTCTCCTTGCAATAAGTGAGATTTTTTGTTATAGAAGTATGGAGTGGGTTTCAGACCTACGCCAGAAGTTTGAAACTTTATGCTTGGAGGTGGATGGTGTCATCCAAGAGGTATTGCATTTATCTTCCCCTTCTTTTTCCCTGTTGAAACCGCTACATTATTGTTAAGTTGCAAGCAATTGTTTATTTTATTTTACCGACATATTTTTGAGTAATTATGAGAAAAGTTACAAAAACCACGAGGTTTGAACACCGCCCCTCCCTCCTCATATTCATCAATAGCCAATATTTCTATCAGATCTACCCTGAATTTGTTCAAGTGAAATCTGAGTTTGACTGAACTCTTGCTTTCTTGAAGAATGCTTTTGTTTGTAATGGTTTTGCTGCCTATCATGCTACAGATTTGGTTAATAGGATACATCACCTACATGCCGATGGGTCACATTGGCTTGGCTACTAAACTGCTATGTTTCTCAATTTGGTACAGTTGGAGTGGAAACTGACAGACATGCTGAATCGTGGCCACTTTTCATCTAATTTACTTTCCAGTAAATGTGTACACCGATGCGAGTCGCTGTCTGCCTTGCTTTTTACCTCAGTATTGACCCTTATGACCTTCGCCTCTATGCCTTGCAGTAATGTTTCCTCTAGTATTACGTCCTTTACCCAGGGATGGAACCAACATGGCACTGATGGGGGCCTTGTCACAAGTACATGTACATATATAGTATATTTGTCGTACAAACTTCAAAACCTTGATAATGACCCCTTCCCTTCGCTTTTGTTTTATATTCATTTACTTTACTTGGCTAGGTTCTGTATGTCTATAGCAAACAAAGCCTTTTGCTGGGTTAGTAAGAGATCCTTCTAATATTTTTCTTCATAGTTTACAGTCGGAAAATTTGATTCAAATTGATGTTACTACTTCCTATTTGCTATGATATTAGTTTTTTATTGTTCAAATTTCTAGTATTTTTTTTCCCGACCCCTTCCAACTCAAAAACCTCACTTCTCCCTGCCTTTACCACAACAATGTTGTCCATAGGTCATATTATCTTGTGGACTGGAACTTACGTGACTGCCTACGGCCCAATTGCATGTCTGTTATTACTTAACCGTTTCTTTATTTTCTGATTTCCGATAAGCGATAAGCGACAAAAGATTTCTCTTGCAATTTCAGATATCTAGTGGACCTTTTTGTTGGATTCGAACTCAGATGACGTTTTTTGACCATTTGAAAGTAAAAAAATGAATGAATGAATCTTGTAGGATTCCTAGCACAATTTATTTTTCATGCTTTATTGGTGGTGTTTTTATGATGATTCTTAAGCATCCGATTCAAAACCAATTGTCCATGAGTGGAGAGGCCGTCCAAGCTCATATACCGAAATTTTGGAGGTATTCGTGTCAATTTTTTTGGATTAACCATTCGTCTTGATGAAAGGAATCTAAAAAGTAAAATGTTGTAACCAAAAGCCTCAAATAATAAAGAAGATAAAAGTTTGAAACAGACAGTTTTTAGTATTTCTATTTTGATCCATTTATTTTTTACTTTTCTGATTTCTTTCATCGAGACAAATGAGAAAAGCAAAAAAAAAAAAAAATTAATGAAAAACCATACAAAAAATCACAAACATCAAATAATAAAATAATTTAGTCCAAACTTTTAATTGATATGGGACAAACTCTTAACACTCCCCAAAACCTGCGACCTTGACCTGCGCTTGGAGAGGTAAACAACGCATCCATAACACGAATCATAATGAAACTAGATGCACTTAAGGCACAAAAAACAGAACAATCAATTAAGCGAGGCTTGTTCAAAAGCTTCCAAAACCCCCACTATGATGCCACGTTAAAGCATCCAACTCAAAATCAACTGGCAATGAATGGAGATGCTGCCCAAGCTCAACACTGGTTATTCTGTATTCCCATTCATGAGGTTAAATAGTTACTTAATTTTGAGGCTTGCTAACTTCGTGTAATTATGCTCCCGGTGCTGTAATGTTTCTCACATCAAGTTGTCTGGTTACTTGCACAGGATGCATTTAAATATGTTGAACAACAGTTGCAGGCAGTGGGTGGGAACATTGAACATCAGTTGCATACAATGGGTGCCAATATAAAACAAATGTGTTCAGAATTTGTGCATGATGTGCTTCCTGCAATTTCACCAGATTCCGTTAAGGCTGTAGCTGCAGAATTATCTCCTCAACAAACTACACATATTGATCTCGAATGTTTAAAAGAACTTATGGAAGGTGAATATAGTGATTCCCTGCAGAAGCACAAGACCTGTACTGGCATGCGCGAAAATTTACATTTGAGTGTCATTGAAAATACCGTAGTGGAGAAACCATTTTCAACTGAGATTCCAGAAGAAGATGATACTGCAGAGGAGGATTCAAGCATGAAATCAATATTTTGTGGGGTCCACACATCTAATGATGGAGGATTGGATGGTCGAGTATATATGTCCACACCTATAGCTCTTGAGGGATATAATTCTTATGTCAAGGAAGGGGAAACAACTAACCCTGTGAATGCCCCAGCTGATACTTCGAAAGAAATGCCATCATCTAATCCAGTTACTTTAATTGAGGCCCCACAGTCTAGAGCTTCAGATGTTGGATTTACTTCTGGTGATGCCTTATCAGCAATATCTAATGGTAGATTGTTTTGTCGTATTTTTTATGTGATTCTCTTTGTTTAACTTCATTTCCTTGTGTTAATTTCTGCACTGGCTTACTTGCACATCCTACCTTTGGTACTTTATCTGGGACAGATTCTTGTTGGGCTGAGTTTGAGTTGTCCCATGAAGTTGCTGCTGAATCAGATGAGTATGTTTCTGTTACCTTTTCTGGTAAGTTGTCATTTCTTTCTTTCCTTCGTTTTCTTACTCGTACTGTTTCTTTCCTCACTTGGACTAGTGCTGTTTTATTAATGCATCTGCTTGGTATTGTGAGCTATGGTGTTTGTATCATAGATTCATCATTTTGGTGCTACTCACTTGTAATTTAATTGCTGGCAATTGTAGATCAGAAAATAGAGAAACTTGTCTATAGATTGCTTTTTCAAATCGATACATTTTCTTTGTTTAGTGTACTGTATGCATATATTTGGCAATTGACCTTGATTTTACTGTTGACATGGTGGTTTGTTGATTGTAGAATCCTTGGCTTGTATCATTTTTATTTCTCCCTTGCAGAAATCACATAGGGGAATCTTTGACATTCCTTCTTGTCTTTCTAACCCTCTAAAAGTCTCTTTGAGAAAAAATATTCTGATTGGAACGGGAAGTGAAAATTGATAAAAGTATAGAAGTAAATGAAGGAGATAACAAGGGCTTACTCATGATGTTCTCTTCTGAAGTGTCAAAGTTACTGCTTTCTTAGCACAAGAAAGTTATCTTAATATACCAATGGTCCAAAAGCTTAAGCTATTAGAAAATGGGCCCAGCAATGTATGTCAAGCTATGCAACACCTTTCCTCGCATGCAACCATCTAGCACCCGGAGATGCCAATGTCCATAGCTAAAGCAGAACAGAATACGAAGGGGAGAAACATAATGCAGAAACAGGGAACAGATGCAGACGGAGAGACTTGAGCAAGACCTCTTTCTACCTGAGTTCTAATACCATGTTCAGGTTTACCAATTGTCCTCAAAGCTCAGGCTGTTATTTAGAAAATGACCCTAACAATGTATGTTAACGTCAACGTGTTAACCTCTCCTATTACTTTTAGTAATGACAAGAAAGAAAGAAAGAAAAAAAAGAGGGAATGAAATTATTAGGTACTCCCATTGCATCAGATTATTTTGTTAGCTTAATGCAGTCTTTCAATTTCCTCCAGACCAAAAAGGCTTTCTTTTGGGCACCTGTTAGGGTTAGCTTAGCAAGCCTTTTAATCTGAAATATTGAGATGGAGAAATTGCATAAAATACATAGGGAGTAGTTTTCTTTTGGTAAACAGATCCTCCAGCAGTGGGAGTTACTGGAATCATGTGACATGTATCTGTGCGTGTTCCTCACATTACATTTTATTAAAGATCCCCCTTGATTTTCCCAGCTTATTCTAAAGTTTTTCCCTGTTTTATTACTAGTCCGTATGATTTATCTGTTAAGTTTCAATCCTTTTTTCAGTTCATACATTTCTTGCATAGGGTTCAGTGTTGTGATGATTGAAAAGTTAAAATGCACTTCTAGATGTTGATAACATGTGTTTTCCTTCAATTTTGAATCCCAGAAGGATCAGATTATGTGAGTGCAGAAACGTCCAAGGGGGTTGATGTAGTTGAACCTAGCATTGAGACCGCCCAATTTTGTGAAATGAAGGTTGATGAGAGCTGTCTTGGGCTGGATAGTAATAAACTTTGTTCGGTATGTCTCACTGTGGCAAAAAGTCAGACTTGCAAGGTGCATTTCTCTCCTGTCAGTTTAATACTGCATGTAAATACTGGTACCTTAATACTTTCTATTGCAAAGCTGTAATTTGAAACCGACACGTGGAACTATGAGTTATGATATACGGGACAATGGACTTAGTTGCAGAGCTGTTACTAGATTATTTCGAAAGTTGATTAGTTTTATTTGGTTGTTTTAGGCTTCTGAATTTCTTGTCTCTTTCAGAGCATAACGCTTGAGGCCCGTGCAGCGGATGAGCAGGAATGGGTGGCAGCACTAAGGAATGAAGATCTTGATGTGGGTCTAAATGAATGGAAAGGAGAATGCTTAGGGCTGGCAAAGAAAGTGGAGAGCAGGAATCATGACGTTTGTGATTCGGACTGGGAAATTATTTAGATAATTATATCATTCCGCAAATAATCAGGCAATTCAATTGTTGTTTTTGGCAGTCTCTTTAAACAAAATTGTTGACAATCATGGGGCTGTAAGTCCAATGTGTTTACACTTGATGAGGATCCATGCATTTTTCAGCAGCTTCATAACAAGTTTTGCAAGTATCACAGAACTTGAGGTTCTTTCCTAATGGATGCCCTACGCTTTAGTTTGACAAGCTTACACGTGGATTCAAATAATTTTTTTACCTTAATCTTGTGAAGAGTATCTCCAATGATGCCAACCCCTCACGACCATGGCTTTTCAAGCAGCAGGTAATAAGCATCTGCCAGTCAAAAGTGCACCAAAACAATAAAAAAGTCTAGGAACATACATCGGGACACAGATGTGTTCGGAACTATTGGATACACGTGAGCCCTCAAATTATTAAGGGTGCACCGGAACAAGGGAAGTAGAAAAATTGGTCCTATTTCTTACGACACTCTCTCATAGGGAATACGAAGCTAATGTTTCCTCCTATTTTCAAGTACCACCCATCCTAATTGTTCTATCTTTTAAAATTTTAAAATTAAATTTTCAAGACTTATCTTTCAGTTTTTAAATTAAATTTACAAAAAAATTTGTTTTAGTGTAAAGGTTTCGGAATTGAATTTCAAAGATTTTCTAAAATTTTCTTTAAGTGTTGAAACCGAATTTGGAAACATCATTTCAAGTATTGAATTTAATTTTTAAAATTCTCCTTTTAGTTCTAAGCCTTTAAATGGAATTTTGAAGGATTTTTTTATTAAAAACTTTAAGTCTTAATATTGAATTTTCAAGAATTATTTTTACGTTTTGAAATTAAATTTTTTTAATATTTTTAAAAATATTAAAAAAATTTCCGATCTTGAAATTGAATTTTCAAGCATCATTTCAAAGTTTTAAATCAAACTTTCTAATTCTTTTGTAAGTTTTTGGAATTAAATTTTTAAGAATTTTATAAAATATCATTAAGTCTTGAAATTAAATTTTCAAACACCATTTCAAAGTTTCAAAATTGAACTTAATGTTCTCATTTTTATGTAACCTTGGAATTTTCTTAAAAATCTCTAAGTCTTGAAATCAAACCTTCAAGCATCATTTTTAAATTTTGAAATTGAATTTTCAAGATTTTTTCCTAAAATTTCCTAAGTCTTGAAATCGAGTTTTTAAACGTCATTTCTATGTGTTTGAAATTCAATTTCGAAACTCTTAATTTTAATATAAATCTCGAAATCATCTTCTTAAGAATTTATTAAAAAAGTCCTAAGTCTTGAAATTAAAATTTTAAAATTTAAGTTCAGTTTTAAAATGGATCTTTTGAAATTTTATGTAAATTTTGCAATTGAATTTTTATTTTTTTAAATCTTCTAAATCTTGGAATCCTTAATTCTCAGGCACTTTTCCTTAAAAAATCACCATTTTCAGTATTAGAAATAAATTCAAGAATTTAAATCCTTAACTTTTATTCTTAAGGTTCATATTTTTCTAAAATATTTTTCAATAATCATAGTTTTGGCTCCTACTATAATGACTCACATGTAGTTTTATTACAGATCAGCTCATGGACTTCCAAAAGTATTGCAATTCTTCCCAAAACTTCAACATAAGGCACATTTGGCCACAAAAGGGTCCGAAATGACTGTTGTGCCCTCTCAACAAAACACATACAATTATTCAATTAAGAATTTTCCCTCTTCAATATAATTATATATTTAAAAAGTACATAATGCTTATTAAGCTAATTACAAATAACAAAGAAGGAAAAAAATCACACAAAATTGATTAAAGTCAATATTTAAAATTTTAAGAAAAAAAAGTGAGGCATTAAAAAAAAATAGAAAGTTCTATTAATTTTTTTTGCAACACCTATAGTATATATAAGTATAATGGGTTAGAATATTCATTTACCTTCCAGATAAAATACAAGTAGAAAAAAAAAAAACTAAACACGTGAAGTAAAAAAATGGTTATTTTAGTTACCAAAAACAAAAAAAATACACACACACACATAATTACACAAAATCAACTAAAGTCAATATTTAAAATTTTAATGGAAAAAAACATTATGTTAAAGGTAAAACTATTCTTTAAATGTTAGTTTTGACCCATTTTGTGTAATTTTTTTATATTACTTATCAGTTTAATAAAATTAGACATTATGTACTTTTTAAGTATTTACTTTTGTTAAAGAGGAAAAAATACTAATTGAATAGCTTTAATCAAAACATTAATAGAGTTAGTAATTTTAAAAAAAAGGTTTAAGTAGAAATCCAGCCTTGCTATTTATATCCATTCATTAGTGACTGAAGATTCGTTAGCGGGAATATGGCGGACAGTTGTTTGGGTCCCCCGCAGGCTTTTCAGCTTCCATTTTCCAATTTCCAGTTCCACTCTCTCTGTTCTTCCCGATCCTTCAGCATGGCCTCCTCTCGTCCCTTACTTCAACCATCTCACTGCTGCTCCTCCTCCTCCTCCTCCTCCTCGAACCCTAAGCTCACTCAACCATCCTTGCTCGTCTTCTCAGGTCTGATCTCTCTCCATCTCTTGTTTAGTTCCAGAAAAGGTCAATTTTTTTTGAGTCCAAGACTAATGTGTTTTGGGTCAGCAGGATTCATGTTCTTTTGTAGGTCGGAGAGGGGAAAACCAAATTAAAATCGAAAAAGACTTTAGCCTAATCCCGCAATTACATTATTCATTGCGATACTTTTCGTGTTCCTAGATTAAAAATTTGTTGAGGTTTTTAATTTGCATGCCTTTGTGAGTTGCTTTAATTATACCGGTCCGCACTTTGTGTAATGTTATCTGTTCCTTTTATTTTGTCTCCATTTTTGTATGAGTGCTCTTGGGTCTTGTCACGGTACTTTGTTTTCATTTTTCTGTGTAATGCGTTTACTGTGAGGACACCTGGGAACATAGTAATCTCCGCTTATAAGAGCTTCTCCAATTGTGAGGTGTAAGGGTGGCTATTGCTAATAATAGCATGAAGCTCAATATTTTCAAATCCCTTGTGGTATTTTAGCATTGCTATACTTTGAGACGCATCCATCTGTATCTGAATCTCCATGGAGTTATGTTACGGGTGTAGAGATTCTTGGAACAGCTTCTGTGCCGAGTTTGGTACCCAAGATCACTGTAAACTTACGTGTTGAGAACATTTTGCGTAATCATGGAACTTACGGTTTGTAATCATGGCATAAATATACTTCAGAATCTAGTTGTCTATATTTTACTTTTTGTAGTTCAAGAGGCACTTCTTTTGTCTAGAATGAAACTCTCAGTTTTTTTAAATAGAAAACAGTTTAGTTCTCCTTCATTGTCCCTCTATTTATGAAAATCATCACAACTTTCTGCTATTCTCTTGTTACTACTGTTCAGATTGGACAATTTTGTGGCAATTATGCTAGGCAAAACCGTGGAGGGTTTTTATCTTGAACCTATCATCTAACTCTTGAGACTTGGGCTTGGTAACTAGGAATCTATGTTTATATGGTGTTCGTAGAGGAAGCCCCACTTCCCCTGTTGGAAGATTGGGCTGATTTCTCTCTCTCTCTCTCTCTCTCTCTCTCTCTCTCTCTCTCTCTCTCATGTTACAGATGTGCATTGTCTATGTTCAATTAGGACAAATATGGGAGTCTCTGGTGTTCCAAATCCTTTTTCTCTCTTTTCTCTTCAACCTAACAAACACCACTACCCCCTCCTCTCTCTCCTATGAGTATGTTCCTGGTCCAATATGAAACATTTAATCCTTAGTGTCAAGGCCTGAATGATTAACAAAAAGAAGAATTGACAGATCATGTTGAACCAATGAAATTTTTTGTACTCATTGGGCTTCAGCTGTTGGAATATAGGAAGAGTAGGATGGGTGGATCAGCTGGTGGGTGATCTTGCTGATTGATCTCTGACTTTCAAATTACATAGCTCAAGCGTCAAGCAGTCATAACATTTCATTGATTTCATCAAAATTGTATCCTTTTATTTATAGAAACGACGACTTTTGAACTGTGGGTTTATGGTTTAGTTCTCTTTGGTTATGGGTGGTGAAGTTCTTTATATTCTTTTTCCTGTTGCTTGTTTGGATGGAGATCAATGATGCTTTGAGACTTATTCAGTAGTTTGTGTCACGCCCTCGTTTTCAAATATATGGCATAGCCCTATTTACCATTTTAAAACCTCATAATTACCCAAAATACAATTTCCATAATCCATCATTGATAAAATATTTCGAATATTACAATTCATGGGTGGCACTTCTTGACGTAGAACAAGTTGCGCAGGATTTTTTGGAGCAATTAGACCGTATCAAGTCAAAGAAAAAATAATCTGTCATGGAAACTTTTATTTTGGAAACTTTATTTTCGGAATAATAATAGTATGAGATCTTATTTGTGTTGCTTGTTTAGCACGATTTAGTTTCCTATTTCCTAGTTTTCTAGAATTATTTTATTTCCTTATTTTGGTTTGCTTGGTCCCTATCTGATGTTGATGTAGAACAAGTTGCGCAGGATTTTTTTGGAGCAATTAGACCGTATCAAGTCAAAGAAGAAATAATCTGTCATGGAAACTTTTATTTTGGAAACTTTATTTTAGGAATAGTAATAGTATGAGATCTTATTTGTGCTGCTTGTTTAGCACGATTTAGTTTCCTATTTCCTAGTTTTCTAGAATTATTTTATTTCCTTATTTTGGTTTGCTTGGTCCCTACTCCAAGTTATTTCCTTGGTAGCCAAGCATTACCTTATTAGCGAGGTCTACTAGTATAAATAAGTGTGCAAGCCTATGGCTTAAGGATTCAATTTATTCAAGAAACAAATCAGAGTTTCATCTCTCTCTTGTGGATTCAAGAACACTCGTGGAATCGAGTACCTATCTCGTTTGGACTAGTACGCTAACTAGTCTCTCGTGAATTCCGCTGCGTCAAGTGGTATCAGAGCGGGTTTTTCCTGGCTCGATGGCACCGAACAAAGTTGAAAACACACCCCTCGACGTTGCTCAAGGGCTTGCTGATCTAAGGGCGACGGTAGAAGAACAACAAACCCAGTTTGCAGAATTTCAAGAATTTCGTGATGCTACACAAACACAGCTCGCAGACATTCAAGAAACGCTGCGACAATTGTCTCTTACCCTCAACCAAAGGCCAGTAAGGGTTGAGGAAGATCGTGCGGTGGGAGTTGCCCAACGTCGTCCTCTTAACCAGGATCGGGAACGCGTGGTGGGATTTGCCCAACGCCAGCCCGGTAACCAGATTGTAGTTGGGAGACGCCCAGCTAATCATGTGGATAGTGAAGAAGAATCAGAACCAGAAGTAGAAGAACCACCACAAAATCCTCGACAAGAGCGACCACAACAATTGTTTGATGAATATCGTGTGAAGGTGGATCTTCCCACATTCAGCGGTAACCTAGAAATTGAGGAGTTTTTGGACTGGCTATCGGAGGTTGAACGATTCCTTGATATGATGGGAATTCCAGACACAAAGAGGGTAAAGGTGGTCGCTTACAAACTGAAAAGTGGCGCTGCAGTTTGGTGGGACCAATTGCAGGTGAAGAGACGGAGGCAAGGAAAGGATCCTGTGCGAACATGCCGCAGGATGAAACAACTCATGATGGACAGGTTCTTACCCCCTGATTATGAACAACACCTATTTCATGCCTATCAAAACTGCAAGCAGGGAAACAAGTCCGTGTTTGAATACACGGCTGAATTTAATCGACTCGCAGATCGCAATAATCTGTACGAGTCGGATGGGCAGAAAGTAGCAAGGTATCTGAATGGGTTGAAGCAGTCAATACGGGAACAGATTGGGTTGCAGACAGTCTGGGATGTGGATGAAGCCCATAACCTAGCATTGAAGGCCGAGCGGTTGGAGCGTGACCGCAAACCAACATATTCAGGATACCGCCGTAACACGACAGAATCGTCCATTCCTCCTGATTCTAGGGGGAAGTCGACGTTTCAACCAAAGGCTGCAGAAGGTGGTGGAGCAAAATATGGGGATACAAATCAGGCAGGTAGTTCCAACAGAACCGCGGCCAGGGCGCCAAATCCTTATGCCAAGCCCATGATCGACAAGTGCTTCAGGTGTCAAAAGCCTGGTCATAGGTTAGGAGGCTGAGAAGCTGTTGCTTGCTGTCTACTTCGCGAGCCTTCACTGCCCCGTTCTGTAACTTCCCTTCTTTCGTCCGTCCACGAGGCTGTAAAAAGAGATCCGTTCTAATGTTTGTCCAGATCGGAAGTTGGCTTTGGCAGATGAAGGAGATGAGGACGCTGATGGAGCACTGGGCGAATGGAATGAGGAGTACGAAGTTGACTATGCAGAGGAAGATGGGGAGCAAGTAAACTGCGTGGTACAAAGGGTGTTGTTTGCGCCAAAATCAGAAGATAACAATCAGCGTCACAACATCTTTCGGTCAAGCTGTTCAATCAACCAAAAGGTGTGTGATCTGATTGTGGACAGTGGCAGTTGCGAGAACTTTGTGGCAAGAAGGCTGGTGGACCATCTGAAGTTGCCGGCAGAACCCCATCCCTCACCATACAGCATTGGGTGGATCAAGAAGGGCCCAACAGTAAAGGTAACTGAAGTCTGTAAAATTCCCCTTTCCATTGGAAAATTTTACAAGGCTAAAGTTGCTTGTGATGTTATCGAGATGGATGCTAGTCATGTGTTGTTAGGTAGGCCATGGCAGTTTGATGTTGATGTGGTATACAGGGGTCGTGACAACACCTATTCTTTCAATTGGGAGGCCCATAAGGTTGTTATGGTTCCTTCCAGTCAAAAGGTGCCTGTCAAACCTAAAGTAGAGCAGCCATCGTTTCTAACGGTTGCTAGTTCAGAAGCTGATTTTGTGACAGATTTTAAGGAGTTTGAACAGATTTATGCCATGGTGGTGAAAGCGTTGGTAGTCGAGGACAAGAGTACGGCTGTAGTTGCTGTGCCTAAAAAGATACAGCCTTTGTTGGAGGAATTTGAAGAGCTGGTTACAGATGACGTGCCTAATGAGCTTCCTCCAATGAGGGACATTCAACATCAGATTGACTTGGTGCCTGGGGCAAGTCTGCCCAACTTGCCACACTATCGAATGAGTCCAAAAGAGAACGAGATTTTGCGAGAAAAAGTAGAGGAATTGCTGCAGAAGGGTCATATACGGGAGAGTTTGAGTCCTTGTGGGGTTCCAGCCTTGTTGACGCCAAAAAAAGACGGGAGTTGGCGTATGTGTGTGGACAGTCGTGCCATCAACAAGATCACCGTCCGGTATAGGTTTCCAATACCTAGGCTGGATGATATGCTAGACATGTTGGATGGGTCCAAGTGGTTCTCAAAGATTGATCTGCGAAGTGGGTACCATCAGATTCGTATCCGGCCTGGTGATGAATGGAAAACTGCTTTCAAAACCAAGGATGGCCTCTATGAATGGATGGTTATGCCATTCGGCCTTTCTAATGCTCCAAGTACATTCATGAGGGTGATGAACCAGGTGTTGAGACCTTTCACGGGGAAGTTTGTCGTCGTTTATTTCGACGACATACTTATCTACAGCAAATCTGAAGATGAGCATGTGGGGCATGTGCGCCAAGTGCTGATCTATACCTGAAAGAATGAAGGGGTGAGCTAAAAGCTCAGTAGAGATATCTACGCCAATATTATATGAATATGAATGATATAGCATGCTTCATGAACAGTTCATAATAACGCGTTGACAACAAGTAATTCATTAGTCTAGACGCAGTACTGTATGTCAACCATTTTGGTAAATTCGCGGTTTTCATATCGACTCAGTTATCATATTCCAACTAGCACATCACCCGTTGGTGGCTAGACAATATTGAATCATACTAGCACATCTCCCGCCGGAGGCTAGACCATTTATATAACTAGCACATCTCCCGTCGGAGGCTAGACATCACATAGCTAGCACATCTCCCGTCGGAGGCTAGAAATGGCATCATGTCAATGCAATACAAAAATTCATATTTTGACACTTTATCGGCCATTCACATATCACGCCAATCACATTTTAATCTCATAGTGAAAGAAAAACGAAAATATGAATAAAGGCGTAAGGATATAATTTCAACGTCATCGAGCCCTACGAAATTTATTGCCACATTAAAAGCCCGCTTGTGTCAAACATCTCACATACCATATGTATGAGTGGAAAAATGTCCTTAAACGTCCATAATCTCAAATTAAGGTGAAAACCGTCAATAAAAGTCGCCCGACAAGTCGCTGGAGCCATAGTTATTAAAGGCGAAAGGCGCATCGAGGCGCAAAGGGCAGCTGGAGCCTAGGCGCGAGGCGCAAGGCGAGGCGCGGGCTTTATTGAAGCGAGGCGCACTTTGACGATGTACAAATGTGTCACTTTATATACACACATATATCACTGTATATACACACATATCACTATATATACACATAAATCAATGCTAATATACATATATCACTGTATATATACATAAATCAATGCTAATATACATATACCACTACACACAGACACACACAGACACAGACACATATATATCACTGTATCACTTTATATACACACATATATCACCGTATATACACATAAATCAATGCTAATATACATATATCACTACACACACACACACACACACACACACATATATATATATCAGTATATAGTGTATATACAATATAAGATGACTGTTATGAGAGTATATCTATGTACAATATATATAGATTATAGACAGTGCATATGTAGATATATATAAACACATACTCGAATATTACATAAAATACCTGTGAAGGAGGAGGAAGAACATACCTATCGATCAGAGAGAGAGAGAGATTGGGGATCGATGCCGAAATACATTAAGGGCCCAAAAAAATCAGGTTTTTCACTAAATTAAATGAGGCGCGCTTTTCTTGCGCCTCGTGCCTCGCGCGCCTCGTGCGCCTAAGCCCAAAAGGCTCGCGCCTTATTGAACTAGCCTTGCCTCGCACAATGCAAGGCGCCGCAGGTGCGCCTCGTAGCGCCTCGCGCCTAGGCGCGCCTTTCACAACTATGGCTGGAGCGGCTAAAAAGTCGCTGGACGGGCCAAAAATCAGTAAAGGTCGCTGGATAGTCGCTTGACAAGTCGCTGGAGCGACTTCCATAAAAGTAAGGTCGCTCGAGCGACGCCCAAGTTGCTCAAGCGACTTGGTCGATCTTTGGTTTCGCACAGACAGTTCGCAACTCGTCCAAATCGATAAAAAACACAACAATACTCAATATAAACACGAAATCAACTACCAATACCATGAATATACACATAATAAGGGTGAGACATCCCTACCTCAAACTTTTAATCAAAAGATTTGGCGAAGAGGTAGAAGCCCTAGATTCCAAGCTTCGGATCTTTTCTTTCCGAGCTCCAAATCGCGATCCGTCTTCGATTCCACATCAAGCACGATCCAAGCTTCCTCTATCCCGAAGGAATTTGAAAATGGCGGGGTAGTTTGATGGTGGTGGTAGAGAGAAGGTGGAGCTCAAGGGGTGGAGAGAGAGAGAGAAAGAGAGAGAGAGAGAATATGGGTCTCCCCCCCCTTGCCCAAAATCTGATTATTTAGGGCCCCCAAGGGCCCCCATGTAAAACACCACGTATGTAACGCGCGCGAAATAAAACCAAAGATCCCGGGCTCGGGTCTTATAACTAAAATCCGGAACATATAATAATAAACTAAACGATTTTTCCGCAAATAAACTTTCAAATAATTATCTTTAAAATTCAAAATTTTCCGGGTCCTTACAGTTTGATAGTGCTACAGGTGGAACTGCCTTTAACGGTGTTGTTGAAGAGCTCAAAAGGTTAACTACTCGCGTTGCTCATGTTCTCCCTGTTTCTGATGACGGAGGAAGCACAGCTGAGATTGTTCGTGTGCTTGGTAAGTTTTCACAAGTAGACGGCCTCATGTTGTTTTAAACTTGTCCCTATTGTGCTGGCCCTGATCATTCAAATGAATACCCTAGGGTAGCAAGAGAGCATATGAAAACTACTTGATTAAACCTGGAACTACCAGTTGAAGTCCTTTAGTATTCACAACATTCTAACACCACTATGTTTAGTTTGTCGCACTTGGAGAGGGTTTTTTTTTTTTTTTGTGTTTACCTTGTCTGATTATGCGGAGACAAAGAGTTCAAGTATTACATGTTCAGCTTGCTAGGACAGTGCAGAATGTCTTATCTTGAAGGATGGATACCATGTTACTGGAGTCCCCTTCTTTGAATGTGAACCAATTTCAGTTGCATCAATACATTCTGCCTTCTAAAATCAGTATGCATTAAAGCATATGTTTTTTCCAGGATGATTAGGAAATAACTGGATATGTTTTAGGTGGTCCGGCTGTTGGAGACATAAGGTCAAGATGTTTGAGATTGTCTGACGAGAGCACATCTGAGGCGCTTGCCGTGCGACGGTTGCTTGGTCATCGCTTATCTCTTGATGCACACAATGCCAAATCAGAATGGTAGTATTAATGCTCTTGCTTAGATCATCTTCCTTAGTTTGGGGTCTGCAGCATCATTTACTATGATGGGTGGCGTGTGGTTTTGGATGTAGCATATGAATTATATGGAGTGTCACTCTGCTTCTGGTTTTGCGTGTCTGAAGCAAAATCCAGTTTTGCTTACTCATCCTGCCTGGTTTACCATTTCTCACATTTTATATTCACGTATTAAAGATGAATATCCTACCTGGGAAGATCGAAATCATCTATTTTCATTGAGAAATTTCCTTAGCCTTCTGTCTGTCTACATGATTTTCAGTATTCACTGGAATATGGATATTGAACCAAATCTCTCTCTCTCTCTCTCTCTCTCTTCTATTTCTGCCAGCAGATTCAGAATCACTGTCATTTTGCACTATCTATGCCCCAATATGAGGTTATAGTACTTGTTCGTCTTATTTGTTCAGGGTGGCTGTATCTGAGATTCTGAAGTAATGCATTTCCTACTAAACTACTTATCTGCGAACATGATTTGGATGGTGGTATACTTCCGTAGACTTAGTGGTTTCCATATTTTCCCAGTTGCATGACTATCGGACTTGTCTAGAATGAGTAAATAATGTTACATTTTATTTGATAAGCTAGCAGCTATATGATTTCCTGGATTGACCGTCAGCTAGTGGTTATATGTTTTCTTGCTATATTTTAGTACTAAAAGAAATGAGCAGAGGGTTTAAGGGACTTGTACCTCAACTTAAATTATGGTCCAAGATGTAATATTATTCACAATCATTACACCAGATTCCTTCTAGTGGTTATCCTAATTCCCAAGTATTTAGATGGTTTAAACAAAGATACTAACATTATTCTACTATTATTCTTCGTTTTTTTTCACCCAAGATATGATTTTTCAAACTATTTAGGTCAACGGACAGGCTTTTGACAGTCTAGCAGATCTTTTTCTACAGGTATGATATTGTGGAAGGTGAACATTTTTTGTGGAAAGGTGTCTCGAAACCCTACAGGGAAACTATTCGAGCCTTTTTGGCTTACTTTCAGAATCAGGTTTGTTGGCATCACCAACTGTTAACTATTTGGGTGTATTATGTATCAATTAAATTTATTGTTCTTTCATTTTCTAAATTATACTGCCTTCCCTTGAGGTTTGGATTAAGTTATTAACCCCTTAAGTACTGGAAATTACACTGATCCCTTCAGAGTTTGTCTTATCAATTTATAAGGTAATATCCGTTTCCTTTGAAGTACAAAATTACGTTGCATCTTCCTCATCAGCTCTCTTCCGTTCCCAAAACCTTATATGTCATTTGCCCTCTCTCAACCCCCACAGCCCGAGGTACACTGCCACCACCAATCTCTCCTCATTCCCCTCCCCTCCTATACCCCATTATCCCCCCTCTACCCTTTCTCAACTTCACTCTGTCTCTTCTGCTGTTCTCCTTATTGACCTCCTACCGTCTATGCCACCTATGCAACAACAAACAATTTCCTCTTCCTCCTTCTGTCCACCGTCAGCACCTCAAGTCCTTTAAGCCACCATGGTACCCAATCCCAAGGCTTGCAAACACTTGACCCCAGTGGCAACCCTGCTAGGGTGACAATGCAAACGATTGTCATCACCAGCGCAATGTGAGATACATTCCTCTTCCCGTCCCAATCCAAAACACCTTTCAGTTTGGTTGGTCACATGGGTAGTGAAATGATGATCCTATTTTATGCCGTCAATTGCATCATTGATGGTGATACTTCTCTTTTCTCTATCAAGTTCTATGATTCACTTTTGGAATTTCTGTACATTAGAGTTCTTGGGTGGATGTCTTCTGGGTAGCAGTTTGGGGGATTTGATTTGCCAATGGTGTTGAAGTTGCATGTGTGGACCACATGTTGTGAGGTTAAAGAGGAGGTTTGATCCATGGTGTTTGAAGTCAACAATGGTTGGGATGAAGGGGGTTTTCAGTGGAAAATATGGGAAGGGAGGAGAGGTAAGGGCAAGAACGAAACAATGAGCATTTCTGTATATTTATAGACATATATAAATATATAGATAGAGAGATAGAGAACATAAATAAAAGATCACAGTAAGCAGATAATATATAAACTTAAATATGCAAACTTGTATTAGTATCTTACAGAGAAGCTACAATGATTGTAGAAGTAAGCTTAATTGAATTGAATGGAGGGAGAGAGAGTGGCTAAAAACTTAAAACTTAGAACTTGCTTGCCTAACCTGAGCACACAAATGGTCTTATATGGACCTACAAAAAGCTGACCAATTCAAACCGAACACAAATTAAAGTGAAATTAAAGCAAACAGTATAACTTCTTTTGAAAAGTAAAGATAAAGGTGGCCGTAACTTTTGGAAAGCTGCTTGGATGCTATGGCCTTGTTCTGCTTTTGCTAAAGTAGCTTTATCTTTGTCTGCCACGAGTTTTGATCACCTAAAGTTGGATGATGATATATTTGTCCTCCGGATGAAATCGTCATTGGTGAGATACATTTGTCCTTTGGATGAAATCGTCATTGGTGACGTAATAGAACAATTATTTTGCTGATGATGTCATGGATGATGTTTCATATATCAGGGATTCCAAAACAATCATCTTCATTTCTGAATTCAAGGGGTGTTTATGAAACTCGATTGGTTTGTGGTGCTGGTTGGGTTACAATAGGTTGAGTTTCAGTTTCAATGGATATATATTTGGCTCATCATCTTTTGAGGAATCCCCACTTAGAGCTTTAGTTATCTTTTTAGCTAGTTCATTTATTACCATAGATCAAGTTTTATGCTTTGAAGGCCTTTGGGAATTTATCTTTGAGAGAGTCCGTCATCATTTCATATTGCTTTGTAGAGAGATCCTCCAGTAGTACTAATAGGTGATTTTGGTGGAGATTGTGTATCGGGCCGTAAAACTCCTCCTTCTAGATGTTTTTTGTGGAGTTCATTTTAGCCGTTTGTATTGACCCGAGTAGGGACTATAAATTTGATCCACCACTTTGAAGCATACGGCCGACACAAATAGGGTATATGGTGGAAAGGAGAGATGGTATACTTCCGGAAGATAATCCATGGAAGGTTGAATTGTATAAGAAAGTACAGTAGCTGCTTTAGTTCTTTTGGCTGCGTAAATTCTTCCCATAACATATATGTCTCAAAGAGATAATCTGGGAGTATTTTGATATTGGGTCCAAATTCATTGAACCATAAGATAAGCCAATTTGGAATAGGCATACTGACATTAAAGCCATTAGTGAAATATATGAACTATGAATGTTGAACCACGATTTCATCCAATGGACAAATATATCACTATCCAACTTTTGGTGATCAAAACTCATGGCAGTCAAAGATAAAGTTACTTCAGCAAAAACAGACGGGGTCAAAACATCCAAGCATTTTTCCAAAAGTTACGACCACCTTTATCTTTACTTTTCAAAAGGTTGTACTGTTTGGTTTAATTTCACTTTAATTTAGAGTTGAGGAGACAGAATTGAATCTCTCCCAACACCTCAAGTACTGCGTCGCTATACCATTTCTATGTTCAAGTTAGGCAGACAAGTTCTAAGCCCCCCCCCCCCCCCCCCCCCCCCCCCCCCCCATTTTTAGTTCAGTTCAAGCTTGCCCTCTACAATTTGGATATTTATGTTTACATTATCTCATTACTCTGATTTTTTATGTATTTCAATGTCATCCACTGTGTGTATTCCTGGGTAGAATTTGATATCAGAGCCATAAGTTGTATTGCTAGAAGTAGACTTGAGTGACACTCAAGTTGTGAGTAGAGTGCCGTTAGCTGAATCGTTTTCTTTGTTGACAACCACAATCTCCTTCTACCAGTATGTATCTATGGCCTGAATCTTTCATGTTTAACCAGACCCTATTAGGCTTTTCTGAAGAAGATCCACCTCAGCTCATACCCTTGCGTTTAAGACACTCATGCACACTAAGGATGGTTCAAGTAAGTCAAATAGGTCACATTTATAAACCAAAATGATTTAGAAATTACAAATATTGAGCAAGATATTCAGAACTGGGATATGCCCAAAAAATCTACTAGAGCTTTATATTCTCAACCTTTTCAAATACAACTTTTTCAATTACTAGATGCTACTAATTTTCGTAAAATCAAAGAAAAATTCAATTTTTTGCATCTAAGAATGTTACAAGTAGGTATTAAACTACTTACTCATACACATTTGAACAAATCTATTTTATGTATCTCTAGAGATATGAGGCATAACAATTAGCAAGATTCTTTACTTGGATATATTCAAACCAGTTTAGTACATGGTCCTATGTATTTTGAATGTTTCCAAAATTTGAAAGTGTTTTGTGAGACCTACAATTCTCAAAACTCTTACACTTAATTTACAAACAAAAATATATGATATGGAATCATGGATGATAGTTCCCATAATCTTGTTCTTAAATATCGTGTTTATTATAAGGCGATGACCACAACATGTTCCGTGTACAAAGGTATTACTCAAAACTCCTAGTTCTACAATTTTATTTCATGGTAATGTAAGTTTCAGAATATTACGCCTAGAACCAAACAATGGTTCGAGGCCATCCAAGAGGATGAATTTACGGACACTACCTTGACTATACCACAGGCAGTCCCAAGTATGATCGACTTGTTGGTATAAAAATTGTTCACCTCGTTTTTTAGTTCTCTTTCTCTCACTTTACCTTTGTGGATTTCAAAGATACTCGTCGTGGTGGCCATCGTAGTGGCTGTGATACCAAATGGTGCACTTATTGTAATCAGACTAATCATTCTGTTGAGTTTTGTTGGAGAGTTCATGGCTTGACAACTTGGGCTAATTGAGCTACATTTAAAGGAAAGCAATTTGATCAGATTACTATCTCCAAATTCGAATATGATTCAATTCTTCAACAGTTCCAATCTATCTTCTTCTTCTTCTTCCACTCATTTCATCTCATCAGGCAACGCGCGTCTTCATTCTTCTTCTCATGCCCTTTGGACTCTTGACACCTGTTCATGGCATTGGCACGTATTGCACTCCTGGTCTCACTTTTCTTTCTGTTTTATGTTTACCCCAATTCCCTTACAAATTGTTATCAATTCACAAACTCATTCAAACTATCAACTGTTCTGTGACTTTCTATCTCATTCACTGTGAATTTCAGGATCCAAAAATAAAAAGGATGATTGGTGGAGGATATAAAAAGAATGGTCTTTACTACTTTCAACTATCTCACCCTTCGGTTTCGTCAGCTATGCATTCCACCATATTTCCTTATCAGTTACATTGCCGAATTGGGCACCCATAATCAATCTTCAGCAGTTGGTTCCATCATTATCTGATTTCTCAAGGTTTGACTGTGAAACCTGTGAACTTCGTAAACATAGTCGATTTTCTTTTCCTCCTCCTATCGAGTTTCCTAGTTTGCAACCTTTTGCTTTAGTTCACTCTGATATTGGGGGCTATCTCGGACCATTAGTTTATTTGGCGCTCGATATTTTGTCACATTCATCGATGATTTCTCCTGTCTAACTTGGATATATGTGCTTAAGAACCGTTCTTAACTATTTAAGGTTTTTCAATAGTTCCATGCTGAAATTTTGGATCATTTTAATGTTAATTTACTCGTTTTCCGTGCTAATAATGCTCAAGAATATATTACCAACTCTTTTCAACAATTTCTCGAGTCTAAAGGCATTATATACCAAATCTCTTGTGTTGCGACCCCTAGCAAAATGGGATTGCTAAATAGAAGAATGGTCCTGTCCTGGCCATTGTTCGTGCTCTTATGATCCAAATGCATGTTCCAAAATCTTTCTAGGGGATGTTGTCCTTACTACTGGTTACCTTTTGAATAGAATGCCATCTTGTGTTTTGAAGGGTAAATCTCCTTTGAAGGTCATGTTTCCTAACAAAAACCCTTTCTTCTTCCCATAAAGATTTTTGGTTGTGTTTCCTTTATTCATAAATTGTAGTCTATTAACCTTGATCCTCGCTCTCATAAATGCATCTTTCTCGGTTATTCATGGACACAAAAAGGATAGAGGTGTTGTAGCCCTACGTTACACTTTGTTAGTGCAGATGTGACGTTCTTTGAGATAGTTCCTTATTATTTTGCTGACGGCGGACAGCTAAAGGATCCACTGTTCTCTGATCTCGTCTGTCCCTCGTGTGTTCCTGAGATAGCCCCCTCCTCTGCTCTCTACCTTGCCTCCGGATTACCCGGTCTATGTTCGTCGTCATTCTGCTGCACCTCAAACCATTGCTCCTGCAGACTATTCTCATTCGTCCTCACAATTTTTCCTTTCGTCTGCATATCCACCTTCACAACATTCCGCCCTTGATCTATCTATTGCTATTTCTCATTTCGTTTCATATGATCATTTATCCTCTTTGTTCCAAGCATTTTTTGTCTCTATCCTCTGTTGTTCCCTAGTTTTACTAGGACGCCCTCTTTCATCTTGGATGGCGCTTTGCTATGGAATAAGAAATGCGTGCGTTGGAGTTAAATCATACTTAGGTTCTTGTTCCCAAGCCCTCGGGGGCTCATATTGTTGATTGCCGTTGGGTTTTTACTATCAAACAAAATCCTGATGGCACTGTCGATTGGCTCAAAGTTCGTCTTGTGGCTAAGGGCTTCACCTATGGCCTTGATTATACTAATATTTTTTCTCCGGTTGCCAAGTTGAATTTGATTCACTTCATTATCTCTCTCTGCTGCAAATCTTGATTGGCTGCTCTACCAACTTGATGTCAAGAATGCTTTTCTACACGGGGACTTGTGTGTGTGTCATTTTCGCAAATCTATATATAGCCTCAAACAGTTTCCCCGAGCTTGGTTCAATAAGTTTAGCAACTTTGTTGTCTCTCATGGCATGACCTAGAGTCAAGTTGATCACTTAGTCTTCTTTCAGAAGACCAACAGTGGTATTGTGATTCTCGTGATTTATGTGGATGATATTTTCATCACTGGCAGTGATAGTATTGAGATTCAGACCTTGATTTGTCATCTTGGTTCTAACTTCCACACTAAAGATTTAGGTAAGATTCGGTATTTTCTTCGCATTGAGGTTGCTTGATCCAAAGCAGGTATTAGTTTATCACAAAGGAAGTACACTCTTGACCTCCTAAGAGATACCGACTATGTTAGTTCTAAACTTGTAGCCACTCCTATGGAAACTAATCTAAAGTTGATGTTTAAAGATGATGAGTTGATTGATGATCCTGAGATATATCGTAGACTTGTGGGCAAACTTATATATCTCACGATTACTTGTCCAAATATCTCCTATGCAGTTAGTATGGTCCGCCAATTCATGACCCATCCTTGAGCTCCTCATATGGAGGTAGGTGTTCGTATCATGAAGTATCTTAAAAATGCTCCAAGACGTGGACTTATCTATTGATCAACTGGACATCTCTGTATTGAAGGGTATACAGATGCTGATTGGGTAGGTTCTCATACGGATTGTTGATCTACCACTGGCTATTGTACCTTTATCGGAGGTAATCCTGTGACTTGGAAAAGTGAGAAACAGTCGGTTGTAGCCCGTTCTAGTGTTGAGGTAGAGTATCGGGCAATGACTCATACTACTTGTGAGCTAACTTGGTTACGCACAATTTTACAGGAATTTGGGATTCCTGTAGGTTTCTACTCCTCTCTATTCTAATAATCAAGCTGCAATTCATATAGCTAATAATCTAGTCTTTCATGAGAGAACCAAACACATTAAGGTTGATTATCACTTCGTTCGGTCCAAAATGGAGTCAAAGGAGATCTCTACATCTTTTGTTCCTTTTGGTTCTCAACTTGCAGATATCTTCACCAAAGCTCTCCCAAAAATTGCCATTGATTGTATCTGTATGTGAGTACATGATATATACTCTTTAGCTCGAGGGGGAGTGTTGATTGTGTAACATAATCTTAGGGATTTAATTGTATGCAATCGTAGGAATTTGATTGTATGAGATTTGATTAGGAAGTTAATTTAAGAATGTGTATAGGTAATTGATTATATTTCCCCTATTAACCAACCCAAACTGAGCCTTATGTCCCAAATCAATTGGGGTCGGCTACATGAATCATTTTCCTCCAAAGAGTTCTGTCAAGTGCTGCTTGCTCACTTAGCCCTAGTAGACTTAAATCCTTGCGCACTACCGCATCTAATGTCAATTTGGGTCTTCCCCACCCCGGAGCATTGCTATGCAAAGCTATCCTATCCGCTCTCTTAACTATTGCATCCGTAGGTCTACGATAGACATGCCCAAACCACCTAAGCCTATTTTCCCTCAACTTCTCGTCTATAGGTGCTACGCCTACCATCTCGCAGACTGTTTCATTTCTAATCCTATCTCGTCTAGTCTTACCCCACATCCACCTCAACATTCTCATTTCCGCTACACTCATCTTGGTCACCTGTTGTTTCTTCATAGGCCAGCATTCTGTCCCGTAAAGCATCGCTGGTCTTATAGCAGTTCTATAGAATTTTCCCTTCAACTTTGTGGGTACCCTCTTGTCGCACAGTACGCCAGTAGCACTTCTCCACTTGAGCCACCCCACTTGGATCCTATGGGTCACATCATCCGTAATCTCTCCATCTTGACTAATAATAGAGCCTAAATACTTAAAACGGTCACTCTTTGGTATCTCCTGGTCTTGAATCATCACTTTTTCTTCGTACGCACTTCTGGTATCACTAAACTTGCAAACCATATACTCAGTTTTACTCCTACTTATCCGAAAGCCCTTAGACTCTAGTGCATCCCGCCAAATTTCTAATTTAGTATTAACACCGCTAGCAGTATCATTTACAAGGACGATATCATCTGCAAACAACATACACCATGGAATATCCTCTTGAATCTGACTAGTCAATTCATCCATAATTAAAGCGAAAAGGTAAGGGCTCAAGGCTGACCCTTGGTGCAATCCTACTGTGATGGGAAATTCACTCGTCTCCCCTGCTGGTGATCTAATGGCAGTGACAGCTCCTTCATACATGTCTCGAACAACATCGATATACCCTTTGGTTACTCCCTTTCTCTCCAGAACCCCCCATATAATGTCTCTGGGCACCCTATCATAAGCCTTTTCTAGGTCTATGAAGACCATATGAAGATCCTTCTTCAATGACCTGTGTTTCTCTACCACTCTTCTTAGTAGGTAAATAGCTTCCATGGTCGATCTCCCAGGCATGAACCCAAATTGTTTCTCCGACACCATAGTCACCATCCTCAAACGATGCTCCATAACTCTTTCCCACAGCTTCATCGTATGACTCATCAACTTAATACCTCTATAGTTGTTGCAATTTTGAATGTCCCCTTTGTTCTTGGGAGACATTCAAAATTGCAACAACTTTAGAGGTATTAAGTTGATGAGTTAATACCTCTATAGTTGTTGCAATTTCGAAAGTATCCGATACGTTTATGTGACCAGTTTCGGAGTATTCGTATACTTGTGCATTTCTGTTGGTACAAAGATGTTTTCCTTTCGAAACTATATCAAAGACATGATGCCAATCAAGATTTCTGGAAATAATGTTTTATTGCTGGTTTGCCCACATTATTTGCTGAAAAGGTATGCACTAGAATACATAATGGTCAAATCTCATATCATGTTTACATTTTTGTGTGAATTAATATGTGAAATATGTGCAAAAGGTTTATCTTTATGTAATGATATTAAGCTTAAAAATATGCTCAAGAAGAAGATTGTATGGTAAGACCGAATTAGGCCAATTTGGTTATGATATTACTGTAGTCTCTCGTATAGGATTTTCAAAACCTCCCAAGGACATGAAATATAAATCTTGAAAATCTTACAAATGTACTTATAAAAAAAAGTATCATAAATCAGAATATGCTAATAAATATCACAAATTTTGTAAAGGGAAAAAACCTTATAAAACTTTTTTTTTCCAAAAGAAACAAATAATAAAGTTTGTTCAAGTGTGGCAAATTTGGTCAATATGCTAATAAATGTTTTACAAAAATGAAAATTCAAGAGCTCGATATTTCTGATGAATTTCATCTTGAATTTGTCAAAAGTTTTATTTATAGACACCTCTTAACAAGAAAATGATTTTCATTTTGAAGAATTAAATGATGATATTTCCACTACTAGCAGTAGTAATTGTAGTGATCATAGTGATTCGGATTCTAAAGAATGTCTTACTAATTGTACATCGCAAAAGGATTTTACCAGGCTATACTTAATATGAATGGACTTTCAATAAATGTTTTATCAAAAGAAGAAAACTTTATTTTAGATATTACAGATAAGATTGATGATCAAAATAAATCTTCTTAAAAAATGATGGACCTTAAATCTAGGGGCGTTAATTTAGATATTATAGATAAGATTGATGATCCAAATAAAAAGACCATGACTATATTTTCCTATATGAAAATGCCAACAAAATATGATAATAGGATAATCATACTTCTTCTCAAAGTTTATCTAATAGTACTTGTGATTTTAACAATGTTAAACTTCCTAGCATACACGATTTACAAAAATAAATAAATCTTCTAAAAAAAGAAATGTTGGCCCTTAAGTCTAGGGTTCCAGCCTTGAAAGTGATATTACATATGAATTATGATAATAATGATTTTCTAAATTCCCCTATTAATAGTATTGGTGCCTCTAATACTTTTAGAGATGATGAAATTAATTTTTGATAGTGAAATTTTTCCTCCTTTACCTTTGCAAATACATAATATGCTTTCTCTAGTAACTTTCCAAAAATGGTATGTTTCTATTACTCTAGCCATACAAGACTTTGTAGTCGACACTATACCTAGTGCTGATTTAAATTGTATTAAAGAAGGTTAATTTCCTACTAAATATTTTGAGAAAACTACTCAATTTCTTGATGCTGCCGATGGTTCCCAGTTACAAATTAATTTCAAAATTCCTCATGCCCAGATTTGCAATTCTGATATGTGTATTGATACAAAAATTTTGTGTAAAAAGTCTTGAGCAAAGGGTGATTCTTGGAACACCTTTTCTTACTATGATTTCTCCCTTCACAGCTAGTTCTAAAGGAATCAAAACAACTATTCTAGACTAAGAAGTTATTTTTAAATTTAATTTTTTCCCCAAAGATAATGAGATAAATCTTTTAAAAAATAATTTTATTTATAAACAAAATCAAATTTGCTTGCTTCAAGAGGAAATTTCTTATGAGAGGATTGGGCAACATATTTCTTCCCCCTCTATGAAAACCAAAATTGCTCATATCCAAGAGCTATTTGAAAAGCAAATGTGTGCTGAGAGTCCTAATGCCTTTTTGGCATAGGAAACAACACACAGTTCAACTGTCATATGAAAAGGATTTTATTGAAAAGAATATTCCTATAAAGGCTAGACCTTCACAAATGGAATTTGAAAAACTAGAATATTATAAAAAAGAAATAGACGAGTTACTAAAAAAGAAGCTTATTCAACGTAGCTATTCCCTTAGTCGTGTGCAGCTTTTTACGTTAATAATGTTAGCGGAAAAAGAGAAAAGAAAGGAATAGAAGTGTGTAGGGAAAACTTAACTAAACCCTTCCACACATTACTTTATTTATATAGAATGGGAGAGTTACACATACATAAAATAATCAATGTGGGACGACACTTCTAACACTCCCCCTCAAGCTGGAAAGTAGATATCATAAAGTCCCAGCTTGTTACATAGAAATTCTAAACGAGGTTTAAATAGTGATTTAGTGAAAACATCTGCTATTTGAGCTCCCGTAGCCACATAAGGTGTAGACAACATACCACTGTCAACCTTTTCTCGAACGATGTGACAATCTACCTCAATATGTTTGGTTCTCTCATGAAACACAGGGTTCGAGGCTATATGTATCGCTGCTTGATTGTCACAATACATAGGAATGGGTAACTGCACCTGAAATCCTAGTTCCTCAAGAAAAGTTCTCAGCCAAACAGCCTCACATGTAGTATGAGCCATAACACGATATTGAGCTTCTGCACTAGATCTTGCAACAACAGTCTGCTTCTTACTTTCCCAGGTGATTAAGTTGCCACCAATAAAAGTACAGTAACCAGTTGTCGAACGTCTATCAGACGGTGATCCTGCCCAATCTGCATCGGTGAATGCTTCAATACGCAAATGACCATTAGAATGATAAAATAGGCTACGTCCAGGATGAGCCTTGAGATATTTTACAATGCGAATGCAAGCTTCCCAATGTGGAAGACGCGGAGTAGACATAAACTGACTCACCACACTAACAGCAAATGAGATATCAGGACGTGTATTGGTAAGATAATTCAACTTGCCAACTAGGCGACGATACTGATCTGGATGTGGAAATATCTCCCCCTGGTCAGTGCAGAGTTTGACATGAGGATCCATTGGAGTCTCCACAGGTTTGGCTCCCAGCAAACCTGTCTCCTCTAGAATATCCAACACATATTTTCTCTGAGACAAACTAATCCCATCCTTGGATCTTGCTACCTCAATACCCAAGAAGTATCGTAGTTTACCCAAGTCTTTAGTGCGAAACTGACTATGTAGGAATCGTTTCAACTCATCAATTCCTTTCTGATCATCTCCAGTGATAATAATGTCGTCTACATAGACAATGACCAATACTTTCCCTCGAGTTGACGTAAGAGAGAATACAGAGTGGTCTGACTGACTTCGGCGCATGCCAAATCTCAAGACGACTTCACTAAACTTGCCAAACCACGCTCTAGGAGACTGCTTGAGTCCATAAAGTGCTTTGCGGAGACGAAATACTTTACGATGCTCCCCCTGAGCAACAAATCCAGGTGGTTGCTCCATATAAACTTCCTCCGATAGATCGCCGTGGAGAAAGGCATTTTTGACATCAAGTTGGAATAACGGCCAACCAAGATTGGCAGCAAGAGAAATAAGAAGCCGCACAGAGCCAAGTTTGGCAACAGGAGAGAACGTGTCGGAATAATCAATACCATAGGTTTGAGAGTAGCCTTTGGCAACTAGACGGGCTTTGTAGCGCTCAACAGTGCCATCTGGAAGATACTTGACAGTATATACCCAACGACAGCCAATAGGAGTCTTACCAGCCGGAAGAGGAACCAATTCCCATGTGCCCGTATTATGAAGGGCAGAAATTTCATCCTCCATAGCTGTCCGCCACTCAGACCGGGCTAAGGCCTCCTGAACATTATGAGGAACAAAAACGGAGGAAACCGAAGTAGTAAAAGCATATAAGGATGGAGAGAGATGATCATAAGAGATAAACTGAGAAATAGGGTGAGAAGTACATGAGAGATTAGAGAAACGATATTTTACCGGTGGACGGCGATTCTCACGAGTCGGATAACGAGGAACAGGCGGATCTGGCGACGGGGGGGAGGATGGAGAAGGATCGTCAGACGGGAACGGGCCGGTGGGCTCGGATGGGCCGGTAGGCTGTATAGTCTGAGACGGTGGGGGATGGGTGTGTGGTGCAAGAAGTGGAGGCAATGCCGGTGGGGCATGAGAACGACGAACATAGACTTGCAAGGGTTTTTGTGAAACAGGGGGAGGAACAACCATAGAGTGCTGGGGAACAGTACCAGTAGGGACAACCATAGGCAACACAGACTCAATAGTAAGAAGGTCGTGGGTTGAAACTGGGGTAGAGTAATAGGGTAAGGATTCATTAAATGTGACATCAGCACAAACAAAGTGACGGCGTAAAGTAGGAGAGTAACATCGATATCCTTTTTGGGTGTGTGAATTGATAGATTGCAAAGGTGAGAGAGAACAACGTATTATTCTATTAGAAAAGAATGTATTTACAATGAACGTAAGAGTACTTAAATAGAAAAAGAGAACAACTAAACCCTAATAACATAAAGACTAATCTACCCTTAATTAGATAAAGACTAATCTACCCTTAATTAGATATAAAATGACGGAATATATATTCACACCCCCCCTCAAACTCATGATGCGAGCCCGGAGAGCATCGAGAGTTTGCCAAGGAGAAAGCGAAAGCGAGCTGTGGTGTGCGTCTTGGTGAAGAAATCAGCCAATTGAAGAGAAGAGGAGACAAATGGGAGGGTGATAGTGCCGGACTGAAGATGGTGGCGAATGAAGTGACAATCAATCTCGATATGCTTCGTGCGCTCGTGAAAAACCGTATTATGGGCAATCTGAATAGCACTTTTATTGTCACAATAAAGAGGCGTAGGGGAGGAGAGAGAAACACCCATATCAGATAAAAGCCAACGGAGCCAAACAACTTCGGAAGTAGCATGGGCCATAGCACGATACTCGGCCTCCGCAGTAGAACGAGCAATAACAGATTGCTTCTTGCTTTTCCAGGAAATAAGTGAGTCGCCCAAAAACACACAATAGCCAGAGGTAGACTTGCGGTCAGAAGGATCACCAGCCCAATCAGCATCAGCGTAAGCCATAAGAGTCAAGGCAGAAGAAGAAGAGAGATGTAGACATTGAAACATGGTGCCACGAACATAGCGCAGAATGCGAAGCAAGGCAGCCCAATGCGTAGAGCGAGGGGCACATACAAACTGACTGATGACATGCACAGCATAGGAAATATCGGGCCGAGTAACGGTGAGATAAACTAAACAACCAACAAGCTCACGATACTCGGTAGGATCAGCAAGAGGTACCCCATCAGAAGGAGAGAACTTAGCATGTAATTCAATAGGAGTATCAACAACTTTGTCATCAGTAAGTTGAGCACGGTGAAGAATATCAGTGGCATACTTAGTTTGAGTTAAGAGATAGCCGTCAGAAGAAGATGCCACTTCGATGCCAAGAAAATACCGAAGAGGACCCAAGTCTTTCATCTCAAATTCGTGAAACAAATGCCGTTTAACCTCATCAATAGCAGTAGAGTCAGAGCCCGTAATAATCATGTCATCAACATAGAGCAAAATAAGAACCAAACCCTGCGAAGTACGACGAATAAAAAGAGCAGATTCGTGTGTGCTGGGTTGAAAACCAATCTGTAAAACCACATCATGAAAGCGAGCATACCAAGCACGAGGAGACTGTTTAAGACCATACAAGGCTCGACGGAGACGACAAACAAGACCAGGAGCATGAGAGAATCCTGGAGGAGGACGCATATAAACTTCCTCGGTGAGATAACCATTGAGAAATGCATTTTTAACATCCAATTGAAAGAGAGGCCATTGGTGCACAGCAGCCACAGAAATTAACAGGCGAACAGATGTCATTTTGGCAACAGGAGCGAAGGTCTCCTCATAATCAATACCATATTCCTGCGAGAAACCCTTGGCAACTAAGCGAGCTTTGTATCGCTCCAAAGAACCATCAGAATGAGTCTTAACTTTAAAGACCCATTTGCAACCAATAAGATTCTTACCATCCGGAAGGGTAACTAAGTCCCAAGTCTGAGTATTAGCAAGAGCAGTAAGTTCATCATTCATCGCAGATACCCAGTTTGGATCATTACAAGCTTCTTTGTAAGACCGAGGTTCAAAGTAGGTATGAAGACGAGATAAGAAGGAGCAATAAGAAGAGGTAAAACAAGTATTAGTAAAACCAAGTCTTACCGGTGGGCGACGGTCACGAGGGGGATACCGGGGTTCAGGCGGATCAGAGTCTGGTGAAGCAGATGGAGGGCGCGGAGTTGGAGGAGCACGTCGGACATAGTGTTGTGGAAAAGGGGAAATAGGATAGGAGGGAGAAGAAGGAACCTTTGAAACATCTGACAGGTCGAGGGTACTAACATACTCTTCTACAGGGACTTCTAATGGGAATGGATCAATATGCACAAGATCCTCTTTGGCAACAGGCGTTTGGGTGGGTGGAAGAGAGAAAAAGGGCAAACGCTCGAGAAAGGTAACGTGTCGAGACACATACAATTTCTGAGTGCCAGGATCATAACAACGGTAGCCCTTCTGCTGGATGCCATATCCTAAGAAGACGCACAAGACACAGCGAGCACTAAGCTTAGTCCGACTCTTTTGAGGGAGAAGAACAAAACAGGCGCAGCCAAAAACACGGAGAAGAGAAAAGTTGGGAACCTTGCCATAAAGCCGTTCATATGGGGTCAAACCAGACAAAAGAGGAGTAGGCATCCGATTAAGAAGATAAGTTGCAGTGAGCACAGCTTCTCCCCAAAAAACGGCAGGCACAGAGGAGGATAAAAGAAGAGACCTTGCAGTGTTTAGAAGATGACGATGCTTACGTTCAGCGCGTCCATTCTGAGATGGAGTGTCAGTACATGAAAACTGGTGAATAGTCCCGTGAGTGGCTAGAAAGTGCGTGAATTCACCCAAAGAATATTCGCCCCCTAAATCAGAGCGAAGAACTTTGATTTTGGTAGAAAACTGAGTTTGGACCATGGAGTGAAAAGTGCGATAAATGTGGTAAAAATCCGATTTATGTGTCAATAAATAAACCCATGTGAATCTAGTAAAATCATCAACAAATGACACATAATAACGGGAACCACCTTGAGTTGCAATGGGGGAAGGTCCCCACAAATCTGTATGAACAAGCTCAAATGGGGAAGTAGAAATAGAGGTACTTTTATTAAAAGGTAAAGCCGACATCTTGGCAAGTTTACAACCACTGCATTCAGAAATATCACTAACAGAAGTGTGTCCCAAATGACCAGAATTAACTAAAACTTTCAAACGTTCACTAGATAAATGCCCTAATCTAGAATGCCAAAGATAAAAAGGAGAAGACTGCTGATCTAAACGAAATGAAGACATGACAGTGGGTGTAGACTCGATAGGAACATGTAACTCCTCTAAAACATAAAGATCACCAACTCTACGCCCGGTCCCAATCTGCTTCTTGGACATCCGATCCTGCACAATACAACCAGAAGAGGAAAACAAAACATCAAAACCAGAATCAGACAATTGAGTAATGGAAAGAAGGCTAAGGGTCAACTGAGGAACATAAAACACATTAGGGATAGAGAGAAAAGAAAATGGGGTTGGGAGAATAGACCCAATAGAGACAACATGCATAGGGGACCCATTTGCAGTAGAAATACTAATAGGAGAAGTGGGGGAGACACAATGACTTAGTAGGGATAAAACGGGTGTCATATGATGGGAGCAACCAGAATCAAAAATCCATGTGGTAGGTAGGATACCTGTGGTATAGGAACCAAGCAAACCTGACTGAGTGGTGGTCATAGCTGAATGATTTGGCTGGGTAGCCAAAGATGCCTGATACTGCTGAAACTGCTGATATTGCTGAAACTGGTCAAACGAGAGAGAAGGAGGGACCCCATCAGAGGTAGCAAAAGCTGATGGAGGCCGAGAAACCTGCTTATGTTGCTGTGGTGGCCGAGAAAATTGTTGATATTGCTGAGGTGGACGAGAAGAAGTGGATGGCTTAGGACGAGAATTTTGTCCCATCAGTTTGGGGCAAGAATCCTTCCAGTGGCCCTTCTGACGACAAAAGCTACACTCATCCATAGCAACATGAGGCCTAGGCTTGCCTGTAACCTGAATTTGGTGAGAAGCTGGAGTAGGCAAAAGAGGGGACATAGACTGAGTAGGTGGAGCAGCAAATACAGACTGAGAAGGAGATGCAATAGAGGACATCTTAAGCCTAGTTTCCTCAGCAATAAGCTCATGAACTGCAGCATCAACAGTGGGAAGGGGAATACGATGAACCATAGCCCCACGAAGCGGCTCAAATTCCCCACGAAGGGCCATAAGAAACTGAACAAGACGACGCCTCTCACGATACTCAAGAATGGAGTCAAAAGACTGCATGCCTTCGGGTTCCATCAAAGCTAACTGATCCCAATATTGTGTCATCTCAGTGTAAAAATCCTGAATAGATTTACCATGTTGCTTAGCATCTCGGATTGTAGCCTCAAGCTCATACTCCTTTGCAAAATTGGACTGAAGATACATACCCCGCAAATAATCCCAAACTTCCTTTGCCGTATCATATTTCGAGAAATTCATACCAATGCTAGGCTCCACAGAATTATGAAACCACGTAAGAATTCGTGCATTTTCCAATTCCCATTTGTCAAGTGCAAGGACATATGCTGCATGTTGTTTAGTGTATGAAGGATCCTCCTCTGTTTTCGCACCTGACGAACCTGATTGCTCTGGCGGGGTAGGTTTGACAATAACCCCTGTTACATGACTCCACGTGCCTCTTCCAACAACAAAGTTTTTCATAACTTTAGCCCAATAAGAGTAGTTACTGCCAGTCAATCGTACGCTAATAGCATTAAAAGTTTTATCGTCTGACATTGTAAAATACAGAGACTTCGTAACAAACCGGAGACTACGGTAACAAACCAGAGACTTCGTAACAAACCAGTACCAAAATACAGAACTTACGATGGGAGAACCCAATCAGACGATACCCAATCTGGGATCAGACGATACCCAATCAAGAACGGTGGGATGGTATCAAGAACGGTGGGATCAGACGATACCCAATCAAGAACGGTGGGATGGTATCAAGAACGGTGGGATCAGACGATACCCAATCAAGAACGGTGGGAGTCGCCGGTGACAGGAGAGTGGTCGCCGACGGTCGGCGAAGGGTTTTCGACGATCGATGGCGGCAGGTGGTTGGGCGACGGTGGGCGACGATGGGCGACGGTGGCTGGAAGGAGAAGATCGTCGACTGGTAGATGCAAAGAGAGGAGCGTTGTTCGACTGGGGAGAAGAGCGGCGTTGATTGCAATGAACAACAGAAAATAAGCGGCGTTGTCGTTCTAGGAGGGAGACGATGGCCAGATGACTGGCTCTGATACCATGATAGATTGCAAAGGTGAGAGAGAACAACGTATTATTCTATTAGAAAAGAATGTATTTACAATGAACGTAAAAGTACTTAAATAGAAAAAGAGAACAACTAAACCCTAATAACATAAAGACTAATCTACCCTTAATTAGATAAAGACTAATCTACCCTTAATTAGATATAAAATGACGGAATATATATTCACAATCCCAAAAAGATACACCGAAAGGACCGAGGATCAAGTTTACTCATGTTGGGATCAAGAACATGAACATAACAGGTGCACCCAAACACACGAGGAGGTAAAGGGTGGAGAGACCGTCCAGGAAACAAAATCGCATGGGGAACCTGACCACCTAAAACTGTTGAGGGCATACGGTTGATCAGGTAACATGCAGTGAGAACAGCGTCACTCTAGTATGACTTAGGAACCTGTATTTGAAATAGTAGGGCACGCATAACCTCAGACAAGTGTCGAATCTTGCGCTCGGCAACTCCATTTTGTTGTGGAGTTCGAGAGCATGACGATTGGTGGATAATGCCATGTTCATCAAGAAATTGAGAAAGTTGACCATGAAAGTATTCACGAGTATTATCGGAGCGGAAAATCTTAATGCAGGTATCAAACTGATTTTTGACCTCCATGAAAAAGGTTTTAAACACAGATTTCAATTCAGATCTCTCTTTCATTAAATAAAGATATGTGATGCGAGAAAAATCATCCACAAAAATAACATAATATTGAAAGCCCGAAACACTAGGCACATGAATAGGTCCCCAAATGTCGGAATGAACTAACTGAAAAGGACGAGATGCACGACTCTCTACCCTAGGTGAAAAAGTGACTCGACGGTGTTTACTAAACTCACATACTTCGCAGACCAACTTATTAATAGAACGACAGGAGGGCACAAGATGCTTCAAACTTTGAAGAGAGGGATGACCCAGACGACAGTGCTGTTGATATGGAGACTCGGATGTCTGAAGGGCTACAGGCTCAGGAATAGTTAGGTAGTAGAGGCCTCCTCGCTCAATGCCCCCACCAATCTTCCTCCCCGTCGTGAGATCCTGAAAAACACAGCCATGAGGAAGAAATGTGACGGAACAATTCAAAGATTTGGTAAGACGACTGACAGACATAAGATTAAATGGAAAACGAGGAACATGTAATACAGATGTCAAAGTAAGAGAAGAAGTGACAGGAACTGAACCGAGGCTAGTAACAGCAGTAGTAGAACCATCAGCCAAGGTAACATGAGATTGCCTACCAATAGGTGGACGAGCAAAGGAAGCAGGGGTACCCGTCATATGATCTGTAGCTCCTGAGTCAATAACCCAAGGAGAGGAAGAGGAAGAGGCAACACAAGCAACAGATGGACCGGTCTGAGCGAGCGTAGCAGTAGAAGATCCTGTCGCATCTCGAAATGACAAGAAGCACTGGTACTCCTCAGCTGAAAGAACCACACTATCGGCTGAAGGTTGAGGAATCTGTCCAGTATCCTCAGAGATAGAAGCCTGATGAGCCTGAGGGAAACCATGCAGCTCGTAACAGGTATCAACCCAATGGTTGGTGCCCCCACAGTAAGTACATAAGCGAGGGCCACGACCACGACCGCGACCTCCCCTGGTCGTGCGACCACGGCCTCCCCCTCGACTACGACCATGACCACCATGGGTGTCGGTATGGCCACCTAAACCACGACCACTCACTCCAGAAGCACGACCACGACTGCTGAAACCAGAATCACGACCGTGACCATGGCCATGACTGACAGAAAAGACGGAACTATCAGAAACCGCAGAAGTCAAAGCAGAACGGCCAGATGTCGGAGCAGAAATCGATGATGATTGGCGAAGACAACTGAAAACCTCGCTGAGAGGGGGTAAGTCACTAGTCCCCAAAATTTGATTGCCCACAGGGCCAAAGGTTGGGGATGCACCGGATAAAAAACGAGTAACTCGCATACGTTCACGCTGGCGCCGTATAACCTGTATGTCAGCAGATAAGGGCTCACAAATATCCAATTTATGACAAATGCGCCGAAACTTAGCATAATAATCCTCGAAAGAGTCATCGCCCTGAGAAATAGTAAAAAAGGACTGATGAAGGTCATAAGTGCGACGGAGATTGTCAACACCTGAGTATAATTCTTTGGCCTGTGTCCACACCTCTTTAGCTGTATCACAGAACATCAATGTACTAGAAACTTGTTCTGTCATACTATTCCATAGCTCGGAACGAATACGGGCATCAACGGCTTTCCAAGCCCGATATGTGAGTGCAGTAGCAGGAGGAGGATCATCAGTCAAATATGAGTCCTCGGACTCACCGATATAATACACTTCGATGGCTTTGGCCCAAAGAACGTAATTCCCTCCATGTAAAGGAGTGGAGGTAATAGAGCGCCTCTCGCGAGACCGTGAGCCAATAACAGCAGAGCTAGAAGTAGGACCAACAACGGTAGAGATAGGGCCGGAAGCAGACCCTGAGTTTTCTTCTGATATAGCAATAGGAGAAAAGAACCCAACGCGATTGAAAAACAAAATAGATTACCACCTAGATTACTGTGTAGAAGGACCACAACCAAAAGTTGACATATCGGAATGAAGGCAACGACATACCAACATAGGGAGATAGTAAACAATCGCGGGTACGATATCTAATCGCAGCAAAGGCAGCAGGTACAAGTGATGATCAGAAGGTAGAAGGTCAGATCAGGCATAACAGCGGAACAACATAACAGCAGCAGAACAGTAGCAGAACAGCAGGCGGCAAACTGATCAGAAAGTGCAGCAAACAGATCAGGTGGCACGACGGCGGCGCGACAGTGAGTGGCGGCTGCGCAGCAGTGGGCGGCAGTAGATCAGGTAGTGGGTGGATGGGAACAGCAGCAGGTAATGAGAACGGCAGCAAACAGATCAGGCGGCGGTGCGGCGGCGGCGCGGCAGTGGGAGCGGCAGTGGACGGCGGCTAGGGTTAGATATGTGGCTATTAGGGTTAGGGCAGTGGACGGCGGCTAGGGTTAGATATGTGGCTATTAGGATTAGGGTTTGATTAGGGTTTGGTGGGGATTTGATTAAGGTCTATGAAGCACGGGTACTCCGAAAATGACGCCGTACGAGTACCGGGTACCGGTACGGTACGGGTACGGCTCCGGTACGTTTTTTGCGGTACCGGGTACGGCAAAAACGGCTCCGGTACGTTTTCAGATTTGGGTACGGCTCCGGTACGCGAGGGGTACGGCTCCGGTACGCGAGGGGTACGAAATTGGGTAAAACGTAAAAAAAATAAATAGAGGGGTCGTTTTGTAAGTTATTTCTAATTTGAGGGGGTAAAATGTAAAAATTATAATATAATAAAACCCTACATTAACATCTTCTTCTCCATCTGACCAGGCTGCTGCGCCCTGCCCGTTCAAACTTCAAACCCAGTTCTCTCTCTCTCCCTCGCGCTCTCTCTCCCTCGCTCTCTCTCCCTTGGGTTCTCTCTCCCTCGGGTTCTCTCTCCCTCTCTCCCTCGGGTTCTCTCTCCCTCGGGTTCTCTGTTGGAGCATAGATCTAAGGTACTTGCTTCTTATGGTTCTCTGTTGTTCTATTTCAAGTTTCCGTGAATTTTTATTTGGATAATTGGATAACATGCTGTAATATTTGGACACCTCTGGAATGAAATCAATAAGGCCTTCAGGTATAAGTATCACACCATAGTTATACCTCTGGAAACTGTAACCGTGGGATTTGTTCCTTCCCTAAGCCAACCATAGTTCCCTGATTTAATCTATTACATGTCAGGTTATAGCTTATGACCTCTTATTAGTGCAAGTCATGTAAAAATTGCGAACGATAAAGTGGCAAAACCGAGTGTTGAATCATTTAATGATCAAACTTAGTAAGGATCGTAAACGAAAGCTTGCACTTGGAAGATAGAAAGGAAGTAACTCGAAAAGATGGGTGAGTTGAAGGAGAAGTTCCAGGTTCAGTCTGAAACTCTTTAAGGTTTCGGGGAGCCAAGCTTAAAATAGCACAAATCTGATTGTGCGTAATAAACTAATGCATTACTTCCAGCAATGTTGGGCTTGCTAAGAAGAATAACAAAGAGGCACAAATCTGGAATGAAATCAATAAGGCCACGGTCCTGGGTATTTCAAATATCCAGAAGTCTTGAACCTACTTTACAATTAAATATTTCAGGCAAGTCAATGCCAGTCCTTACTTACTTTACCATTGAGATGGAAAGTTCTTCTTTTGCCCGTGATTTATACTATATTGGTTCTTCTTTTAATTTGTAAATCATTATAGGAAAATGAGTTCATCAACATCAAGCAACATGGGTTCAAGTACCAATTCAAGTGTGCCTTTTAGTACACCGTCCAATAGCCTTGAAGAAGATGAAAGTGCTCCTCTTTGGAAACATGTAACGAAACTAGCTAAAAGGGGAGAAGGAGGAAGTGGGAACAACACCAAATTCAAGTGTAACTATTGCAACATGGACTTCGACGGGTCATATTTTAGGGTGAAAGCCCATTTGTTACTAATTAAGAATCAGGGTATAAGAGCTTGCTCTTATGTGAAGAATAAGGCCAATCTTTTTTCCGAGTTAAAAAGATTAGACGAGGAGGCTGAAAATCGCAAAAGGATGGCAAAACCCAAAAATATTCCTTTACCACCTTCTTCTTCCCAATTTAATGCTACTGCAAGGGCGGGGACTGAAAATATTGGAGGATTTAGATTAGAAGGGTATGAGCCAAGGAAAAGAAAGGCAGCAGGTAACAGTCCAATAGAGAAAGCGATGAATTTAGCTGCTCGAGAAACTTTGCATGCTATGATTGCTCGTATGTTTTACTCCGCTGGTTTGCCTTTTCATTTGGCTAGGAATCCATATTTTGTTGCTGCCTTTCAATTTGCTGCTGAGAATAATATTCCTGGGTATGTTCCTCCTGGTTATAATTTATTGCGGACTTCACTACTTCAAAAAGAAAGGGCAAATATTGAAAGGTTGTTGGAACCAGCTAAAAGATCATGGAATGAGAAAGGGGTAAGTATTGTTGCTGATGGATGGACTGATGCACAAAGGAGACCTCTCATTAATTTTATGGGAGCATCGGATGGTGGAGCTGTTTTAATAAGGGCTGTCAATTGTGAGGGTGAGACCAAGGACAAAACCTTTATTGCTAACCTACTTGGTCAAGTAATTCATGAAGTTGGACCTCAAAATGTGGTTCAAGTAATCACTGACAATGCTCCCGTTTGTAGTGCCGCTGGAGCAATCATTGAAGGCATTTATCCAAAAAATTTTTGGACACCATGTGTTGTGCACACACTTAATCTTGCCTTGAAGAATATATGTGCTCCAAAAGTAACAGGTGTGAGTGGCTTTGCATACGATGAATGCCTTTGGATTAAGGATGTGATTGAAGATGTGATGTTTGTGAAAAATTTCATCATGAACCATTCTATGAGGTTAGCTATTTATAATGAGTTTGTGCCATTGAAGTTGCTTTCTGTTGCCGACACACGATTTGCCTCTTCGATTGTTATGCTAAAAAGGTTTAAACTTATTTCTCGTGGCCTCCAAGCGATGGTGATAAGTGAGAGGTGGTCTTCCTATAAAGAAGATGATGTTGGTAAGGCGGCATCAGTGAAGGAAAAAGTGTTGAGTGATGTTTGGTGGGACAAGATTGATTACATACTCTCCTTTACATTGCCAATTTATGAGATGCTTAGATTTTGTGACACGGATAAGCCATGTCTACACTTGGTATATGAAATGTGGGATTCAATGATTGAGAAGGTAAAGGCAACCATCTATAGGCATGAAGCCAAGCTAGAAAATGAAGAGTCAACATTCTATTCTGTGGTTTACAGAATTCTAGTTGAGAGATGGACAAAGAGCAGTACACCTCTTCATTGCCTCGCACATTCATTGAATCCAAGGTATAATATTATACCTAGCTTTAGAGACACAGTTGATTGACTTGATTCTAAAAATAATTTTCTCTACTCTCTTGTTTTTTAATCTTCTAATTCTATTATTTAGGTATTATAGTGCAATGTGGCTTGTTGTAAATCGTGTTCCTCCTCACATGGATGAAGAAATTTCGGCAATGAGAATGAAGTGCTTCAAGAGATACTTTCCGGACCAAGATGAAAGGAGGGTTGTTAACACTGAGTATGCTAAGTTCTCCGGTTGTCTAGAAAGTTTTGGGGATGCGGACTCAATTGTTGATAGAGGAGTGATGGAGCCATTAGTTTGGTGGTTGGTACATGGAGCTGCTGCACCTACGCTCCAATCCTTAGCCCTGAAATTACTTAGCCAGCCATGTTCTTCTTCGTGCTGCGAAAGAAATTGGAGCACCTACTCTTTCATTCACTCCATGAGAAGGAATAAGATGACGCCCCAACGATGTGAAGATTTAGTTTTCGTGCACTACAATATTCGTCTTCTTTCAAGGAGGACACCAGTTTATAACGAAGGAGAGACCAAGTTGTGGGACATTTGTGGAGATGCATTTGATTCAATGGATGGTGCTGGTATACTTGAGATAGCTGATCTTTCACTTGCTGAGCCAGAGATGGAAGCTGTATTATTTAGAGATGAAGTTGAGGAAGATCAAGATACTTAGCAAGCAGAGGGATTGTGATTATATTTATGTTGCGTTGTTACTTATGGACTATGATGTTTATTTACTTGAAAACACTAATTTATTTATGTTGTTTTTGATTGGTATGTTGTTTTTTATTGGTAAAATGAGTTTATATTTTGTTTCATACAATAAAATATAATAAAATAATTAAAATATAATAAAATAATTAAAATAAAATAAAATAATATTAACGTACCCGGCCGTACCCGTACCCTACTTTTTGAGATTTTGCCGTACCCCGTACCCGTACCCGTACCGTACCCGTACCGCGTACCAGTACCCGTGCTTCATAGATTAGGGTCAATGGCTAGATGACGGCGGCTAGGGTTAGGAGGGCTAGGGTTTGACCTACCCTGGCTCTGATACCATGTTAGCGGAAAAAGAGAAAAGAAAGGAATAGAAGTGTGTAGGGAAAACTTAACTAAACCCTTTCACACATTACTTTATTTATATAGAATAGGAGAGTTACACATACATAAAATAATCAATGTGGGACGACACTTCTAACAAATAAAATGCAGAGAGAGAGAGAGAGAGAGAGAGAGAGAGGGGTTCAAACCAAGCCAAGTCGACTTGAGTTGAGCCCAACCTTAGATGGCTTACGAGCCTAGCTCTAGCTCTATTTTCTTTGGCTCGAATCGAGCTCAAGCTGTGCTCAAATAGGACTCGGTGCAACCCCGTCAGTGTTCACTTACTTACTCCTTTGAGCTCTATGTTTATTTCTAGAAGGTTCCATACCTCATTCTCCTAATATTCAAAATTTAAGCTATACAATTACCTAGTGTACCAATATATTTATATTCATCTAATCATTTGGACATACTTGGGTGTTTCATTAGAGTGGGCCTCTTCTGGACAATGTTGGAGCTTTTCTCAAGAGCACTACGGGGATGTTCCTATCTTATTGGTTTGATGGAGCCACTATATACTCCCACAGAAGTGTATCATGTTTCAAATTTAGCTTCAAGCAAAGGAGACAATTCTATGCATGCCTTTGTTTTAGCACCTTTTGAGTTGCCTTTGCCAAGCACACTTCCAAATTATTGTTCCAGAAGCTAACAAAAGGGCTTTCTTATGTTCGCTTGTACAAATTCTTCTCACTATATTATTATAAGTCGTGGATCTTGGTTCCCTGATTTCTTGAGTTGTGGATGTAGTTTTTCTTGGGATTTCGGTAGTTCATTTCCCGCCTGTGATTTGAAGTTGTCATGTTAAATTGCTGGGATTCTAGAGCATCTTTAGGAGATGCTTCAAAATTTATCATCAAAAGTGTATTTTTTTTTGCATCACTTTGCATTTTTACATAGTGAGATTTTATAGTGAACTCTAGCAAACTCTTCAAATTTTGTTGTTATATTACATTTTTTTTTTCTGTTTTGCTACCTTAATTGTGTGTATAACATATGCTTCAAGTACGAAATCACCTTTTCTAGTAGATTTGGTATTTGAAGAATGCTACTCATTGATCAAGTTTGAAGGGTAAAATAAATTTGAAGGGTGTGATAGTATTTGAGTTATCTGTCGGAGCATGCAAAAGGTTTTAAAACCTTCATTTTCTGCGATATTTGGTGTTTGAGGGGTCTGTCGAGATGCTCTTGGGCTTTCTGATACCCTTGTTGCAATTTTGAAAATGTTCTATTACATCCTACTGCAGCTTTGGCTGCTACAATGCTTTACATGTGATACTCTTTTCTCCCTCTCTTCTATGTTAGGGGTATAAGAGCACGATTCTTCACTTCTTTCCTTTTTCTGCTTTTTTTTGTTAAACTTGCGAAACTTTGCTCTGTTATTATTGTTGTTATCTCTTATGTACTTGTTGATTAAGTGCTTGACCATGGAAGCCATTAAATATCTGGGTGCAGATCCTTCGGCGGTCCAATGAATCATTTTGTTTCAGCAATGGCAGGTACATACTCTTAAGTTTGATTATGAGGTTCCATTCACTGCATTCAACCAATGTTTACAACTTCTGGGAATAACTTTGAACTCCTTTTCGGTTATATTGCTGTAATAATGTTCCCATTGCCAATTTATATTAGTATAGGTTTTCCAATAGGAACCTGACCTAGAAGCCTGAACACAGACATGGATACAAACACGGGACATGACAATTCTAGAAAAATGTGGACACGGACATGGTGAGGGAAGCAACTGAAAAAAAACTGTATATATTTATGTGTTATTCGCATGAATGAATGCAGTATCAGAAACATTGAATACGGGTATTTTTATTTGCAATTCGCAGTTCTTACCTTTTGCTTTTTTAAAATTATAATTAAGAAGGTTTTATGAGGTTGAATTATTTTTATTTTCAGTTTTTTACCTTTTTTTAAATATTATATTCTAATTCTTGGAAAAGGTAATGTTGTAAGTTTATAAATGGCCCTTGATGTGTCCCCACCCACGTCTAACCTGAGACACCCATCATGTCCCCTGCTTAATTATTAGTATAACTAATTGGATATGCCACGTGGGTATCCCATACGTGTCTTTGACACGTCCCACATTGATAGGCAATTAGATAGGCATGTTGGTGCATTACGGAGAAACTCTACTTTTGAGGTGTCTTTAAATTGTGTAACATTTAATTTTGTATTGAAAAAGGAAAAAATAATTCATATCTTATTAGTTTGCATGCCTAAGGAAGTTGATATAAATATCTTATAGTCAAAGTACTCAATTGTTGATATTTTCTGACTGTACAACGTTTGGTGGCTTTGTTGCATTATTTGGTGGTTGTGGGGGCGGAATTGAGTGTTATTTTTAGTGTTATGAAGAGAACATGTCTTCGGTATTCCTTGTGGGGGATTATGCAAAGATGTAATCAGGAAGTTCTGCATTTTGTCAATGGAATATGCCCCCATAATGCGGGGAAACTTTAGAAAGGTTGTTTAAAGCTCCTGTAAGTGGGTTTGTAGGGAGGTATAGATGGGAGGTTGGGGATCCAAAGATAGAAGTATACATACAGGTTTTCCAAAGGGAATGAAGAGTTTTTGATGTATTTTTGAAAGTCGAAGGCTACAGAATTCTTTTGGAATTAGCAATTGAAATTTGTCAACTTGCTGGCTTGTATCTGTCTAATGATAGTTGCTAGTGAGGCCAATAGCAAAATTTTAGGCTAAAGGATTGGGGACAATATTAACTTGATGGTGGCTCATTTGTGGTGGTTTGGGGGAGTGGGGTGTGGTGGGTACCTTCATGTCTCTTTACACCATGACTCTAGCTTGAGTATGTGCAAAGAGGAAAAGAAGATTAAAAAGGAAAAGGGTACGGAAACACATGCTCCAACCTCACAGATGGTTTGGATTCTGGAAAGTTTGTGCCGACATAATATCATATTTGTGTAAGTTCAGTACTCTTGGTTGAGATGGGACATGCGCAAGAGACATGGACGCACCATTTCTAAAATTTTGAAGAACTCTCATGATGTGACGCGGAACGAATGCTATATTTATAACTACATCTGGTACACAACCGATATATTTCTCTATTTGTCATATGACTCATATCTACTTAGTGAAGAAATCATTTTCACATTCCACGCACTAGAAACAAGTGTGAATAAAATGTCCTAAAAACATATCAAAGTGTTTATGCTGAAATAATATTTAATTTTGGGATTTGGAGTTCCCAATTCTAAAGTAGATGGATTAAGTTTAAATTGACATGGTTTTTAATCTATAATCAGATCCAAAGTTATTTGTGTAAGACTTGAATGGCTTTTCATGGGCAGCGTGTCGTTCAAGTGTTAGAAGTGTGTTTGGTTCTCTAAAATTTATATTGAGACTTCTGTCGGTGTTCGAATGCGTTGACAAGGGAACTTTTCCGCAGAAATTTTTGTTCTTCGGAGTGCACACTAGACTTCTCTTATTCCTGCAAAGACTTAATTTCACAAACACTTTGCTGGTAAAACTTTCACTAATGTTCTGTTTTAGTGCTGTTGAGAACAATATAAAAGACCTGAGGTCATAATTTAACCAGAAGATGAAATGTGGACTGAAACTGCAACAACCCCCTGTCTTGGAAATTGTTAGAATTACCCAAGTGCTATTGTCTCAAAAGTCAAAACATATGTAATGTGAATTTAAGTAACCAACAGTGAGCTAAACTAAATTAATGTCACCTTAAATGACCTGTCTAAATATTTTCAAATTCATTTCCCTTTAAACCAAGTTATTCTGGGGAGTACATAGACAATAGGCTTTATATTAGGCTCTGTTTGGTAATGTTGTCAGTTTCCTATTTTTGTTTTCACTCATGGAATTTCTTTTCTTTATGTTGCTCAAAATAGTAATAAAAAACAAGTTTGCTGCACAGAAATATTTTGCAGACAAGTTTTAAACAAAAATGAAAACATGTTTGAGATATTGTAGCAGATTGTCTGTTTCCCGTTGTTTGACCCACTATCCGCACCAAAATGAAACAGAGGAATTCTCCAAGATTGCTATAGACTCAATTTATTAACTTTCGGGTATTTCATTGATTTGAGTATTCAGGAGAATAAGAAAGTTGCTGGGGGTTTCACGAGAGGAATGAGAGGGTTTTGGTTTGAGGGTAGGGGATCTTGGTAGAGGGCGGAAGTTGCTGGAAAGGTATCCGTAGGGTGTTGAGGAGTAAGGTGCCAAGGGATGGGGGTTTTGGATATGGGAATGACGGAGTTGCTAAGGGAGGGGCTTCGGGACCAAGAGAGTTGCTGAGGGAGGAGTCTTAGATGAGGGTTGAGAAGAGAGTAGATGAAAAGGAAAAGATAGGTATAATGAGTGAGGAGATCTGAGAGGACGAGAGTGACATACCTGTAGGAGTAGGAGATACAGAGATGGGTGAGAATAATGATTGCTTGAACTGGGGCCTCTTCTACTTAAGAGCTTATTTCCACATTAGCACGATTGGCCAGCCGGCACATGCGTTTCTGAAATTCATAACACTAGCAAATTCCCGTTTTCAGATTTTTTATTTCAGTCCTGAATTTAGTTAATTAGCCAGGCAGGCAAACGAGTTTCTGGGGATTGTTTGAAAATTTTTCAAAACGATAACATAAAAATGTAAAACTTTTCCAAGCAGAGCCTTAGGTTTCCAAAGTGAGCAGGATTTTTGTCCTACCATAACATGCCAATATTTGACCTTGGTTTCTTTTTTATTTGGAGCATGCATTTTAGAAAGTTGGCTGTCATTTGGTATGACTTAAAGGCAGGAAGTCACCAGCTTGGGTTGGGGCTAGACAACGTTAGTTCCAACTGAAACTTGCCAAAGCTTTTTTCTAATAAAGTGGAAGATGGATATTTAGGTTTTAACTATGGAAGAGGGAGATTTTAAATACTGGAGGAAAGAATTTTGGGATATCACTGTGGTCACCACGAGACACTGGCAAAATACTTGCCGGTTACAATTAACGATCACCAAACGAATTCAGTCTCATAAATGACCATAGATTCAGTTGAAAGTGATAACACTGAACACCGACATCAGCATAGAGGTTCCTTTATAGCTACATATGATTTACAGCACTTGATGTTCGTGGTTTCATTTGATTCCTGGCATGTTTGTTGTACGTATAAATCTTATAGTCTTGCTCATGTTGCTGCTAGAGCTATGTTTGTTGTTCACATATGGTTGCCCTGAGATTTTTACCTTTATAGGCTTTTATTGGTCCTATTTTAGAATGCTTTCAATGGCAATCAGCTATTCCACTGTCGTTTTCTTGGTCCTTTTTTGAGTCAAACTCATTTTAAGTGAGAATCAAAAATAGAAAATGAGGCACCAAAACGAAAGAATATAATTACGCGCGATAAAATAAATGCCAAATGGCTTATCTAGAGGAGATCAGTTGACATTGGGTATGTTTATTTGTTTTCTTCTCACTAGTTTTCTGCTATTATCTAGTGTCCTTGTTAGTTATGGCTCCTATTTATGATAAGCATATTTTGTTGTCAAGTTGACCGGGAGGTTGTGGTTGCCGTAAACTAACCCCTGTTACAATTGCAGCATTGGAAATTTTTTCTTTGCAGGAGCACGCATATTCTTTCAGTCTCTAGATGCTGCAATATTTTTGTTCTCACGCGTTTCAGATATTCCTACTGAAAGTCTGGTCCTCCCAGTGATATCTACCAATGACCGGCTTACATTGGGCTGTGAATTGTGGGTATGATTATCAGCTTTTGTTTTGAAGTCCTAATCTTAGGGATATGGCAGATTTGCTGTCCTTACACATGGCTTACAACCTGACAGAGAGGCTCTTCTTGTAGACCTTAGCCTAGTATTTAGAACAAGTAGTTTGGGCTTGACTAGTTAAAGTTCTCTGACCTCTTTTAATCACCCAAATGAACCAGCTTGAATTGGATTTTAAGGTTGCCTGTGATTGAGCCACCAATGTTCGGCTCACAAAGGCTTGCCAGCGGCGGGGAACTGACATGAACTTCAACGAACAAACTTTGTAGTTAATATCTCTGTACTAGTCATGAAAGTGTTAACATATTTCGGTGGTAAGATTCCAACCAACCATGTTTTTTTTTCTTGTCCAAAAGTACCTTTTGATTGCAGGAGGTTTTGCAATTGAACTACTTCACCTCATATCATACATACTATGGAAATATACAATATGACTGCTGTGACGTGATAGCCGTTGTTATTACAATTCATCCATGTTTCAAACACGAGTTTTTGATTACAATTTACAATATAAACATTCATGCCATTTAGATTGCAAGTGGAAACCTACAACCTTAATTGGATATATGGTTTAAATTTATTAATTGGATAAATTATTTAAACTAATGATTGGCTTAAGTTTCTTGTTGACATAGCGTCTACACATCATAAAAGAATTCTAGGGTTAGAAAATCATGCCTGAAAAGTTTCAGGAAAAACAATATCTTAGCTATGATCATCAAGAATTTTATTTCTTGTTCTTACTTTCATAGTTCAGTGATATTGTAGCGCAGTGACTTCATATAATAAGTGGAAATAACATGAACTTGAGTGGATTATGGATGAGGCTTAGAAACTATAGAAGAATAATGATATGTGAGAAGATGTCTATGGTCCTTAGGTTATTTAACATTTTATCTACTGCGGGACCCATGGTAAAGAAAGGAAGTGAAAATGTGCTGAAAGTAATGAAGTTATAGAAATATCAAGACCTCTTAGAGAAGAGAATTGAATGAAATAAATGCCATGGTGCAACCTGCATTTTAAGGACAAGGTACATTTGGAAAGAGTTCTTTTTGTTTCTCAAGGAGGCCCGGTTGGGGGAGAGAGGAACATGGCGGGACAATGAGAGGTAGAGAAAGAAGGGAAACTACAAATGGAAATGGTAGAGATGCTATATCAGCTCAACCGGACATTAGCTGAAGTCCCTAGCTTAGTATTTAGTGGAGGACTATGCATTATGTAAATGCCGAGCTTATCAGAAACTAAATGATAAGAAGGTTTGTCACATGTATATTCTTGCTTTGCTTGATTTCCTTGCAACAAAAGGTATCTTTGCTGTCAAAAGTCTCAACAGATAATGGTGTACATTTTGATCCACTGGTATAACGAGTGATGATCATAACGAGTGATGATCCACTGGTATAATGAGTGATACTCTGTTACTTCCCCCAATAAAAAGTCTGAATGCTGCAGCTAACTTGTTCAATATGGACAGATTCTACATCATCTACAAGCCCGTCCTTTATAGATTTGACATAAACTTATCTCATAGGGGTGGGAGTTTTTTACTTTGTTATTGTTACAATTTGTGTGATGTTTCTTTGGTGTGACTGTGTACAGGATGGTACTGTTATACGAGGCCAGAATGAAATATCTCATCCATCTAATGGACCCATGAAACCTATAAATAAGGTACCTCTATTTTTCGTATGTAGTGTGCACCGTTTGTTTCTTTCTAGTACCACTATGTTGCAAACTCGTATGTTTCGGTAGATTGCAAGTATGTACAAGCATTGTATCTAGATAATATTTGCCACCGTGTTGCATACTCGTCCTGCATTCATCCACATATACATAACTACGTTATTGTGGGATAGCTAGTTGGATGGTTGCATCTGGGGATATATTTTTGGGTAATTCCAAATCAAACTCCTGGTGCTATCTCGTTCATACTACGCGCAATTCACCCAAACTACTACTAAAAAATTCAGTGACATGACTTGCTGCAACAGTGCCAACTACTGAGCTGGCATAAAATGGCGTTGCAGGGGCCAAAGAATGAAAAGCACTTTCCTGCCAACTGCTTTTGAAGGCTTAATAAATTTGGCAGTATAGCAAGGGCTAATTTGGTTGTGAAAGTCTTCAAGAGTGGACTATTAATGATACTTCTTTATCTTTTGAGTCTCCCACTTTCTCTTGTTGTGGTGCGTACTGGTAATTGTGATATGGATCATAGCGCAGAGATGCTGATACGCTTGGGGGTTTTTATGTCATTTTCAATAAGTGGGAGGACTCACCAGTATTTTCCATTTTATAATTCTGTTGTTCTGTTACGTGGTTGTTAGTTTGGGAAGTCGGTTAGTTGAAGTCGGTTAGCTGATCTGGTTAAATGGGAGAGCCATGAGCCAGGGAAGGGGAATGGTTTTGCCTCAGTTCCTCTTTCCTTGTTTCTCTCTAGATCTTTCTGGACGAAACGTGAATGGTCTATTTTTTGATTTCACAGAAAACCAGACATTCGGTGTGTTCGGTATCGAAATTCGAGACGGTTACCGAAATATCGCTACATTCGACGCGGTAGGTGTTTTCAGCCAGCGACATGGTTTTGGCCCTGCGACATGCCAAGTCGTTCACGTTTCCAGGCAACGATAAGGTTTTGGCCCAGCCGTTTCTCAAGTCGTTGATGTTTCATGGGTTTTTTGCACGTTGACACCCAAGTCGTGCACGTTTCTAGGCAGTGACATGGTTTTGGCCCAGCAACATGCCATGTCGTTCACGTTTCTAGGCAGCGACATTGTTTTGGCCCAGCCGTTTCTCACGTCGTTCACGTTTCATGGGTTTTTTGCACGTTGACACCCAAGTCGTGCACGTTTTCAGCCGGCGACATGGTTTTGGCCCAGCGACATGCCAAGTCGTTCACGTTTCCAAGCAGCGACATGATTTTTTTGCACGGTTACACCCATGTCGTGCACGTTTCTAGGCAGCGACATGGTTTGGGCCAGCAACATGCCATGTCGTTCGCTGAAAACGTGCACGACTTGGTTGTCAACGTGGAAAAAAACAATGAAACACGAACGAATTGGGAAACGACTGGGCCAAAACCATGTCGCTGCCTAGAAACGTGAACGAAAGGGTATGTTGCTGGGCCAAAACCATGTCGCTGCCTACGTTCACGTTGCATGGGTTTTTTGCACGGTGACACCCAAGTCGTGCACGTTTCCAGCCAGAACAAGTCGTGCACGTTTTCAGCCAGCCACATTGTTTTGGCCAAGCAACATGCCAAGTCGTTCACGTTTCCAGGCGGCGACATGGTTTTTTTGCACGTTGAAGCCCATGTCTTTCACGTTTCTAGGCAACGACATGGTTTTGGCCCAGCAACATGCCATGTCGTTCACGTTTCTAGGCAGCGACATGGTTTTGGCCCTGTCGTTTCCCAAGTCGTTCACGTTTCATGGGTTTTTTGCACGTTGACACCCAAGTCGTGCACGTTTTTAGCCAGCGACATGGTTTTGGCCCAGCGACATGCCAAGTGGTTCACGTTTCCCGGCAACGACATTGTTTTGCCGTAGCCGTTTCTCAAGTCGTTCAGGTTTCATGAGTTTTTTGCACGTTGACACCCAAGTCGTGCACGTTTTCAGCCAGCGACATGGTTTTGGCCCAGCGACATGCCAAGTCGTTCACGTTTCCAGGGAGCGACATGGTTTTTTTGCACGTTGACACCCATGTCGTGCACGTTTCTATGCAACGACATGATTTTGGCCCAGCAACATACCATGTCGTTCACGTTTCTAGGCAGCGACATGGTTTTGGCCCCGCCGTTCCCCAAGTCGTTAACGTTTCATGGGTTTTTTTGCACGTTGACACCCAAGTCGTGCACGTTTTCAGCCAGCGACATGGTTTTGGCCCAGCGACATGCCAAGTCGTTCTCGTTTCCAGGCAACGAGAAGGTTTTGGCCCAGCCGTTTCTCAAGTCGTTCATGTTTCATGGGTTTTTTGCACGTTGACACCCAAGTCGTGCACGTTTTCAGCTAGCGACATGGTTTTGGCCCAGCGACATGCCAAGTCATTCACGTTTACAGGCACCGACATGGTTTTTTTGCACGTTGAGACCCACGTCGTGCACGTTTCTAGGCAGCGACATGGTTTTGGCCTAGCAACATGCCATGTCGTTCACGTCTCTAGGCAGCGACATGGTTTTGGCCCAGCAACATGCCATGTCGTTCACGTTTCTTGGCAGCGACATGGTTTTGGCCCAGCCGTTTCCCAAGTTGTTCACGTTTCATGGGTTTTTTGCACGTCGACACCCAAGTCGTGCACGTTTTCAGCCAGCGACATGGTTTTGGCCCAGTCGTTTCCCAAGTCGTTCATGTTTCATGGGTTTTTTGAACATTAACACCCAAGTCCTGCACGTTTTCAGCCAGCGACATGGTTTTGGCTCAGGGACATGCCAAGTCGTTCACGTTTCCAGGCAGCTACATGGTCTTTTTGCACGTTGACACCCATGTTGTGCACGTTTCTAGGCAGCGACATGGTTTTGGCCCTGCAACATGCCATGTCGTTTATGTTTCTAGGCAGCGACATGGTTTTGGCCCAGCCGTTTCCCAAGTCGTTCACCTTTCATGGGTTTTTTGCACGTTGACACCCAAGTCGTGCACGTTTTCAACCAGCGACATGGTTTTGGCCCAGTCGTTTCCCAAGTCGTTCACGTTTCATGGGTTTCTTGAACGTTAAAACCCAAGTCGTGCACGGTTCTGCCAGCAACATGGTTTTGGCCCAGTGACATTCCAAGTCGTTCACGTTTCCAGGCAGAGACATGGTTTTTTTGCACGTTGACACCCATGTCATGCACGTTTCTAGGCAGCGACATGGTTTTGGCCAGCCGTTTCTGAAGTCGTCTGGTTTTGTGAAATCAAAAAATAGATCATTCACGTTTCGTTCAGAACATACTCCGGGCGGGAAAGTCGTGTTTTTACCGGATCGCCTACCGCGTCAGAAGTTGCGTTCTTTCAGGCACCGTGTCTAATTTCGATACCGAACACACCGAACGTCTGGTTTTGTGTGAAATCCAAAAATAGACCATTCACGTTTCGTCCAGAACATACTCCGGGCGGGAAAGTCGTGTTTTACCAAGACGCCTACCGAACACACCGAACGATTGAACCAAAACCATACATCTTTCTCTTCTGATTTCCTGTAAATGTTACGATTGAATCAATAAACTTCTCCATTCTCTCAATTGTTCTACTGTTAAATTGAGGGAGGTCTATCAGTGGTATCAGAGCTTGCCAATTCTCGGCTGTGGAAGGTCACCAACCATGGCAGATAATACGCGATCTCAGGAGATAAGACGTCTGGAGGAATCCATCCGCAGGAACGCGGAGAATACAGATAAACACGCAGAGGTGCTAAATGGAATCCGAAATTCGATTGAAGGACTAACTCAATTAATCACCACTTTGAACAGCAAATTTGATGGATTATCAGAAAAGGTAGCCTCTACTACTACTCTCAATCTTAGTTCTGTTGCTCAGAGGAGTGGAGATGGCAAAGCGGAGAACCAAGAGAGTTGTTCTTTGCCTAGTGATGTCCAAGGATTAGGGATGGGTTTGCCTGACTTGAGAAGTAAGGAAAAGGGCAAGCAAAAGGTTTCAAAGGATTCGCCTGTAGCGGAGGCGCTTGATAAGCTACAAGAGCAGACTAGGGAGGCTGTCAAGGGTTTGGAGTCAATGACAGGTTCAAAACCTGGTGCAGAGGACATCGAGAAAGATGCAATGATGGAGGATTGGGCAAAGCAGTTTGAGGAGCTTGCTGGTTCTCAGGACATGCAGTCTATTGTGGAGACCATGATGCAACAACTTCTGTCAAAAGAAATTCTTCACGAGCCTATGAAAGAAATTGCAGAAAGATATCCAAAATGGTTGGAAGAGCATCAGTCGAAATTAAGCAAAGAAGAATATGAGCGTTATTCCCACCAATATGAGAATACAGGTAATTCACTCATACTTCATGACCTCTACATTTCCAAGGAGAAATCAATTGGTATTTGGGATCCGGGTGGAATATCTATTCAAGTAAATCATTGTTTTGGCTTCGATAATCATTCTAGTTTCTCCTTACCTGATTTGATTTGTCAAAGTGCCGCACGGTTTGAAATACAAATGAGTTACATGATCGGTACAATTAGTCCTTGGAATTGTGCATGCCAAGTGTTTGATAAAAGTCCTGCACCATATTGGATGCCTCAAATGGTGATTGCTTGTGCTCACATTGATGGTCTTAGGTTTGTGAGGATTGTGTTTGATAAAATGCTTGCTCCATCTGGTGTGCCTCCGATTCCAATATTGCTTAATGGTTTACAACCGGTTGTCGTTGCTCGTGCTTGTTTGGAATACAAATACGCTTCACTTGATTTCGAAATTGGTTCCCTTCATATGCTCTACAACTATCTTAGTTTTGCCACCTTGTACCTCTATCCATACTGGAAGCAACCAAGCGATCTCACGCTCGGACTATTATTTCTGCACATTAGATCCCACATTGGTTTGTTTCCTGCTATTTGTGGTCTGAAAATCAGGTTTCTTCTTCAAGTTTTGTATGTTAAGTACATGACTGTGGGGAAACATAGCGGTTGTGCGCGGATTTTCCAATTACTAAGGTTTTTTCTTGCGGCATGGAATGGCATGAGATCGAGAGACTTGTTATATTCGTTGCACTTTAGTCTACTAGAGGGCATTGTTGGAAGTTGGCTAACTTGTTGGGTTCATAAAGTATATGGCATTGAAAAAGCCTTGGCATGGGATGCTGAAAATGATGGGGGATTGGGGGTGAAGGTTCATGAGATTGACATCCTAACTTCCATGGAAATGCCGAACCAACGAAACTATAGTTCTTTGACCACTCTTACCAAGCCCAATCTTCTCCAAGTTGCTACTGCCTTTATCATCATTGAATGGTCTTCCTGCCTCGATGATGCTTGGTTCTACATGGTTTGGGACCCCGGAGGATTTTCAGCTTTTGAGAGGAGTTTATACCAAATATTAACAGTACTTCGGAATGGCACGATGGCGGGATATGCACCGTACAGCCCTAAGGGGTTTGAAGCCCGGATGTTTACCTTGAAATCCAGGTGTTCACTGCATTGTCATTTCCAACTTGATTGGGTCTTCGTATGTACTGGTTTTGGCATACTACATGGGAGTTCGACGCCTAGTTGTTCACCTTGCAGCCAACTTACCACAGCTCCTGTTTGGCTTCCATTTCGGCCTTGAATTTCTGTTAGCCGTTAGAATGTTTAAACCTTGGGCTGCGTCCCAATTCAGTTAGAACCTCTTGCCATCTTGGATCGCAAAATGGTTAAGCGTCATAACAGGGCCAATTCCATGGTTTTGGTGCATTGGTCAAATTCTTTACCGGAGGATGCTACCTGGGAATTTTGGCATGACTTGCACCAGCGTTTTCCTCAGTTCCAACCTTGAGGACAAGGTTGTTCCAAAAGGGGGTGGTAATGATACGCTTGGGGGTTTTTATGTCATTTTCAATAAGTGGGAGGACTCACCAGTATTTTCCATTTTATAATTCTGTTGTTCTGTTACGTGGTTGTTAGTTTGGGAAGTCGGTTAGTTGAAGTCGGTTAGCTGATCTGGTTAAATGGGAGAGCCATGAGCCAGGGAAGGGGAATGGTTTTGCCTCAGTTCCTCTTTCCTTGTTTCTCTCTAGATCTTCTTCCCTCTCATCTCTTTCTCTTCTGATTTCCTGTAAATGTTACGATTGAATCAATAAACTTCTCCATTCTCTCAATTGTTCTACTGTTAAATTGAGGGAGGTCTATCAGATGCACATTGGCTGCAGATGAAATCAATCATTGTCACGTTGAATGTTTAAGATTACAAATTATAGCAATTCCAATGGTTCTTGAACTAACTCCTAATAACCTTTTTTTTAGGCCTTGAGGGCCTAGAAAATTCATCCTCTATAGCTTTTAAGCCTTACTATGTTGAATTGTATAATTTTCCCCTGATTTACAGATTTGAGTAACTGATGTATAAAGTCATCATTGGCTGCTTTTTGTTCTTGCTTTTCACTGTTCTATTCTCAGCATATCCATATTGCAGTTTTCTTGTTTATTTAACCACTCACTCTCATCCTTAGGTGAACTCTTCAACTGCGGCACTTCCTTCAAGAATCAAGAGGGTGTTCTACATGTCAAGCGAGGGCAGCAATTTATTGCACGAGGTGAATAGTACAGCCCGTGCTTGTTGGCTTACTGTTTATAGTACAACACATTATGATGAGTATTATCATCATATCATGACGTGAATTGTAGATCACATGCTTGTTTGTTGTACCATTTACAAAGCGAGATGCATATGCATAGGTATCATCACTTGCCCAAAAACAAATACTCTTGTATACTTGTCTCAGCCAGTATTCTGCTACAAAAGGCCCATGTTTTGGAAACTACCATTCTTAATTGGTAGTCTTGTAATTGAAAATTAAAAACCCAAAGAGAAGTATTTTGTAAAATTTTAGTTTGATGAGCTTCTGACGCCCTATGAATTACAAATGATATCATTATTGCATTTATTGTTGGAATGACTGGAACATCCATAATATGATGGGTATTTATCAGCTCCAAGTCTCCACTTTTATATTGGATACGAGATCCGTGAAAGTTAGATGTTTATTTTCAAGTTATCAAACTTATCATCTTTTTCTCTTTTTCCTGAGGGAGTATGTCATCGTTTTTCTGCATAATACGTAACCTTTCTAGTAGTAGAACCCAGCTCTTGTATATTTCATATTTTGTCAAATAATAAGCAATGAGATATCTTTCACTGTGATGCTTTTCTTTTATCAATGAGATCTTATTGAACCTTGAGCTTTCATTCTATTCAATCTTTACATACAAACTTTCAAAAGACTGTGTTTATATAATAGAATTTCCACCCAAAATTTTGATCAATCAATAGTTTGACAAACACAAGTCCGCTGCAATCGACAAGATAAGGCCACTCCATCCTCCCATTTCACTAGTTCTGCTTTATACTGAGTGAAAAGACTTTTGTCTGTCTTATGATGGCCTCAGCTCCAGGCAACTTCAGTTTGACAAACCGCTAGTGGAGTGGATAACTTTTCCTAAAAATTTTTGTCCTTTGTTACTCGTTTGTTTGCTTTTTGGAATAAACATATCTACACACTCATTTTCTTTGGATTTCATATTGTTGCGAAATTAAAGCTTCATTTCCCACTGGTCCCAGCAATACTAGTACACTTTCCCTTACCATGACCTTTTAGACGGCATATTTCGATATTGCATGAATACAAAAGTACATGTTAGTATAGTTGCAATTCAACCTCTGTGCTTTCTGTTGCGTAGGTGTTTCCTAGTGTAAACTCCACTGTCCTGGACCAGTTGAGCACTGTTGACTGCATCATTTATGCTATGGGATCCCTTTTTACTTCCATCTGCCCATCTCTGGTAATACTATTAACCTATCAGTTCCTCTGCCAATTTTTCAAGACTCGGTATGCAATGTCAAGGGTACTTGGGAGCCATTAATAGAAGAGGGATTTCCCTATCTTTTCTTGGTTCATTTTGTATTCCCACTAATTTTGTTTCATATACTGGATCTAATTTTAAGAACCTAACATTTGAATGAAACTGAGTTTGTTGATCTTATTTTGCTGCCTTTTTTTTTATCCCTTTTTATTTTCCACTTGATATAAAACAGTTTATAATCACTGGATTGTTGTTTAGGTAAACACAGGAGAAACTCTTTACTTTTTATTTATTTTTGTTATGCCTAGGTTTTACTTGGCATGGGGGAGAGTATCTCGTCAAGGTCTTGCCCGAAGGTAATCTTCTATCTTGTTTTTAGGTATGTGCTATTTTTGTAGAAAAGAGGCTTTTTGAATTACTGTAATGTCGTGTCATTGTTCATGAACATGGAGTAGCTTACTCCTTCATGATTGGTATTGCTGAAATGGTTTGGTGACCCTTCTTTTGATATTTGATGGACACTAATAATATCACAAGGTTGTAGCTATAAACACCTGAAATGGCTGAATATGCTGGCTTGTCGAAATTGTGGTGTTTTCTTAGTGCATTACTTCAATTGTAGGTACTTCTGTTGAATGGTACAAATGATCGAGAGACTTGTGGTTTTTCTGCTTCTTGCTTTGTAACTGCTATTACAGATGCTTTGAATCGTACTTATGGAGGTCCTCATAATTGTCTTAAAAACCAGGTAAGCAGGTAGATTGACAGTTTACATTCCTTTTCATGTCAAGTGAATTTTATATTGATGATTTGGAAAGAAAGGCAACTTGAATTTGTTTGTATTTTCGTTGGAGTATACTTGTTAGCTTACAAATAGGTAAACTTACAGCGTTTATTAGCAATGGTTTTTTATTTCAGCTCTTTGGTTGTCTATATTGAGATATTGGTGCCGGAGTTTTGGATGGGGGAAAAATGGAAACAATATGACACTCATTAGGAAGGGATATGCTAACCACTCTTATGGAATCCACCAAAGAGATATGGGTCGAACTTGCCACATATTGCAAAACCACCAAAGAGTTAAACGCAAGAAAAAAAATCCTCCGCATTTAGCCAAAGGTTGTGACACTCAAAATACATTCTATCGCATTTCATTGATCAAAAGTTTTATAGGACTTGTCTTGCAACATCTCTCCAAGCATAGGTAAAATAAACTTACATTTTCAAGACTATAACTTAGTGGAAACAATGAATTTGACTAAAAAGAACAAAAAGAAAAGTTTAAAGGACACTGAGAGAAATAAAAGAGATGATGAGAAGCAAAGAAATCCAAAAGACTCCTTTTAGAGTACTTGCTGGTAGCCTTGACTCCCTTCACGAAAAGATTCCGTTTCTTGCACCAGAAAACTTGATATTGTGACCCATTTTTCTATTTGACCCTAGAAACACGGGTCTTATTAAGGGTTAATGCCTTTTAGGCCCAATTCCCATTGAGTAGCTTCGTTTTCATGCTGAAAATGGATCACAACTGTTGAATGCATTTCCTGTTCACACTAATGTGCAGATATTTTGAAAATAGGCATTGGGACACTCCGGTGAATGCAGTCCAATTTGGTGTTTCAAAATTATTTTTGATCTAATTATGTTACTAAATTTTGCATAAAAGTCATCAAATCAAACGTCTCATTCTCCTCCATTTGTATCATCTCAAACCTAGTGGTTGTACGTTGCAACTTAGACTGATAACATCATAAGTACCCTCATGTTAGTACAAAAGATACGCCATGCCTCCTTAGCAATTTCACAAGTTGAGATATGCCTAAATCCTAATTCATCAGCATTAAGAACCTTAAAAGTAGAATTATTGGCCTTACTATCCACAACACCGTTGGCATTGACTGTCAGTGGCGTCGAACTTTTTTGTTGGCTTGGAACTTCAACATCCTCAACAGTCATTGTAGGCTCCATATAACCATTCACCACTGAGTGTCAAACTTCTTCATCAATGGCTTTGAGAGAAGTTCTCATCGTTAGTTTTAGTAACCCCTAATTGCGGTGGCAAATCCACTTAGAGTCTCACTCCCACACTCCCATATCACTGTCCTAGGAACCTCGCTCTCATCGAGAGAGGAAGCCGCTTCCAACTTGAATATAATCTTTTGAGAATATAAATTTTAAGAAACAAAGTAAAAGATGCCAGGCAAGAGAAAATATGAAGCATGATGAAACTTTAAAAACTTATTAACTCAAATTTGCTCAATTACTTAGTATAGAGATACGATTTACTTATATTCGGTAAACAATATTTGAAACTGACATGAATTACAAATTATAATATTTGATTGTTATTATGTAGTTATACATTTATAATTATTCCTAAACGTACGCTCAGCGCTACCAAACGAGAAGCTTCCATGATCCTCCACTCCTCCCCTCCTACTTCGAGCAACTAACGAGTCTCATCCTTGCCCTCCATGAATCATAGTTAGGAGCATCTTGGAGGGCGGTCGATAAAAGGAAGTTCCTTCTTTGGGCATGCCCATTATACCGAATCAAAGATCCGATTTGGAAAATAATTTTAAAATTGTAAGCAACTTCGCTCTTATACCAATTAGTAGACCGAAAGGACTGCCTTTCGTGATTAGTACTACTTAATCTTGTCTATTTAGTTAAGCCGTAATGTAGTAAAAGAGATTAACAAATCAAGCATACTGCATTGATATATGTGAAAAATCCCAAGTCAGGAAAACCACAGGAGGAAGATGGCACTGTAATCAAGTAGCGGTTTGAAACAAGTTTCAACTGTATGAATCCTAAATCTTGGTTAATTTGTTGAATCCACATGAACTGTTCCCTACTTTATCTTCTTGATTCGAGTCCTGGAATCCTCAGATGTTTGTTCTCTTCGCTTGGATCCTTCTAGATATCAAAGGGCTTCTTGAGTTGTTGATTATGAAAATTCAAACTTGAGAGAAGCTATTTAGGCACATAGATCTCAAGATCTCATCAACTCTCTCAAGGAATCAAAGGACAAGTTTTTCTATAGATCTCCCGAGGCATTTCTCTCTTCAGAAAAGCTGGGGCTGTGCAAACATTTGGGTTAGGAACATGTACGGTGCTAGTTACAGCCAATCTGTAAAAACATCGGTTGCTCGCCGGTCTCACTGACCTGCACTGCCTTGGCACTGAGATGTATATGTCAAAAGGTCGCTTGAGCACCCTTGGCTGAAGCCTACAATTGTTCTCTGGATCAGCTTCTGAAATTATGCACATCCTCTTATCTTCACTCCTGAACCGTGGAACTTTTTAACCTTGATACTAAACTTGTCCAGGTGATTTGAAAAGAAGAAAAATCTAATTTCTATGAAACTAGAATGGTTACATTTAGGAACTGAGCCACGATCAATCGAAGACTATTAGACGATCAGCTTACATTGTAAATGTAGCAGGATTGCCAACAATAACACGAGGCAATATAGAACAAACAGAACCACTGTGTTTACTTATTTTTCTATGATATCTGTATAGCGTACAATTGAGATATGAAAGTCATTGTTTTGTGGGACTCATGTACTTATAGAAATTGACTTTTGTATAAAATGCAAAGAAATGGTGATAGTCTCGCCACAAAAGCATTATGTTTATTTATATCATCGTTTTCCCATCCAGCCAAGTCAGTACATCAACACGCTTTTGGTTCCCAGAGATGGGCACGTCCCAGTAGATGTCGACCGCTTGGCTGCTCAAGGAATCATTCATGTGGTATGTATGCCTTCTACCATCTCTGAAAAGAACCAATGTAGAATTGACCAACATGTTCTGGCATATGTGGAGAAATGTAACTACTGATAAAGAAACATAATTCCATGAAAGCTTGTATATATTGAGGTGCATGGATCTTTTTCAGTTTAATTTTCTGTGCCAACTTCGCATTATTCCAACTGAAGGACTTAGTTTGCATTGATGATGCAAATCTAATGGGGTAAATAGAAATTAAGCAGCTCTGCAGTTGTCTCGACATTTTTCTTTTTGTTCATCTTACTTGTCTCTGCATGCCAATTGTTATGCCGTGCACTTTTTGTAAACCTCCACTGTAGTTTCCCTTTTAATACTAGCATAAGTATTGTAGTCGCGAGTATAACTAAGGCCACCACAAACAAACCCTATACATTGCTGTGAATTTAGTTAATATCAATGAAGTCTAGGAATTAGCTCAGAGAGAAACTACCTAAACCAACACCCCCCTCTTCTTTTCTTCTTCTTCTTCTTCCTCCAACTAACCAAAGACTTACAAAAATACTCGTGATCCTATGGAAAGGACTCTCTTAACCTTGAAAATGCCTTCAATTCCTTCCTTGCCAAATAAGTCACCTCACACAAATAGGAATATTGATCATATATCTTCCTCAGCCTCATTAACCATAGTTCCTCTCGAACGATGGAGGAGCGCCATCATACCTTCTAGGAGCACAAACCCATACTGAACTAAGAGTGAACTAACATGCTCAAATCTCACTGCAGCAGGCTAATAAATGCCTTCAAGTCAGCCTTCCCCGACTCACCTTTTAACCGAGTAGCTAAAACTTTGGTTATCACCTATGTTACAGGGATTCGTTTTTCTTTTTGGGTGAAGTACCTGTTTTGTGTTAACAAGGGTGCGGGATACAAGTGGGAGCTGTAAGAGAGAAGGAGGAGGGGGGGTGTTGGGTGGGGGGTGAGATGAGGGATTTGTACTTGTTGTAATGAGATTGAAGCATGCTCAAAGCAGATTGGAGAAGACTAAAGTATGTCAGAGCAGATTTGAGCCAGATAATGATGGAGAAAATCTCTTCTTGCTTGAAGCGAAAAGAAGCCCCAGTGGCCAATATCAACACATACAAAGAGAGACGTATCCTACATTCTTAGTTTTGAGATGTCCAACACTCACACTAACGTCCGCGTAAGGTAGCCTCCCATACGTATTAATATATGAAGTAACTGTAAGTTTACGCTCTTAACTTTGACATCATAAGATTCATCTAAGAACATGCATGGAAATGACCACAAAGGGCATAGGTTCTAACACGATTGAAGAGGCAAAGATCATCACTTGTAGTCATCTATCTTGCTCAAATTAACAAGAAAGGCATTAATTTGAACACTCCCGTTAATGGACACCCCAACATTTCCTTGAGTATTAAAACTCGAAGACATCTGCTGCTGCTTGGTGTTGGGTCTGCAATATTTGAGTTGAAACTTTTTATGAAGTAATGCATGGTGGCAATGTGCTTTGAGTTGCTATAGCACACGCAATTCTTTATCATAGCAATAGCGGAATTCTTTTCCCATAAAAGTGAAGTAACTTTTCCATTCCTAAGTTACCCACTATGCTTTTCAACTAGACTTGGAAATTTTTTAAATGGAGAAAACATCTTTGTAATATTTTATAGCCGAGTCATTCTTGAAACATGAATGATTGGAGTACATATTTACTGTGAAAGTATTGTTTACTCTTATTTTCATATTTATCTGGGTGACATTCCAATTAATTATTTTGAGCTCATACTATTTAGCTATGTTTTATTCAAGGTACAAATTTTTCAGGTAATACCACTCTTTTCTGTATCATAATTTAGAAAAGTTTTTACATATCCTTGGTTTTACGGACTACATACTCATAAACCGAACTGAGAATATGCGGATTTTCTTTGCTCATTTGTGATTGCGATCTCTTGCCCTCCTACCTTGAGATAAAAAAATACAATACTATGAAACCCGTCATATATCCCCACATTCCCATGCTTACAAATGAAAATTTCCATAGTATTTGACCAATAGGTGTAGGAATCACCATCCTAATGGATACTAATCACTTGCATTCTTCTATTGAGACATGTTGAAAGTGAGAGATAGACTCAAGTAACAGAGGGTTAAATGAAAAGACGCTGACTTGGTCAAGGAATCAACCAAATATTACTTCTGAGGTGATGCAGAGGCCTGACTTACAGTTCCAGTGACAGTTAAGGTTCCGGCGAGACTCCCAGGAGGCCAGCAAGGTTTTTTGGGGCGTCAAAGATTGTAAAAGAAGGAATTGGCAGGGATCAGCTTATATTGACTAGAGTGTTATGTCAAGACATCATCTAGGGTTCAGGAGAGGGTTGATGGAGGCTCGGATGACTCCTGCAAAGGTTACAAAGGGCAGTGACAGTCCACCAAGACTGAGCGGGTACCTTTCTGATCTGGGCTTGTACGCTGGGCTTTGGATCTGATATGGGTTGCATGAGGTCTGCAATGAGAGGGAGAGATGGGAATCAAGAGGCTGCGATCGAAGGAAGCTACAGCGAGTGATTGTGGTTGCCTACCACTATGCCAATTGGTGATGCCAGTGCAGCTCTAATAACATGTTAGAATATTAGTGGGTGTTATGCAAGAAATATGAAAGCATGGGGAGTATGAGAGAAGCTTGAGTGCTTCTTTCGTGGTTTTGATTCTGGAGGGTTGTGCCGAGGGGCTATCAGGCCTATAGTTTGCCAGCGGGTCTTGCAGAGTTTTGCCTATGTTAGATGGAACACGTGTGTGAGTATCAGATGCGGGTGTATGACTCGAACCTTTAAACATTGAAAATGTAAAATATGGATCCAAATTGGGATATGGATATGAGAATACGATAAACTGTTAATTGTGATTCTATGTATATTTTTACATTGGCCTGACTTGAAAATTTTGGTCCAACGATTTTTTTTACACGAAGTTTTGTGGTACTGGAACAGAAAACAGAGAAAAATTTATCTCATGGGTCAGCCCAGACAAAACTCATGTCAAAACAAGCATGGGCTGTAGGCCTTATTTGACATAAGTGGTCTTGACGCACACATGCATCTTAACAACTGCATCAAGATTAAAGCTATACCAACAAGACGAAAAATGTAAGCTCAGTTGCACCATGTTTTAATCATCCGAGCCTGCCACAGTAAAACTAAAATATTTCCCTTCACATGTCATCTCCCTCCCTCCCTCTATCTCACTCTTCCGATATTGAAGCTGTGACCATTGGGATTAGAAGCTTCTACTCTAGTTTGAGCTATAAGAGACTTTCCCATCTTCATTAGGCTCAGATTTGCTTCGACATGCTCTAGTCATCTCCTATCTAATTGGGACAAGCTTCAATCTCGTTACACCGGGTACGATTCCCTCATCTCCTCCCCCCTTCTAAACTGGCAAAACAGAAGCGTCAACTACACCCCGGTCCTTCGGCAGTTTCTCAAGCCCTCTGTTGGAGGAAATTCTTCTCTGTTTTTCATTAGCTCTTGACTAAAAATAGATTTGTTGATGCAAAAGCCAACGGCAAGTGCTTTTGGTATTACATTTCATGATTTTGACTTCATTTAACAAAAAAGTTAAAGATCCAAATAATATAGACCTTGGAGAAGATAGATTTCAATATCATAAAGAAGGCCTCAGGATGGTGGTCACGAAGTATCACACATGCCCTATTCAGTCTCTGTTGTAGCTGCCTAAAGTAGAAGTTCATGTACGTTGATTCCTAGAAAAAAGTGTGTATACATTGTAAAATTAGGATTTTTCTTAGCGTTGCATAATGTTGATGTGATACTGTTTTTTACCTTGTGCACTGCTTGACAAAGTGTTCTGATTTGAATATTGCAGATAACTGTGGACTCCAGTCATGACCCAAAAGTGGGTATAATTTTCCACCCAGAATCACTAATTAAAGCCCTTGGGGATTTGCTAAGTGAATGCCCAAGCACTAATGCTGCTGCTGGGGTTTAGTCAATCTTTCATCACGCAAAGGACAAGCAAGGAAGGATCTGACTGAAATCTTGGCCATACCATTTCATCTTCCTCGTGTTTGTAACTGATACTTGATTTCACTTAAATAGATCTACTGTTTTCCTCTCCACAGAATTCTCAAATCTCCTTGTGGCAGAAACTTCAAATCTGATGATATTACCTGATGCTACAGGTTGGTTTGTCTTGCACCATTTTGGATGCATGTGGGCTATTTATCGCACAAAGGAACTCATAGCAAAATCTGTCTGCGAGAACTGCTTCTGCTTGAGAAAGTATTTGAGGGGGTGATTTCTATTGTGGCAATTCAAACACTGCAATATTTTAGCGTAAACGTCTGTTCCTTAGATTTTTGGCTCTAGACAACAAACAAGAGGTGCTGCTGCCATCCCTTACAAATGCAAATAGTGAAAACCGGATTTGTAGGGATATGTAGATAACTACATGGTCCATAAGCTTCTGTTTGGAATTTTATTTTCTCTCAGCACATGAATGAACCAGTTATATATTCTCAAGCATGGTTTGGTCAAGTATTTGGGTTCTTTTTAACCTGAAGAAAAAAAAAGTTTACTAGTCTTGCTGATCCCTTGTAACTAATGGCATGAAATGCTGGATGGCTTGTAATTTTGGGGTAAGAAGACGATTGTCCTTATTCCATTTACAGGGGGAGCATGAACCTTGCAGCATTAATGTTTCTACAAATATGAGACTGAAGTACATAAAAGAATTTGGTTGACATCTATAGTAATTATTTAGTCTGGTAGGAAGCTTCGATGGTAATTCTTTGCATCGATATCTCTCTGCATCCTCATGCGTCCGTTCTCCACCCATCCAGTCCCCCATGAGTTCTTTATGGACTGTTACTTCAACCCATTATCACTGCCGCTCCCATAACCAAATGCTGTAACACCGTGGTCCAATCTGTTGCCACATACTCCAGTGAACACTGCTTGAGTAGAATTGGAAACAATTCCACTAGCATCAACGGTACAACAACTGGTTCCGTTTGCTACTGCTGTCAAAAGCACCTCCTCACTGTTGGCTGGAACGTCTTCATAGCTGGTGATCTTAGTCACTGGTAGTGCTTCTTTCTTGGTGTTGCTATTTCAGTTTCCTCCTTCAGAATGATAGTTGGATATTGTAATCGACCCATGCTGTATTATGAATTCAAAGGCTTCATATGTCAACCCCACATTGCAGCCATGGTTCCTGCAACCATTGCAATCAACTCTCTCTTGCACTGACAAGGTGAATAAATTGCTGGTTTTGATCTTTGTTGTTATTCCTTCCGCTGCTTCAACTGCAGAGAATGTTCAACTCATTATACATTGTCTTCCACCATTGTTAGCTCTGTAGAGTAGCGAATAATCTAGAAGTCGTGAAATCATATACTCCCTAAGTTAGGGCTGTGGATGAGCTAAGTAGCTGGTTGTTCAAGTCTCACATAAAAAAGTTTATGTATTTTAAATGTATCTAAAGTTTGTTTTGTTTATCCTTGGAGACGTTTAAACCAAGCATCAAATCAGGCTAATCAGTGAGTTGAGCTTGAGTAGATTGATTCATTTTCCTTTACTGTAAGATCATCAGGCCAAGTTGAAGCCCAACAGGAAATTTACGAACTACAAAATTGCTTGTGGATAATAAGATGATCTTGAACAAGCTTTTAGCAAGACAACCATGATTAAGGTTCCAGCTGCTTGTTTTACTCATAGTGATTCATGAGCTTATATTACTTACCACATGCTTCTCCCTTGATGGGACAAACAGCTCATTTTTCTCTCCAATCTATGCTTGACGGAGAAATCTGTGTACCTAAAAGCAGTAGCTAGCAGTGGCTGTCTTAGAGAAGCTCGTGTATGTATTATGTGATTCCTTGGGAGTCTTCGTTGGTCCAGTCTGCAAATTCGTTTACACAGTTTGTATGGTTTGTTCCCCATAGTATACCAGCAAGCCTTTAATGGGTCATCCACTGTTTGTGCCTTCCTGTTTTAGTGAGGTGTTGTGGAATTCACACGAGTGGATTGCCACTGGAGTTGAGTACTTACAGGCTCACCTACAACTCATGACATAAAAGACCAGATTTGTAAGCTTATACCGTCCTAGGACTTGAAATATAGGACAGCCTTTGGAAGGACTATTACACCATGGTTCTCAAGCTCCTTTACACCCTCAAGGACATCCATGTGTCAGGCTATCGAAGCTTCGCTTCTTAATAACTACTCTATGAAATAGGCTCGCATACAACTTATGAAAATTAGTCATTAATTAGCTATAACATCATATAACTGTTAATACATATGAATTCATCAACTTCTGTTTTCATAAACTCAAGTTATCCAACTCGTTTCTCTAGAGATCCCACATTGTTTCGGTTTACGCATTGAATGAAATCAATCCATAATGAATGACAATAAAAAAATAAGTAAATTTTTTATGGCATTCATGCTTGTATTTAAAATGACTATAAATATTAATTCACAAAAATGAGTCAAAATTTATAAAAGTTCAAGACAATAAAATTTAAGTACAATACTTCGTTAAAAATGCCATTAATATGTAAAAATATGTTATTAGACTTATAACGCTTTTGGTTTAAGAATTATAGTTGAAGAAGGTAAAATTTAAATATGAATTTTTGTATTTTAATTTAAATAGTTAATGGGCTCGGCAATAAGGGATTGTGACAAGGAGTGAGATAAGCCCGACATCTTCAAGTTTGCATGGGCGATGTACTCCCTCATACCTCCTACCACTTTCAATAAATTTCCATAGCCTTAGGAGGCTTGAATTACCGGAATTAGTGGAGATTGCACACTTCTTCCTTCGAGAAACACATCTCCTCTAATCGTTGAATTCTTCATTTGATGTTTTTCTGCCATCTGCACTTAGCACAATCGTCACTTGGTCTCACTGGGCGTGCCAAAAATATGTTGCTCCTTTAAATCACACATTTGCGACAGTTGACACGTGTAAGGACGTGAGGGTGAGGATGTGTCAGGAGCTAAAATATCTCCAAGAAAATGTTGATGAATTGCACCACAAATCCAACTTCTCTGGGCATCGTGCATAGCCTAAGAGAAGTTAAGGATATTGGTTTAGATCTTGCCTCAATAACAAGGAATTCTAATTTCAAGTGACGATAAATAAGCTACGTACAATAATTAAACGAGCTAACTTGCATTGAATGACTAGAAAAATGAATAAACCACACGACATAAGGTTTCTTCTACTTAAATAAGTGGGGTGATACTTAAAATAATTGTAACTTTGACTACTGAAACCAAAGAAATTGATAAGAAAACTGAATAGCTATGAAAATGTATAATGTGTTTATGTTGATTGGTGCTGGACCTTTTTCCCATACGGTCTTGAGTTGCATTTATAAGTTGTTATTAATCCACTAGCCATTTGCAACCAATTTCTCATTTTAGCCCATCATCTCTATTCACTTGTGCAACAAACATTCTCTGAATGCCAAGTGTCACACTCACTCTTTAACTGCCTGAGAAAATAATGGATGAAACTCCCTGTGATACCATGTGTCCTCATACTTATGGCAACTATTTGTTCTTGGACCCCACCAAATATTTAGCTGAAATTGAACTTTTCTTAACGGAACTGCAGTTTACAATTACACTATGTCTCTGCAATCATATATTATTTCCTTTCCCCTATTTGGTTGGACGTGACAGAATTGAAGTCCTAAGCACCTTGGAAGATAGTTAATAACTCCCAGATTCGAAAACAGAAAACAAAACAAAAAAAATTAATTAATTGAATTCAATGCTACAGAATCGATTGTAAATACTAGAATCGAATAATGAAACACGATACCAAAATAGTAAGGGACAAGAATGGAACCTCAAAAGATAACTAATTAGGATACTGATGTAAACAACAATATGAAATATTGGACGAGAGTTTCATAACATAAACACTGATACTAACCCCAATAAAGAGAGAGAGAATTTATTTGTTGCCTAATTTGTCTTTATTTCAAAAAAAAATCACATTTATTAGTTTCACGTCAAATTTTTCTAAATTATTATTTTTTATTGACAAGAATAATCTAAAAGGTATTTGTTTCCCATAAGAAATCCAAAATCCAAACATAGCACGAAAATTCAAGAAAGTGCCAGTATTCTGAATCTCTTGTCTCTGTTACTGAGAGATCTTTTCTGGTAAACTTCTGCAACATTAAAATTATCAAATCAATATACTCTCAATGGGAGCAACTTGCGATTGAAGGTTGAATAGTTTTGTGGTACCCAAAAAGTCCACAAGCTCTGGGTTCTATTGTTTCTGATCTGGAGATACAATTTCAGACTCAGTAATGCTCCTATCAAAGGAAATGAGTGTCACAACTCCCAATTCCCAACTGACAAACTTGTCCAGTTGCTAATTAAAGCCAGAGACCCTAGAAGTGATATAAAAACATTACTCATAACTAAAGGGATTATTGAGAAGAAATTGACCTCCAAACTCGAATTGTCCATCAAATTAGTAGCAACTCTCAGAGACACCAAATCAAACTCGGAATCCTCAACGAACGTTACTCATCTTCTCAAGCTCAATACCTGTTCTTACTTGGTTTAATAACAAAATCCCATCCAAAAAGCTTACCAATGTACACAAAAGAAATAAGAAAACTTCAATGATCATTAAGGCCGGAAGACTGAATACAAAGTTTCCGATCAGCAAAATCATTTCCCTGACCAAAACGCGATACATTAAAAACAAGACACAGTTTCACATCTAATTAGTACAGAGGATGGGATTTAGCAAAATACAATGGAATCAAAACAATTAACGAGGTCATTTTCCCCTGCTGGGGTTGGATTTTGGGCAAAGAACCCATCTTCCCTTAGCACGTCTACGCTTTAACAATGCTCTACCACCCGTGGTAGCCATTCGTTTGCGAAATCCATGAACCCGCGCCAGAGACTTCCGTGACCTGTGCCTTTTGGTTTGCCAACTTTGATACTTAGTAGCCCTTACTACTAGATTGCGGCCCCTTTGCATCCCAATATTAGACTTCAATCTCAACCCCAACAACGAACCTGAAATTTAAGAGTACTTTTTGTAACCAAGTCACGCAACCTATCAAAGTATTCTAAATGCACCAATATTGCATCATCCATCATAATTTAACATTTCAATTCAACGAGGAATTTCCTGCAACATTTATATCGAAAAGAGATTAATTTGGTTCCAACAGCACCTATGCAAACAAGTTGGCAAGTGCTTAAGTGCTCGGACAGATCAACACAGTATTTTAGCAAAATTTGACTGGGTGAAGCACAGCAAAGCTAAGAAAGCCTGTGAGAAGTCACAGCAAAAGAGAGACAGCAATGGGCAACTTATGATAGTTGGGGGATGGGAGTCTCTACTGTGGGATAATTGAGTGTGGGATAATTGACTGTCTGTAATTCTCCCACAATTCCTGAACCCAAAAGTTAAATGACACAATTAATAACGCGACACGGGGAAAGCAGTGTGCTCATGCTGTTCAATGAAGCAGCGTATATTTCAAATTCTAGCCCTATCAGCAAGCTAACATGGCTCGAAATTTAAAAATTCAAGAAGTGAAGAACAGCAGGATGAATGAAGCTCGAAATGTACAGCCTGACTGGTTGAAGTACCAACCCGAACAAAGAACCCTCTTTGCATAATGTTTAATTTAGATCAACTAAAGCATATATACACTTGTCCAACAATTCCCACTACAGGGACAAAACTAGACTGAGGAGAGGGTGGCCACTTAGGGTATCCCAACCCACCTTTCATTGCTCTATTTCTCCACAATTTAGAACAAATGCATCTCGAGCCCATACTCTATTCCCTCCTCCTTTTGTGAGGGTAGTAAAATCATGAAAGATATCCTCCATTTCACTCTTTCACATTTTTTAAATCCTTTTGCATTCCATAAATGAGTATTTCTAAATTTGTTTTTCCTTCAATTTGCATTATTCAAAAGCTATTCACAGTACCTTTAAAACAATGGAGAATATTGAATATCAATGACAAAGGTTTAGACAAATGAAAATTTAACTTCTACAAGAAAAATATAGAATATTTGAGGTTTGGATTGAGTTTTATGAGAAATAGTGTATTTGGGTCGGAGTTAGTTTTTTAATAACTGAGGTATCTGGCCAGGTTTGGGTATGCCCAACATATTGCCAACTAGTTCTCGGGGCCCTACAGATAATGACCGGGCATAAACCCCAGTAGCTTTGGTGAGTGGTTCTAGTGAGATTCGCATCCATGACCTTAGAGTATAAGCTCCTCAGTCACCTTTCATGCCACCGAACCAACTCCTTGGGGTTTATTTGGGTTGGAGTTGGAGTTGTCTTGGTAGGACTACTTCAAAGTTACTTCCTTGATAGAATGTATTGTTTTAAACCTCTCTATGGAGGAATGGAGGACCAAACCTCTATTTTGGAGAATCAAGGAACTCCAACCCACCTCTATTTGAGGTTTCCAAAATGGAGACCCAATTCTCATTCTCTATATATGGAGTCTCCCACCAAATGGAGACCCCTCTCCATTCCTCAATATCTCCAAAATCACCATTTTACCGTCTTTATCTTGTGGTGTCCAATTATCATGCTAACATCATATGAATGGTGCTAGAGTGAAACTCTAGACTATACCCATTTAAAAGAAATAGATATACTAAGTAACACAATCCGAAGAAAACTATCAAATTACAAAAAGAAAAATGCAAGGAATTAACACAACCATCAAACCGAACTAACAATACATGCCAATGTTATATTATTTGGTAGTTGGTGTGCTATAATAGGCATAAAAAGTGAAAGAAATATCAAATGTGCCACTATTGCATTAATAATCTTTTCAAGGACGGGGAGGCCATGGCTGCATTGTCCTAGACTCCTAGTTCCATCACTGCCCACTACAAAGCTAAAGCCTTTCCAACCACCAAAATTAATCATCAATTAAGAACACCAATATTCAATCACATCAAGAATCAAGGCCTCCACCAAACTAAAGTTCCAAACATTAGAAAACAATGAGAACCCCGTAAACCATAAGCATCGAGGAATAAGGAATTAAAATGAACAATATCTGGTGATTTTCACATTGAACAAAAGACTACTTAAAAAGTGTGAAATTCTTACGTACCTGAAAAAGAAGACAAAGAAAACGAAGTTGTAGGGACAAAAGTGCAGTGGAGCGGCCTGGGACGATTTTGGGCGGTAGTGACCATACTCAGAGACGTAACAGAGCTGAATCTTCTGCTCGAACCTTTGAGAAGTGGTAGAGAAGCTGTTGGACTTCTAGTTCGTGTACAACTCCATGTTCCCATCGATACGCAAGCCATTCTCTCTGTCACTCCTCTGTCTCGCGTTCCTTATCTTCGAATTCGGACCTTATCGATTCTGCACAGACCAAACGAGGGTAAAGCAGTAATTTAGTGGTATCATCGTACACGTGGCTAAATTATTCTGCTGCTGCAATGGCCCGCTGGAAAGCCCAAGGAGCTCCAGTTCATTTAGGATGCTGAAGCCTACATTATTTGCATATCGCTCGATAGCCCAATGAGCTCCAGTCACATTTTTTTGGAAGAAGTGTACGGAAACTCTTTGGTTTTACATATACGCAGAAATTTCCCAATATCAAACTTTTTTATGGTCCTTTAATCCGAAATTTTATTTGCAATTTTGAAAATAAGTACCCAAAAAAGGGATTTGCTCCGTTACTATTCCAATTTTTTTATTATGTTGTACAAATTGTTTAAGAATTACCTTTTTTAAATGATGACAAGTTCCAATAATTTATTCAAAATATATCGTACCAATGTCTCATTTTAAAATGCCAAATGATGTCAAAATCGGATGGTGGTCTCTCGAGTTTTTGCTTGGTCTTTACACAAAAGTCCTGGTAATTTGCGACTAAAAACCTTCCAATGATCAAGTTAGATATTGGAGAGAGAGAGAGAGAGAGAGAGAGAGAGAGAGATGTAAAGAGATGAGTATAAAAACATACATTAAACCTGGCCTAACAACCTCTTCTACAGGATGAAGAATGGAGCTTGATGACCACCAATCACGTTCTCATTTTTTTTAATTGGGAGGTGCATGTCATTTATTGAGGCTCTATTTTTAAGATTCTTAACACTCCCGAACTTTATTTGCAATATCCTGGTGGATAGATCTTGGAATTGGGTCCTCTTGATCGAACAACCTAATTCTCGAAAGGCCGAGCGCCAATTGGCAATGTAATGTTTAGCACCTAAACCTAAGCGGCCATGTGTTGAGCGGATGAGTGCTGAATGACTGAGTACCATGCAATTGAGCGCTAAAAGTTGAGCCAAACCGGGCTCGTGAGTTGTGCTTCATTCCCAATTTAGGTGTGAGTCTATAAGCAGGGAATTGTTCTTTTGAGTAATGGTGGTTGTCTTCCATTAAATGCTCGTTTCTTCACTTGTCAAGCTTTTCATCTATTCGCACCATGCGTTGCAGTCTTCGCCTATCGTGTTCCCTCATGTCGAACTATCAGGATAACTACTCCTAAGCCTAAATACTTGTCAAGATCTCAGCCATGTTCAATTTTCACGTCGAATAGCTAGGATGGGTGGCCTTTCTCTATTCCTTCAAGGCGTTTTAAATACCCTTCTTCTATATCCAAAAATCACTTTTCTTTTTAGTCTTGTTCTTCTCCCTTGGCACCATTATCAAAATCTTCTCTGTCCTTGCTTTCTTCTTCGCGTAAACCTTCTCTTCCCTTTTCTTTTCAATTTGGTTATCCTAGAGCCTGATTTTCCAATCCTTTATATTGGGACATTTTTTCAAAGTCTTTTCTACATAACTTTTATACTCTTTCTTATGTATGTCCTTGGAAGAGTGACATTCATCCCACATCAAAAATTTACATTGGGCAATTTTGGGTATATAAAGAACTATATATATTACTACTGATAACTTGAATTTAAGCATTTTGAGCTACATAATTAGGCTCTAATAAGTTATTGGACCAATGGTATATATGAGACATTATAAATGGTACCAGAGCGACTTATATATGCGATCCAATGGGGTTAAGAATTTGTGTGGTCGCCAGAGAAAAGACCCGTGAAATATCGTGGTGACTTTTGAAGTTTGGAGTGTGACACTTGTATTATTATGGGTTTTATTATATTGAGATCGTGTTATGATATATTTTTTGCTCTTACAATGACCTTGAAATTTAGTGTGTGACACTTGTTTTCCTATCATATCATTCATATGAGGAAATTGGATATTTTTTTTATCCTACTGAGTTTCACCACTCAAGGGTATATGTTGCCCTTGGTATTTGGTATTTCAATGCCAGATGAAAATGGAGACACGTTTTCCGAGGACGCGACATAACAGGTAGGAGAACTTTGACTATACCAGTAGATGTTAGATGACTTTATATTTTTGTAAAGTCTTTCGTAAAAAAATCTATGCTTTATATATAAAGCTTCCTTAAATTTATCTTAAATTTATAGTGATATCATTCCGGTTATATTATCTTAAATTTATGTACAAACTCAAACCTAAGTTAATGAAACTTTGAAGCTATTTTTTTTTTTTTTTTTTGAATTTTGAAATTTAGAAGAGTTTGTGATATGCGATGTAAAGTGTTTTCTCTTCCATTTTGTGTTGTAAGCTTGAATCACAAAATTACCACATTTGCTCGATGTCACTTCGACATAGTTTAATTTTGGTTATTAGTGTTGTATAATCAAATAGATGCGCTGGCCAATAAAAATTTCTAATTCCGGATATAAATGTTGACCGACATAAAGAGTAGGGATAGGGATATACTATTAAAACTTGCAAAATTCGTTAGTCTAAGACCTAGGGGTTTGCATCATTGCAAACCTAGTCCATCCAAAATATCGGTGACACAACATGGCTGCCATGAATCTGAAATTTTGGCTATTATCTACCGCTCAAACCATTCAACCACTCAACTAGGCATCCTTATCTCTTGGTGTGCATGCCGTATAAGTTAGTATCAAAATGACTCAGATAAAGCCAAGAAGAAATGGCCAAATGACAATTAAGTTAGAGGATGTAACATCATAATTATGATTGGAAATGAGCAAAATTACAAAACTCCAAAATCCATGGGGTATTATGGAAGGCAAAGAAAGCTATGTCACTTAGAGCAACAAGCCATATTATATAGTTGTAATACAGCCATCAAAGTGGACCAGTACCACTAAAGCTAGCCAGCTAGAAACCCATATACATTGTCCCAACTGTGGTCGACCCACCTAGCCCATTTTGAGCTATTCATGATTTTGACTCCGAAAATCCCTTCCCCAAACTTTTGTTTATCATCTTTTACCCCACTCCAACCACCACCGTGGGGCAGAATATAGGAAAGATCATAAGAATCAAACCTTTTTTTTGTTTTATTCTCCCTATTATCACCTTATTATTAATCCTGTTTTAAACACATATGGTTATGTACATGTATCGAGTTTGAGATATGAGATATTCGTTAGTGATAATGTATTTAGTGATTGATGGAAAGCCCCTGTTATATGAGAATCTTATGTCATAAAGCATAAAGCATGCAGAAATTAATTGTACACAAGGCATCCATCGGGGTCATTAGGGGGCTACTAATTTTGAGATTGATGTTGACACAGATCGAAAGCGTCCATAAAATGTAGGACCACAAGACTCTATATAGTGAGTAATTATTCACTTACCGTCACACGGTGCTTGAAGTCAATATCCTTAAATACTACATATTTATAAGAAGTTGATACACTTAATTTTGAGTCTCATCGTCTAAATGTGTAGTGTTGGTGGGCCTCCGACCACTACTTGGAGTCAGGATATGATTCCCCGTAGTGCGCCTAAATAAGGTCCTTCGAGAAATTATGACATCGATTTGAAACTCTCATTGTATAAGATTTATCAAAGAACACGTAACGGTGCTCCAAGAGTAGTGTTTTTTTTTTTTTAATAACTAAGAGTGTTTGGGCCAATTTATCCGCACCTCAAATCATCTATGGGGTACCAATCCTATTGTCCACGAAACTCTGTGTGAACTGACCTTCAAAAGTTGTAAACCTGAGATTTTAAGACAAAAAAAAAACTTTAAGTCTCAGGCCTTAATCAGCTTAAAATGTTACCGGGGAGGTCTTGATCTAAACAGTTTCTCATAAAAACTGTTTCTGTCAGCATTTATGAAAAACTGTTTGGATCAAACCCTTTCCGATATTTTTTTAAACTGATTTCTCGCAGGTACCCTTAAAAACATGTTTTAAAAACATTGAAAGATTCAGATCATCAAAATATAATCTAAAAATGAAAAGTCCTCATTTTAGTAAAATAAAGAATCTCTTATTAGAAAGAGACTCTCTATATATATGTATGTATATATGATTTACATGACAATGAAATGGTGAGTGGTGAGCTGTTTTTAAATTTGCAGCTGAACAACCAAGACAGCAAGATAGAGCAGAAAATTTCAATTCCTCCATCATTTGATTTCTGTTTTTATCTTTAAGATCCAGAGTAGTCGCAGATTCCTTCTAAAAGTTGATCCACTTGCGAAGTGGTTGCTCTTATTTTTGGAAATGGCGCCATATGGTTTTGAGCAGTATTGGATAAAACATAATGATCACAGTATGAGACATTTCCCACCAAATATGTCGTCGATCGTCAAACTTTTGTATTATATAACTTTATTCGTTAATTAACGATACATTTAGCTTGATAAAGAGATTCCTGGTGATTGATTGGTTGGTTGGTATAAGTTTAGGTTTTCTCTACCTTTCTTTTTAGATTTTTTATTTTATTTTATTTAATGAACGATATATTCGCTAAGTGCTTGCTTTTATTTCTTTAGCAAACTTAATAGGCCAAGTTAGGCTTAAGTAATGCTACAATATAGATTAAACCACTTGAAATATGTAATTATATTTACATACACAGTATTTTTATGAACAAAAATAAAAAGGGTAAATTTATATAGCAGTGAACACAAGTGCAAAATTTTAAAAGTGTTTTTGCCCACCCCTTCAACTCTCTTTATTTATTTATTTTTTAATTTGCAAAGTCTGTGTTTTTTTTTAGTGGATTTAGACTCTTATTTGATGATCTTCTTTTGACTCTAGGTACAATTTTAAAAGATTTTTTCGTCTTTACTCGGAGCCCAGCCGAGCCGACATACACACTGTACGTACCTCCAATTAGACTGTGTTTCCACACTTACACTGCTATGGAATATGAAATAAATTCTTTCAAAATCATGCACTTTTTAATTGGGTAAAACAAAAAGTTGATCTCTTTGTTTAGAAAAGAAAGCCGTGTACGCAAACTTTGGCTCTAATTTCTTTGAGAACGACTCATCTCTAGTTGGGATATAGACTAGGAAGGCCCAGTTCTGAGCATTATTAATACTGCCTTGTTGCTAGGCTTTACAAATCTTCTCATCTCATGCAAAATAGATTCTTATAAGGACGTGATTGGATCAAATTGGTCATAAGAGAAATAACACTAGTCGTCATTTATATAACTTGTTCTAATTATGATTTGTTCGGGCGAATATTGATATTAGATAAACTTTATTTTTTGCATGATTGATTTATGCCTTAGAACTACAAAAAAAAAGTAACAGCTCGAATCGTCAACTGATAACGTAATGGGTTCCATATTTTAGACTTACATTTCCATGAATATGTTTGAGTCATATGATGGAAGTAGGAGAGGGGAGGAGTAGAACTAGGGGTGTAACCGGTCTGGTTTGGTCCGGTTTGACCAATAAATTCGGACCAAACCAGTGTTCCGGTTTGGACAAAATAGAAACCGAAAACCAGACCGAAGTCATTCGGTTTGGTCCGGTTTGGCTCGACCGGTTTATCTCCGATTTTCGGTTTGGATGGCCCTAGCCCATTTCTTTTTTTAAAATGTAAAAAATGAAGGCAAACCATAAAAATATAAAATTGTTAGGTGTTCACTGTATAGAGCTGCAAGACCACTGACACTAATGATCTACCGGCTAGAAAAATAATAGAAGAATAGTCATCTAATATTCAAATAAATTTTCAATACCAACACTAAGTTATTAAGTAAAAGAAACAAAAATACTCCCAACAGAAGTCAAAGATTTACAAATTAGTATAAAACTTAAACGATAAATAAAAGCGTAAAACGATAAGTAAAAGTGTAAAACTTTTAGGGTTAACTTCCGAACCGGTCCGGTCTGGTTTGGTCTGGCTCCTCAAGTTTCAAAACCAAAAACTGAACCGAATAAATTTTAAAAACTCCAAACCGGACCGAACCGATTTGAGTAAAAAATCAGACCGAACCGTCGGTTGGGTTTGGTTTACCGGTCCGGTCTGGTTTTCCGGTTTATGTTTACATGTTTACACCCCTTGGCAGAACAGATAAAGAGTGAGTGGTTCTGAATGGTTTCCTAACCGAGGGGGATTGAACCTATATAGGTAAAATAGAGATAAAGAGTGAGTGGTTCTGAATGTGTTACCTAACCGAGGGGGTTTGTTAACCTAGGTAAACCTGTGCTAAATGTTGACATCCTGTCTTGATCTTCTTCCTTTTCCAGAATGTGAAGGCCTAATAATTGAAGGTGCTTTTACCCGTGCGAATTGAAGGTTGAAGTTGACATTCTGTAAGTACGTAGTGGAAGCTATCCCTTTGCAGTCTACTCTCAAATGATGATATCAAAATTGGCAGTTTTTGAAGTTAATTTGGTCCCCTATATGTATGTATGTATATACCGTGCCTTTTGGTTAACAACAACTCTAAAAATACAAATCATTCGTCAAGAGCGGAGTCGAGTCAGAAATCTTGATTAATGAGATCAAAATTGTAACTATAATTACATGATAAATATATATTTTAATAAGAGATAAATATGAAATCTTATATATATAAATAAAAAACAACACTCAACAATTTTTCTTATTTAAGAAAAGATATAGAAAGAGTCATTCGTTAAGTCAAGAATTAAGATATATTTTAAATTATATATAAACGTGTAAAATATTATTTATCAGTTATTTTTTTAAATGCAAAATATTTTTTTGTACATTCTGCATATTAAAAGTACTTCTTTTTTTATTTAGATAAAATACTTGATACAATTTTATACACTAGGTGAAATATTGAGAGCAATTTTCTTACCTGTATAGGATAATTTTCATATTTCAAGTGAAATACTTGGGACAAAATCATAATTTTGATGAGGTCAAAATCACTAACTAATTTTTAGATCTCTAACAATAACATCTTTAGTTTTGGAAACTTGAGGGGGTCAAGTGACCCTGCTGAATCCGTCCATGTTATTCGTATATATCCGAACACAAATATGTTCAGAACCATTAGATGTACCTAAATTTTTTCATAATTATATGAGTTTCACGTGCATCCAGCAGTTCATAACACATTGGTGTCTGAATATATACGAATAATTTGTGTTTTTAGACTTTTTCTTTCGTTAAATGGGAAGGGGCATATTTCACCAAAGGTGGATTTTGTTTTCTAGAAACAAGAAAAGATATATAAAAACCCAATATGCGAAAAAAAATGCTACAACACTTTTGTGTGTGTAAGTGTTTGTGGTAGCTAATAGTACTTTATGTGTGTGTGTGTGTATTTGTGTGCGCAAGTGTTTGTGGTTGTAGCATTTTTTAATCTGAGAACAAGTATTTGTAGTTATAGCACGGAGAATACTTTTTCCTGTTGCACAACTAGTTTTGGTAAATAAATAAAAGGTTATTGGTTTAATAAAATATTTGAAAAAAATGTGATAGTTGAAGTAGGTATAGTGCTGTTTGATAAAATTAAAAACTTAAAATTGAAAATTAAGTATTGAAAACTAAATACTGAATTTTTTAAGCATAGAAGTTATTTGTAATGTACTGAAATTTAAGCACTGAATTAATTAAATTGTTTGGTCTGCACAAAGAACTTAAGTTCGAAGTTTACTAATTTTCCAACTTAGCCCTTCATAGGGCTTGCGACACACCATGCCCTACTTGCTGTTGTAGGCGTTGTGGTGGTGGTGGTGGTGGTGGTTGGAGGCGGTGGAGCAGTAGCCGGCAGTAGTGGTCGGTAGTATGGTGGTTAATGACAGTGGTCCATAGTGCGGTAGCAGCGGGGGTGGTTAGTGACAGTGGTGGTTAATGGCGGCGATCGGCAATATGATTATGGTGGGTAGCAGTTAGTGGTGATGGTGATTAGCATAGTGGTTAGTGGTGGTGGTGGTGGTGGTTGGCGGTGGTGGTTAGTGGCAGGTGAAGATAGTGATTAGTAGCAAAACACCAACACGAACAGTCAATGAGCAGTAAATCGCAAAATAGAGCTCGCACCACAAATCGAGCAACACACAACCCTGACCTCTTCCAACCCTCTTCACCAACATTTGAAAGGGTGAATTCGTCAATATACGAGCCAGATAAAGCTGGATAACTTTTGGTGAGGCCAAGGAATACCCAAATTTTATAAGGGAGAAGCTACCATAGTCGGCATAGCCAAGACGAGGTGTAAACACAAGAGGGCCAATCGTGATTGCTCCCAAACAAGGGATATCCCCCATATTAGGGGAATAATGGGTCCTTAAGGCACTACATGCACGGTGCCCTAAATTCTTATACAAGATTGATCCCTAGAAAGGGTGGTCCCACCATCCCTTGTGACCTTCAATACCCTTGTTTTAGTCCAACTACTATTGTTAAATTTCTTCATTTGGATTATTATTTTTTTATTTTTTATAATCTTTTGTTTTAAGTTAAGTTCTTGTGGATTATTAGATCGTCTCGACGAGAGATTTTAGAAAAATAAAAAAATATTTGAACCAAATTTTATAAGTTTAGAAAAAATATAAATAATTCAAAAAATCTGTCATTTTTAGATTATTTTATCTTTGGTTAACCTTTTTTTATTTTTGAACATAGTTTTTTACTTTTAAGTTTTTTGTCAAGACGAATTAATAATTTACAAAAATTAAATACAAAACAAACAAAGATAAAAATTTAAATAAAGTCAAAAAAATAATACATAATTTAGTTTGGGCAAATAAATATTTAGCCTTCAAAGTTTCCAAAATTACACATCAAAGTATTCTTTAAATTTTATGTGCTTGTAAGAAACACGAGTTCTAAAAATGAGCAGACAAAATAAGACGAAAGGAGTAGTGTATTGCCCTCTGGAAATGTAATAGCTTCTTTCCAAAAATTAAAAAATCCCTGTGTATTGAAAAAGCTATTTTATACTCGTGATTGGTGTCACTTTATGTAGGACTCCTACTATCATTTTTGGGTATTTGTTGCACCACTCATTTCATTTCGTTTTGGTCTTCCCACAGCCATGATAATCTTTTCGCTATAACTGATGAACTGTAAACCTAGATATTCTGTGGTGAAAACTCGATAACTTAATATTTAGGACTATTGGGTTTGTCCGGTCGTTTTTACCCTGGGTCTCTCGAGAACTAGTTGGTAATTTAGGTAGGGATTCCCCCAAACTTTATATCAACTTGGTCTTAAGTTGACCGAATACTTCGATTATCAAAAAAAAAAAAAAAACTATACTTGACACTAGGTAAAAAAAAAAAAAACAAAAGAAGAAGAAGAAAGAACTTGAACTTTGTTATTCAAAAACAAATTTCCATGTTTGTCTAAAAGAAAGCAATCAGTGTTGAACTTGAACTCAGTGGAATCCTAGTAGATGTTATTCTAGTTTAAAAGAAAGCAATGTTATTTTTTCGAGAAAATAGAAATAATAAATTAATATAAAATAACAATCATAAAAAAAGACTCGAAAGTCCAAATAAATTAAACCAGTTACGGTGTTCATGGAACCCATCGATTCGCTCATGGAGGTGGGTGAAAAGATTACCATTCCATCAAGCTAAGCATGCATGTTCCTATTGCTACTACTAATGCAAAATCTAGGAATTGATTGACGTGGTAGATCAGATGCAATAACCCTCAAAACATTTAATTATGTAAGAAAAACTATGTTCCTTTAATTTCTATGATTTTTTGCCTTTTCTTTTCTCTTTCTTTTTGCAAAATTAATATGTCGATTAAGTGTTGATTGATTTACTGTTATCAAATTTTAATAATTCTCTGAATTAATTTGTGATTTAATTTATGTAATTATGCAATAAAAATCAATAAAGAATGTAAGAATGCATAACACACATATAGAAAATTTCAAGGCATGGTGATCAAAAACTACGAGAGGAAAGTAAGCATTATAACGTAAACCCAGAACAACAGAGCTTCTCACAATTAAATCTAGACTCCTCTATATATGTTGATTCAGAACATCTTTGTTAACTCCTCATAAACTGCATTGATAGATGCTTCTTCAAGATTCAACTTCTCAAACTTTAAGATCTGTCGCATGATCACTCCTAAATTCTTTTCCAAAATTACTTCTGAACTCCTTCAGAAGACTTCACAAGATTGTGAAATATATTGAGTCTTGAGAGACGCTTAATCAAGAGATAAATCTTTAATTCATAAATGCTCTCTTGATATCGCTGCACTGAATATTTTGATGTCTCATAGATTTTCTCCCTTTAGAACTGCTTTGGGTGTGGTTGTCATTGCTCTCGATGTTCACTCCTTATTTATAGATTTTTTTGAACTTCTTGAACTCGCTCGAGCAACCCCCAACTCGGTTGAGCTGTCTTCTTGATACGGCTAAATTTGTTTCCTTAATCACCCCAACTTCGATTTTCATTCTAATTATTGCAAGATATCTTATAAATTGTTAAACCTATCTAATCACAAATTATCTTCAACAACTCCAATATCAACCAAATTTAATTAAATCCTAATCCTTTTTAAAATAAAGTATTTAAATCAATTAAATCTCTAATTTTTACATAATTGTCAATTATCAATTTATGAATTAACACTTTTATCAAATTCTAGAAAAAGACAATTACTTTGTCAAAACAAGATAAACTCACAAACTATATGTATCCTTATTTTGGGTTTGTCTCTCTTTTCTATTATTTTCGTCTAGAGTAGGAAATCATGATACTTTGTCACCTTGCCTGTCCCATTCTTTGTCGTATGTTCCTGTCAAAAATTTAGTATAAGAAGTAAGAGGGATGAAAAATTATTCAATGTCCTGGGACACTGCGACGGCCCATTCGTCACTATGGATTATATGCGGTGTTCATGCGAAAGTGTATAGACTCCACAACAATGTGTGACGGTTGTAAAATTTTGAACACACAAAATAATTACTCAGAGGCGATAGATTTAGAGGAAGGCCCACATAAGATTGTACTGGTAACAACTATTCGATCCAAAATTGAGTTCAAACTTGACCCCAAAAAATTCATAATTCTTTTTTTTTGTTTTTTAGCAAAAGAAATTCAACGTTCTTGAGTTTGGTGGCTGCTACACGTTTTTAGAAAGAATTGTTTTATATCATCCATTCCCAGCTCACACTCATGTGTGTCTCATTATACATACAATTTATTAATAGCAGGAAACATGTTCCGAAACTCCTATGAAGGAACACTGGGGTCTAAATTTTGTAAGCTAGTATGATATACAGTTCATTAATTGCAAAAAAAAAAAATGTTTTTAAGTCTGTATTTTTGTTTACCTGCATGGAGTGGGGCTTGGAGTGGTCGTACATTTAGAAAATTTATATTCCCTACTTGAAACGTTTATTGGATCTTTCTTCCAAAAGGGACACGATTTAATAAATAAAGCCATCTCTATTGACCCTTCCTTTGATCTCACGGGATGTTTTAGGTAGAAAAGGGACTACATCTAAAGGTTTTGGGTTAGAGCATCTCCAACTTTATTAGGCATAATAGTTAGTTAAAAGTACCCAAAAAAATAAAAAAATGCACTCTCTAGTTTGTCAATCTATTTTTTGGTCTATCCGTACTAAAATAACACTCATTATGGTTATTCAATAAAATGAAATTAACCAATTTTTAATGAAAAGTAATTGTTGAGCACGTACTATATACGGTGACTAGATGTGGTATTTTTAAAATGGTTGTATTCTAACGGGTGAGTTTGGTCTAACATTTTTCTTGAATTATTTTTTGTCTTTACTTAAATTACTTTTTTATTTGTTAGTTTTGCATAAATAAAAGTTCAAAATGGAGAATCTTGGTCCTAGAGGGGGATAATCCTTCCAATTCCGAACCTTTATTTGTAGATATGTGGGACTCTAATTCCTCATCAGAATCGAGTAGTAGGACTGCCTTCTAACTAACCACTAATGAGATAAAATCATCATGGACTCTCTAGGGAATTATGTTCTACCATTAGAGTTTCATTCAATCTCAAACACCTCGTCCCCCTATTGGTGTTACCCCTTTTTAGATAAATGCGATCTGTTGGTAGCCGGTTGTTCTTGTTGCTCCCTTTGGCAATATACTTCTTGAGATGGCTAGCTTCAACTAGCCTCTCTAGATATCTTTTGAAGGTTTAGCAATTTTTGTGACAGGCTCATAATTCCTATGGTAGTTGCGCAATTCTTTATTCGGGTCATTCTTGACTAGCTCTCCTCCTAAACCTGGTGGTCACTTCTAGTACGCTCATTCTTGAGTAGCCAGATCATCTTGAATATGAGGATGTTGAATTTATTCGCACTGCTTTCTAACACTTGAGGTTCAGGCAGTTAAGACTCTCTTTTTGCAAAGGCCATCTCGGCCGTTGCCTTCTTTGGCCTCTTGCTTTGCTGTTCAGCCTCCCTTATCACGTTGCTTTTATGGCTCTGGGCGCCTAACTTGTCCACTTGTCTCCCATCTTTTAATTTGACGTATTGTTCCACCCTAATAATGAGATCGGAGACCATCTCTACATGGCTGACTATAAGGGATTCTCTCAGCCTTTTGAGAGCAGGTAAACGGAGTCTGAAAGTAGCTACTGTGTACTTCTCGCTGCAGTCATCTACCTCATCGTATGCGACCCAATACCTGGTGGCGAATTCCCTTGGGCTTTCGCCATAAATATGTCAAGATCTTTTGATTCTATTTGGATCGCCACAAACCATGCCACGAATTGCTCGGTTAGCCGCATCTAGCTATTGATTGAGCATGGGGGTGCTTATGGAACTAGTTCAAGGCTATCTCTCTCAAACTCATCGGGAAAGCCCGACAATATAGGTTCTCCCGACCAAAGAAGACAAACATGGCCTGGATGAACCCTTTGATATGGCCCATTGAATTTGCCTTGCTGTTGTGCAGATGAAATTTTAGAGGGATGAACTTTTTAGGTAACACGTTTGCCTCTATCTCTTTTGACAACGATGATACGACTAAACTGCATACGACCAACTGCTGAAAGGCTTTCTTTGTAGATTTGTGATCTAGTCCGCGTGCCACAAGTTGTAGCCATTTTCCTACATCGGGTACACCAAGGTGAGCTCGACACAGGATGCTTGAAGCTTGTTCTTCTCGAGCATTGCTACAGATGCCTCCCCATGGGGGACGTCATCCTCGGGGCTATTCTTGGAAAACGTCCTCTTGACATTGGCTCCTCTCTTGTTCTGGCGCGCTCGCCTCTCTTAGTATCGGCAGAACGCGCTTGGTCTCGTTCCAGCCAAAGATTCCTATTTTCCCTTCTCACCCTATGCAAATAACGCCTCATCTCCTCGATTTTGCAATTCCGCCTTTGCACCATTTCTTGGTCACTGTCCTCCCTATCATGCTCGTCTCGCGTCCTTGAGTGTGATCCTCCACAGGTCTATGATCCTCTCCCTTCACCATGGGGGTCCAAAGGCTATTGTGTTGGTGCTACAGGTTGTGCTAGAGGAGGATCTACATGTGGTGGATCTTGAACCTGTTCTTTAGGTAAATTCTCCATGAATCCTGAAGGGGGAATTTTTGGTAAATCTTTTCTGGGACCCTTTTGTTTTGGCAAAACTGAGGGTGAAGATTTAGACTTCTTCCTACCAGTTATGCCCTTTGGTATATCTTTGTGGGGTGTTCCAGCCATGAGATCTTAATTTTCCAATAGACGACGCCAATTATGAGTGAGGTGATTTTCTCAATCGAGCAAAAAATTAGTACATCAATAACCAATAGGAATTACGTTATCTCTCCCGCTTGAAACCCTATGATCTTCAAGATAATAAATTGTCAAACAATCTACTACCGTTGTGGTGGGAAGACACTCCGATGATTAAGTCAAACTGGGTACCACAATAACTTTTCAAGCATTAGCTAATGACTTGGATTAGATTATGAATCAATGCATGCCTTTTACCATGACTCTGAACATTCATTTATAGACCTTGTGACTTAATCTTTTTAATTCTCTTGGGACTCTAATTCCTCATCTAATTCGAAGTAGGATTATCTTCTGACTGACCACTGATAAGATAAAACTGTTATGGATTCTTCAGGGAATTATCTTCTACTATTAAATTTTCATTTAACTTCAAACTATTCGTTCTAAGTTGAATAAGCCTATGATTCCTCATCCTTATCTGAATAGAAACTATTCCGAGATATTTGGGTTTTTGTTCTATCACCAACTTGAGATTGGTGAGCACCCTCATGAAGTCAGCAACCTTCCAAACCGCTTTCCTCATGTCGGTTGCACCATGAACTGCCTTTCTCATGTCGACTGCTTATTAGATCGCCTTTCTCAGTCTGGTTGCTCGCCAAACCGCATTTCTCAAGTTGACTCTACTCTCATTTGATCGACACACATGCACCTGCATGAGAACTCTTCTCTATCAAACTAAATTAATGATCTAAGGAAAAACGCAATAATACTTATTTAAGTTTTAGCTCCTTCAGTAATAAAAATCATACATGAAAAATCTGATCACTTAAATCGACTCCTAATCTAAATTTTGTTCATTCGGTCAACAGTTCAAATCTAGAATGTGGTTTTTATTGATTCATTGTTTGATTATTATTTCATTTTTATTTGAATTATTTTGTAATTTTATGTTTTGTGTCAAATTTTTGTAATTTATTAGTTTATCTTGACAAAAGATTTCAGAAAAAAAAAACTATGTTCAAAAATTAAAAAATATATTAAAAAAGTCAAATCATGGCTTTTTTGGGCATGTTTTTGGCCTTTAGTAAAAAAAATTAAGTTGTTGAACAAAATTTTATAATTTTTAAATTTCTTTCATCGACATGAATTAATAAACTAAAAATAATAATTTTCATAATTATAACAGATAATTTAGGTCAAATAGAATTCACCATAACTCACGTACTTGACAAATGTTGAACAAGAGAGTCATTTCTTTAACTCATGTTCACAAGAGTGCTCTATCAGACTATTTCTCATTTACCCAAATCATTTGATTAAATAATTTCATGTTTTAAATGTTCACATCAAGGACCACACTCTGTCACTTGGTCCCAGCTAAATTAAAGTGTGAATGTACATATATTTAACCATTATTTTAATCATCTAACTTGGTGTTTTTCTAAGGGCATAAATGACCTTTGGGTCAGCTACCCACATCTATATATAAATACTTCACAGCTTGGATCATATTATTCACATTCAGGCCTACCAATAAAAAGGGACTTGGAGAGCTTGTAGTGCGATTTTTATAGTGCACTTGTAGTACAGACAAAATAATGTAGTTTTGACCGTTTTGTTCTCGAAATACATCGCTTTAACTTATAACGTGAATTGTTATCAAAATGTATGCAATTAAAATGATATAGTTTTGAAAGCAAAGTTAGGCAAAACTACGTCGTTTTGCCCGCGTTACACACGCACTACAATAAACTATAATACAACTACTCCAAATCCACTAAAAAGTTATAATTAATGTTTTAGTACCTAGTTTTGTTCAAAAGAAAACAGGTAAGCACTACAACAAGTGTAGAACTACACAAACTCAACAATAAATTAAGAGTAAATATAATGGCAAGATGTTTTTTTTAGAAATTAGTTTCCCTAACAAAATTTGTAAAAGCATGTCCTTTTTTTAAAATCACCTCTCTAATTGATTCATGTATCCCTGGACTGCAAACCTTTAGGTTTCGTTCATGTCAGGAATGTTATACGAGAAAGTTATTTTTAGAAAAAATAAAATAAAGTAAAGTAAATGAATCTAGCTTCAAAAGCCAAAAAAATAACTATATTTATTCTTTTCTTGATAAACTTAGAAATTAATTTAAAAAAATAAAATTAACTATTAGTTCCTAATGCTCTGACACCCTTATTATATTCACTATCAAATTCCATTTAGTATATTACGAAGTACATATTTTTATTGTTGGTTTTACCTTATAGAAGTAGACATAGAGTAAATTCAATGCATCCAACATTTCCCAACTCATATCACAAAAAAAAAAAAATCAAAAAACATATATCACTTCACATGTGCACCACCGCCAATGAATCCCAAATCTCTCTCTCTCTCTCTCTCTCTCTGTCTCAAGATATAAAAATACCTCACCTAGTAGACACTTGAGACAACTTTTGCACACTGCTCCTTCATTACACGCCTTTATGAACCGCAGCCCGAGATGGGTATGTTGTCCAGCGAAGCTCTGTTAACTCTATTTGTTGTTGTTGCTCTGTCTCTACATTTGTCTTTGCAGCAGCAACTTGAAAGAACAGAGCAAGTCTATAATAATGGGAGCACTAGTTTGAGAGGTAGGGTGCTAGCTAATGGGTGTAATTTGTTCCAAGGACAGTGGGTTGCTGATCCCTCATATCCACTCTACCAGTCCTCAAGCTGCCCCTTCATAGACTCTGAGTTTGATTGCCAAAAGCATGGCCGTCCTGATAAAGAGTACCTCAAGTACTCTTGGAAACCTTACTCCTGTAACTTACCCAGGTTCTCTCTCTCTCTCTCCCCCTCTCTCTACATGTGTGTGTTAATGCTCATGCGGAAGCATACTGCATGATATAATTTCCATAATTAGGATTTCACTGTAATAGATTGAAATTACATTTGAGGCATTTGGATGTAGAGAGTACACATTTTACCGAATAACCAGTATGACAAAAGTGAGGGGGGGAGATGTAAAACATTCATTTCAATGACCAAAAATATATTCAGAGAATATTATTAATTAGTAGGATACATATTGATGTCCACTATTTTATTTTATTTTTCTTATATAGGTCTGAGTCTTGGTTTTTCTATTTAAATTCGACTCGTGCAGTGGAGTAATTCAGCTAATTTTGACTGAGTCGATCTCGAACACTTCCAAACTAGGAATGAGTCAAATCATTTGCTGCAACTTGTACCACACACAATATAAGGCGTATTTATATATTTGGAAGTGTGTGAAGGAATATTAATTCCTCCAAAAATAGTTGGTGTGATTAGATTGGGTAATCGAAATCTCATGTCCAATCCAACCAATTAATGATGCTCCTAAGTGTAGTCCAAGTCCAACGAGTAAAGGAATATTGGTTCAAAATGGCATATGTTAGTAGCTAATTGACTTCATATTCTGTGTGTGGGTGTAGGTTTGATGGAATGGAGTTTTTGAGGAGGTGGAGAGGGAAGAAGATAATGTTTGTGGGTGACTCACTGAGTTTGAACCAGTGGGAATCTTTGTCCTGTATGGTTCATGCGTCGGTGCCAAATGCCAAGACAAGCTTTGCCAAGAAGGACTTGCTATCTCATGTCACTTTTGAGGTCAGTTTCTCTTTTTCCCCTTCTCCTTACTTTTTTATCTTTTAGAATGCTCTGTTCGTACAGTTAACCCCACTACTACTATATTTGCAAAACAAAGCAAGCCCATACAAAACATGTGTCTATGTACGTATTTTTCTTTATAATATGACTTTATCGTTATATTTTTTGATAGAATTCGGCCTAACTTTTTTATTTTGAATAACTTCTGTTCTAATTTAAATTTTTATGATTTACGCTAAACCTTTTAAATCATATAGAAGTATCGGAAGAGAACTAAAAAAATACTAAACTTGTCAACAAAATTCCTCATATTTTATTCTGCAACACACACACACACATTATTTTTTGTTTTTTATTTTAATTTTTTTCATATTTTTTAGTTTTGCGTCAAATTTTATGAATTATTGATTCTTCTAGATGAGAGATTTTGAAAAAATAAAATAATATGAACTAAATTTTTAAAAAGTTATGAAAATACAAAGACAATTTAAAAAACATGTCTATTTTGGATTATTTTTCGTCTTTAATAAAAAAAAATTGAACTTTTGGTCATAATTTTTTTTTACTTGATTCTTCTCCTCAAAACAAACCAACAATTAAGAAAATTAATATATATATCTGGATTCACAAACAGAATGCCAAGCCTTAATATTATGTTGGTATATTGTGTTTGTGTACGAACATAATATCTAAATGTGACCACCATAATATTACTCGAAAAGAAATGAGGGATTTTATTTTCTCCATTTATGCTTTAAGGTTGTGCACATAATGAGCTTGCACTCGGTAGCTAGATGTTAAAGGCCTGGGGGTCCTAACTCATATAGGCAAGCTTTTTGACCAAGAATAGCGTAGCTTTCACCCATTAACTTCTCACCTGTTACCATTCATCACATCCTTTAAACAAAAGAAGTGCTACGGGTTCTAGAAGACTTTCCTCGTAAATACTTCCGAATTCAAAATCAAGAATTATAATTTAGAAACTTATATACTTAAGTAAATCTAGTTCATTCATTTTCAGTTCTGAAAATTTTTCTTTTAACCAATATAAAAGGGTAACAATTGCTTATATTTACTTGCATATGCAGGATTATGGAGTGACATTATACCTGTATCATTCGACATATCTGGTAGACATAGTTCGAGAAAATGTTGGGAGAGTACTCAAATTGGACTCTATCGGAGGTGGAAATTCCTGGAATGGAATGGACGTTTTGATATTCAACACGTGGCATTGGTGGACCCACAAGAGCAAATCTCAGCCGTATGATTTCTCTCTCTCTCTCTCTGTTTTTTTTTGGTCATAGTCATTTTGTTTATTTTCTGTATTATTGATTCTTTTGTTATTTTTGATATATTTTATTTGTTCATTGTAGATGGGATTATGTGCAAGATGGTTCCACAATATCGAAAGATATGGACCGTTTGATCGCCTTTTACAAAGGGTTGACGACTTGGGCCAGATGGGTTGACCAAAACATTGATCCTACAAAGACCAAAGTCTTCTTTCAGGGAATATCTCCCACCCATTATCAGTAAGTAGTCGATCTACCACCATCGTTATTTCAAACAGACTTGGGTTTGCATATTTTCAGTCTAGTTCGTAGAATCAGATTCCAATTTTCAGAAATCTAAATGGCAATGGGAACAGGGGAAAGGAATGGAAATCAGGATCAAAGAACTGCAAGGGAGAACAAGTACCACTGACCGGATCCACATACCCGACCGGAATTCCTCCAGCTGCCACTGTTGTGAACAAAGTATTGAGCACAATGAAGAAACCAGTCTATCTTCTAGACATCACAACACTTTCACAACTAAGAAAAGATGCTCACCCGTCGGCTTACGGTGAAGGCTCGGGTAACGACTGCAGCCACTGGTGCCTTCCTGGGCTTCCTGATACTTGGAACCAGCTCCTGTATGCAGCTCTTCTCACGTGAAGTTGAATTTCTATAGAATCAGTAATTTCCCACTAGTATTTTGTTTTCTGTCCGTTTTGCATTTTGCTGATCATCCGTAACCAATAAAACCGGGCAACAACCAATTGTAAAGTCATTACTTTGTTTCGGATTGCCATAAATTTGCTTGATTGTATAGGAACGCACATAGGAAACGCTTTAAGAAGATTATTTATGTTACTGTAGTTGGTGATGTGTGTGTTTGGAAGTAATTCTAAAGATATTTTTGGAATTATAAGATTCTCGTTACGGGATTTTTAGGTGTTTGTGATGCTAATTTTAAGATTTTGATTTTGGGTTCTCAAAATAGGGGTTTAGAAATATAATCTCAAAAATAACTCCGGACCTATTTTTGAGGTTGTGATTTTAGATTTTGAAATTTTGCTACCGTTCCACTCTTAAATTTTTTTATAATTTACAAATACTACCCTAATATCATATACGGTAATACTATTTTTTGCGGCCATCCTTTGAGTTTCACTAATAGACTATTTTTTGGTAATGTATTTTGAATTGCATTTTTTATCATGTGGCAGAAGTAATACGTGGAGCTAATATATTTTGGACATGCAATAGGGATAACACGTGGAGATAATATATTTTGTGTTGTAGTAATAGCAATGTAGTAAAAGACAGTAAATATATTTCACACACTTTTATAATTGTTGTATTTTAAAATTAATTCAATTTGTAAATATAAAAATTATTTGACTATATTTCAAAATACATAAATAAACAATTGTCAAATGTACAAATAAAAAGCCATCATATAAGGATACTATGATTAATTGTTCACCAACAATCTAATAATCTGATTATACCACCTCAAAAAATCTCTCACAAATACCCCGATATCTTTTTGTGACATTGATAGCAGTTAACATTAATAATATTGATAAAAAAAAAAAAAAAAGAGAGTACAAACTAAAGAAAGCCCTTGAAAAAACACACATGGACGGAAAAAACACAACAAACTGGAAGGAAAAGCCCTCAAAAGTAAGTTGTATGGAAGTGGTTGGAGACTAAATCTATGTGAGAGAGAGAGAGAGAAAGAGAGAGCTTGCCAATGTAAAAGAAAGATGATTAATCATGGCTTATAAAAGATAAAAAAAACTCATGGCCTCTATTAGATCAAAATAACCTAAATCTAGGTAGCTGGTTCTGTATTAATACTTGAGGACAAAGAATAAGAAACAAAATCAACAGAGAGATCCAAGACTTCTCTGGTTATCACAAACTCAGAAAATGCAACTAAATGCAACCACGGGTTTAACGTGAGCAAGGCACAAAACATGACTTCCAAAATTGAAACGGTAAGAAATCTAGAACAAATGATCTCCCACACTAAAAACTAAGTAGACAAGAGACGTAAAATGAAACTGATATGCATATTGTGGCGCCGACCACCAAATGGATTTAAGAGATTTCTTGTTCGGTGGATACAGAGAAGAAAAATGAAACCTAAAAACACAAGGTATAATTTAACAAGAACCTAGTAACCGACATAAACGGCTGCATTCACTATGTAACAGTCATCATTCTTGTCCCCCATTTCTTCCACATGCACGCCGCTTGAGCAAATCAGCCCACCATCCACAACTTCAAATTTCACAATGTCCCCACTGCCGTTAACAGGTCAGAACACAAAGTACATAAAAGACACAGAAACAAGAGAGTAAAGCATGAAATGTGAAGAAGCTTTATCTTGAATCTTAAGAGTAACTGTGGTCTTTGAATACCATTATGAGCCGAAAGATTTCAAAGTGAAAATCAAAGATTAGAGAAAAGTCTATCCCGTTTCTTACACAGTTCAGGAATACACGTAGTATGCACTGATACAGTGTGTGTATCACTTATTAACTAACAGTCTTTACAGGCTACATTAATTAGGACTGGGATTACCAAAATGCACGTAAAGTAAACACATCTTCTATCAGAACACCGAATGCCTTGAGCTAAAAATTTCATAGCAAGGAGCCAAGGACTAAGGGTGATGGAAAATATGATTTACACAAAATAAAATGAGACAGAATTAAGACTTAATGACTCCTTTTATGATAAAATTATCAACTGGTCTTCACTAGCCAAGACTTACTAGATTTATGAAACAAAATATATTTGTACCTAAACAAGCAGCAACTGTAACTTACACATTAACTGTTGAGGTTACTTACTAGGGAAAGACAGACTTGACCCTCTCAATATCTAGGAATTGTTGAAGAGGTTGTGGAACTCCGAGCTTAATCTGCAGTTTCATCTGTTCAAATGTAACACCAGGAATAGAACCTGCACCAATTGCATCTTATAGAATGTAAAGCAACATGTCCATATCACAGGCACCAAGATAACCAGTAACCTTAACAAATACAGTAATGGCAAACACACAAAGGACTGCTCGCATGCCCGCACACTTGCACGCGCGCGCACACACACACACACACACACATAGAGAGAGAGAGAGAGTATATTCCACTAGGACCCGACCAGAATGAGAATCTATTCCACTAGGACCTCCAAGATTTTCATTCTTTGTGACCTTTGGTCTGATATTGATAGCTATGCACATTTGATACAGTATTTTGCAGTTGGTTTTGGTTTAAAGCCTTGAAAATGAAGGTTATTCTGCTGCCAAGGATGAAAACATTTCCCCAGTTAGTTTTGAACTACTTCAAATGTCGAACCATAAAACTCAATTTTCTGTTATTCCTGAAGGAAATCTTATTGGTCTCACTTTACAGGATAGTTTAGGGAGTGCGAGTTTCACTTTTGTAGTTGAGGGGGTGCTTTTGAAAATTGCTTAAAGTGCAAGGGTGTAAGTAAAATTTCCCCTTTTTGATTGGAAGTACAAATGTCACTTTAGTTTTGGTTGAAGTGCAAGGACGACCGAAAGCAACTAAAGCATATACAATGAACCTTGAGTTCTGACTCTTAATCAATTATCATATTTTTAGATTTGGACAAAGTCGTGAAGGTTTAACAAACTTTCTCCCCATTGTTGTATCAAGATTCTCCAATCAAAGAGTGATTGAGATCATAAGGGATAGTCACGTGAATTGTTTAGAGGTGGAACTACATGAATTGGACTTAATTAAACACGAGGGAGACCAAGATTTAAATAAAGTGAAAATAGTAGTGTCTTGTGATGTTTCCTGAAGAAAAGATCCAGGATTGTCAAGGAGGTGAGCAAACTACACTGCGATAAGAACAAGAATACACTGAAAATGTATGCATCATACTACTCAGAATTGAGTTGTATGGTAGTCGCATCAAACTATTTCAGGTTCAAACTACAAAGCAAAGTAGAATGAGAACCAGTACACTCATGCAAATTGGGAAGCTAAAATTTGTAATAAGCAAATATTTCCAACCATCAAGGCACCCCCTCCCACCATTTCACACATCTCTAACGGATTCATTTCAAGCTATTCATCTCAAGTCATTACTCATACAACAATGTACGTTTGATGCAAAGAATAAAGAGGCTGGATGGAAAACATTCTTTTAATCCTTCTTCATACTGTCTTTTGGGTGCATCCAGCACAAGGAACTTTGATTCAGGTTATATTTCCAAGAAGCAACAATAAGTAGGAATCTATCCCCGTGCATGGGAATCCCATATCCCTCAAGGATTAGGAAAAATTTAAGAACAAAAAGGTAGATAGGCCGAACATAACTGTAAATTCATCATTTTCCATTCACAAATTCCAACTTATTTAAAGGTGTGGATAGAAAAGTGAAGATACCACGCTATTTGCAATGTCTAATCTAGTACGTTTTTCTCAACCTCTCCAACTGTGTCAGCTATTCTACTGGTTTGTTTTCCCTTCTCATACCCATTTCCCCAAACTTCTTCAATTTTCAATTCTGAGATATTGCCAGCACCGTGTGTCATGCAAACATGATGCAATGTTACTGTGTGGTTGAACTAGCTCTTTATCACCAATCAATTACAAAACACATGGCAAGTAAAATGCATAAAATAAGCATGTAATCCACATGTAAAGTTTGCAAAAAGTGAGAGGGAGAGGCAAAAAAAAATTATACAGAGGTGTAAGAAAATAATTAAGCTAAAAGAATATCTCTCCACTAAAATCACAAAATAGGGCACCACAAATTTGGTAATGAATCTCATGAACATGCCAAACCAACAATGCTCTTACGCACTTCAGCAAACGTCAATCCTTATTAGCCTTTTCCCGCTTACTAAGAATTGCAACTTTTTACAACCTCGTGAAATTTTATTGCTTTCTGTTTGAACTTAAAATGCCACCTTTCTGATAGGATGATTCATAGTTGAAACAAACGTGTCATATTAAGAAGTCTGCATGATTTAAACTTTCCACCTCTTTGAGGCCTAACAATTGTCCTTACAAGCCAGAGACTTCCAGTGTCAGACTTCTGACGAGGTGTAAAATTAGTGTACTCAACTTTATTCCCTCTTGGCTGTAGGGTAGTCCGTAGAAAGAACTTCAGTCATGGATAGTTAGGAGGAGAGATTGATAACTTGACAGACGACCTAACCAAAGTGGTAGGCCTGAATTCACCAACGACATGGCAGGAGGTATCTGTGCTGACGTGGCAAGAGGTATATGTGCTGACCTGTCATACCTTCTGTGCTAAAGTGGCAACAGGTATATGTGCTGATGTGGTAGACTTAGACATCATGTTACCATGTTTGACGTGGTCAGTGGGCAGTTATGACATGTACCTCTTGCCAAGTTTCACTGGATACCTCGGTTATCAAAAAAAAAAGAAGGGCAGTTATGACACGTGGCAACATGTGCAATATGTGAGAGGATAGGAAGATCCACTAACCACATCAAGAGACATGGAGGCCGATGGGGCTTAAATCAAGGAAGTTTTTGGCATGGGACACATGACCTCATAAGATGGAGGCTTGCACTACAAAGTTGTTGCAAGAGATCTAGAAAACTTATCTTGATCAGATTATGGAATGATATGGTTGGACACTGGGCACCATTTCAAGACTCTTGTTGTAACCAAAGTTGATGACAAGAGAAAAGTAGGGACCGAGTAAAATCACGGGACACTTGGCAAGTGCTGAAGAGTTTAATTGCAACTAAGTTCAAAAATAGTGGAGACTAAATCCACAACGAGACATGGGTCTCCAAGAGAGAAGCCCAAAACAAGTGCATTTTTTTCAATAAAACGAAGAGAGTGGCTTCTAACAACTAGGAGGCCTTCATCTATATAAACAAGGCATTGTGCAACATTGCAAAGGGTCCAGCACCACAAAATCAATTCGTCAATCTCAATTTCCAGCTCCGACTTCCATAGCTTTTCATTTCAATGTTTACCATTTTAGTTCCTTAGATGGTCCAGCACCAAAACACAAAATCAATTCCAGCAATTGTTTCTCTCAATCAAGCTCTGGGTCCACCAAATCTTTTCAGCTTATGATACTTGTTAGTTAGGTTTTGTCCTAGCTATTCATGCAGTCTAGTCTTCTTCTTATAGTAACATCTCATTCGATCTCAGTTTTTCATGCAATTCAACTTTCATGTTGTAGTAAATCTCATTGAGACTAAAATAGTCCCACCGTGCCAGCAAGATTGCTTACATCAACACTTGGCGAAGGCCATTCCTTACCACTGGTTGTTTTTTCCTCCTTGCATCAGAGAAGGACGGAACCTTTCCATACCTTTCCCAAATTATATCATGATCACAACTACGTAGCCACTCTTTCATATATCTGTCGAGAAATGTAGAGATATATATACAGATATATATAGACTCATGGATATGTACACAACATACCTTTCTCAAAACTTATTTGTGCACATGTTATATAAATTGCAACCGCTTAAATGTAGATAGAACCTATCTGAACGTTTTTGGACAAAAAAATACTTAGTTAGAGAATGGCAAGAAATAAAGAAGGCACCTCTCCTAAAGGCAGGAATCGAATTGGAAGAGATGGCATCCCTGCAAGCCCGCATTGCGGCCGATGTAATATCTTGCCTGTTGGACATTGAAAAATCCTAAACACGACTATTTTTGAAGCCCCAAAACATAATACAAATACAAAATTATAGAAGCAATTTATCGTATACCCATGTTGATCGTAGCCAACACCCATCTCTACGAACAATAGATTCATGGAAGCGTTGGGTACGCCGTCCAGGGTGCTCCGTTTCTGCTCAGTAGCCATGGATTTTGTCGTTTGTGCAGCGGTGATTATTGAGTAAGAAAACCGAGGTGAGTGGAGAGAGGAACGATTGTTGAGAAGAAAAAGCGGGTTTGAGAATGGACCGCTGTTGTTGCCGATTTGGGTTTTGCTGACACTGAGACACCAGAGGTTTGCAGCAGCAGCAGGAGGGCGTAGACGAATTGGAGATTTCGGGACAAAACAAGCCGTCATATTCTTTCTCTTCCTCCTTTCTTTTGCATTTGTTCCGCTGGAGTAATTATTGAACGCTTGTGAAATTTTTACGTTATAGTTTCCGGAAAATGCTAAACACCTCCCAATCGTCGGAACCGGGGGAGCTGTAGTGCACCAGCCGCACTACAGCGTGTAGGGCACCAAAACGATGTCGTTTTGGTGCCCAAAAATTAAAAAACCAGGAAGCCCAAAACGACGTCGTTTTGGGCGTTTTTAAAAAATCCTACAGATTTGCTTTTTCTCCTTTTCTCCTTCGCGGCTTTTTTCCCCCTTTTCCTGTCTTCTCTCTCTCTCTCTCTCTCTCTCTCTTGGGCTTTGTCAAAAACAAACCCACATTATCCAACACAGCAAACCACAGACATGGAGAGAGATACATATATGTTTATTTATTTTTGTAAGATCTAAAGCCTAGGTTCTCTGCTTATGCTTCACGGATTTCCCACTATTCCCATCTTAGGCCACCACCGAATGCCTTGATGGATAACTGCTCATTGCCGGAATCAACTCATACATTTTCAGTCTGTAACTCCAAAATGAAATTGAAGAACATAATGAGATTCAACTCCTAATCTTTGATATAAAATTAAAACACAATTCTCAAATCCCGTGAGTTAGAGCTATGTATCTATGTAGTTCATTCACATTTCAGCTACTAGCCCTCCCTTGCAAGAATGCAGTGACAAACCCAGAGACAATGGATAGGGAAAACCTTCTGACCTCCATACGAGGCATATGAAATTCCTGGTTGCACACCAAATCAATTTATTGCCTGAAATCAAACACGTAACCAAAATGAGTTATTTCATTATACAAGAAAATCAATGGCAGTACTTATAAAATGATTTTTCAATCTCTATGAACGAAAGATTAGACACTAAATCCACAGTAGTAGATGTAGAAGAAATAGGAGGGTCTGCTCTGGCATCAACCCCAATTAAGGGAAAGCTCCAAAAGGATCCATGTAGCACAAGCACCAGGAGTATCTTCACTTTACATAAAAACGCCCAAAACGAGAGAGAGAGAGAGAGAGAGAACCAGAAGAAGACAGGGAACCCCACCTGCAATGAAGGAGAAAAGGGGAAAAAAAAGCCGCGAAGAAGATCTGTAGGATTTTTTAAAAACGCCCAAAACGACGTCGTTTTGGGCTTCCTGGTTTTTTAATTTTTGGGCACCAAAACGACGTCGTTTTGGTGCCCTACACGCTGTAGTGCGGCTGGTGCACTACAGCTCCCCCGGTTCCCCCAATCGTCACCATTAATTTCGTACGATTAATACTTAGGTAGGGATGGCAATTTCGTCCGATCCGTTCGAATCCGCTTCGATCTCCGCTCCGAACGGAGCGAGGATTCGGAGTTTTTTTCGGGAATCGGGGCGGGTATGGATTTTTTTTTTAGAAAAAATCGGGGATCGGAGCGGATTTGGAGGTAAGTCTATCCCCGCTCTACTCCGGTCCGAATCCGTTCTCCGATCCGTCTCCGATCCGCTCCGCTCCGTCTCCGATTCGCTCCGCTCCGCCTCCGATCCGCTCCGCTCCGTCCCCGAATATCCGGGGTAAAAAAAATTACAAGAATACTACAAATAATTGCTACTTACGTTAAAAAAAATTGGAGAAAAAGTATAAGAAAAGATATAGAATTAGTAAATCATAAATTAAAAAATTTATTAAAAGAATATTTTGGTAGCAAATAGAGAGAGACAATAAAAGAAATAAAAATGTCAAATGTTGATGAGTGTATGTCCGATGTTACAAGTGTTAATTGATCGGGTTATGGGTTAGAGTTTATGATTTTATATGCATCTCAATTGATTGTATTGATTATAGAGTGATAGATTTGTATTTTGTGTCACAGGTGGTACTTTCACTACTTTGGACTATGAAGCTTTTGGAAACTTTTGGACTATGTAGATTTGGAGACTTGGAGTTGAATTTTTTGTCGCAACAATTTATTAGATGTTCTTGTTGCCACTGCCCACTGGGCTGGCTAGTGTCTCTAGAATGTTAAGCTTATTTCAAACTTGGTTGTTAATTGTCTAATTGACTACTGATGCTTATTTTGTGGTAGTTGACTGGTGCTTATTTTGTAATTCTGCTGTGAGGTTGATGATTTTGTGGTAGTTGATTGGTGCTTAGTTGACTGATGTTAAGCTCATGTGTTCTCTGGTGTTAACATTTTAAGGTTGATGATTTTGAATTGTGTTCACATCTTTCGGTGGTCTGTACATGCTGCGTATTCATGTGCTTGCTGGCTTGGTAATTCCATGTATTGTTGATGTTACTCTTGCCTTGATAGACGGGTCCAACATTTTGTCTTTGTCAATGTATTCCGGAATAACCGAGAGATACAATAAAAATTCGGATCTCCGAATCCCCGTGGGGATCTCCGAATCCCCATTTGGAGCGGGGATGGAGGACCAAAGTAGATCTCCGACGGGGATCGGGGCGGATTCGAGGATTGATAGAGGGTTCGGAGTTCGAAGTCGGAGGTAGCCACCTCCGCCTCTGATCCGCCCCGTTGCCATCACTATACTTAGGTCGATATCCTCTTATAATTTGACTTATTTTTATTGAAAAAGAATTAATTTCGAATACATCTCTTGAATTAAATTATTTTCCGATTAAGATTCTTTGGCCTGAATTCTTGATTGAGTTATAAAAGAGAAAATATTGTTACCTAAAATCTAGGATGGAAAGATTCCACGGATCTAGCCTACTTTCTTAATCCATTAGTTTCCTATTTTAATTTCAATTGCAGCTTTTAGAATTAATCAACCAATCAAATCAAAGGTTAGCGTCTGAAACGCTACAACTCTAAGTCTCGTGATTTCCCTTCCTGCTGTTCTTCGTGGATCGATACTCTATCTTGCCGCTTTACTGATTTTCCAAACTTGTGAGCCAAGGATCAGTTTTAAATAATAAATATTGATTTGGCCGGCGCGTCAGCGACACTTTTGCCGGCCGATCAAAGTTATCTGCTATACTTCTTTACAAGTAATGTTATAAAGGCTAAGCTCAAAAATGCATTGACAATATGACTTTTCTTTTCAAGTATTGGCATTGGCAATATATGTTATCCCACAATGCTAATTTAATCACTCTGTACATAAATCTGCAACCTATAACACCTTGCCATGTTGTCCCTACAAAGTTGATTCAATACTTCGTAAACCACAACAGTTTTCTCTAGGGTTTGTTATTCGCTAACTGGGACTCCTTAAAATTCCCATTCAAGCTGATGGTTGGCAGAACCAAAGGCTTGAATTTTAAAAACAAAAATCTTTCAATGGGTAAAGATTTAATAATGATATTTGCAATCTGATCCCAGGAAGGAACATATTGAACACCAATTTGGTTACTGAGGACTTTTTCCAACTCAATTTCAATATGCTTAGTTCTAGCATAAATCAAAGGATTTGATGCTAGAGATATAGCACTGTAGTTGTCATACCAAAAAATTAACTTCTAAGTTTGTTAGTAGCTGAGTTCAATTGTTGTATGTGCCAAATTCCTATATTTAGTTTCAATTGAGGGCTTTGCCACACTAGGTTGTTTCTTTGTAGACCAAGAAATAGGATTAGGACAAAAAAAGATGTGGTAACTTGAGTTAGATCTCCTATCGACAGGGTCTCCTGCCTAATCAGCATCTGCAAATGCAGTGAGAGTGAATGCTCTAGAGGTAGAGTGAAGCTCATCAGATAAGGTCCCTTAACATAGTTAAGAATCCTTTCCACAACACTAATGTGTGCGATGGTTGGAGAGCGCATATGCTAACAAACCTGATTCACTGAGTGAGCTAAATCAGGTCTTGATATTGAAGAGAACAAAGTAGGGTTCTATAAATTGTAGGATCTTCACATAAAATAGACTGAAAATAGTTTGAAATTGGTTTGACTACGGATAGAGACTGGCTAGATTTACAAGCCTCCATGCCATCTGTTTTAAGAATATCCAAAGCATATTTGGTTTGAGACAAGTACAAGCCTTATTCTTGTTTATTAATTTCAATACCTACAAACTAAAGAAGTTTCCTAATCAAAGAGGTTAAAGATTGAGTAGTACTGCCTGTAAGAATTATATCATCAACATAAACCAGAAGTAAACTAAGGCCATTCCCTTGTTAATGAACATAAAGTAATGTATTTGCAGTACTAGTGGTGAGTCTTTGTTGAGCCAAGAAGTTGTTGAAGGTGGAAAACCATGTTCTAGGAGCTTATCTAAGTCCATATTAAGCTTTATGAAGTTTACAAAAAAATTGTGGTTTTGGATGGGTCATTGTAACCTTGAGGTTGTTTCATGTATACATTATCACCAATAACTCCATGAAGAAAGACATTGGATACATTCAATTGCTTACAAGGCCAATTTTTATGCCTAGCTAAGTTTTAAACAAGTCTAATTACAATTTGTTTAATAACAGGAGTAAATGTTTATGCAAAATCCACATTTTTAGTTTGATGGTTGCCATTAGTCACTATCCTTGCTTTATACCTTTTGATTGTTCCATTGGAGTGTCTTTTAATTTGTAAATCTCTTGACACCAAATGACATGAGCATGGAGAGGAAGTGAAAAAAGTGACCAAGTCCTTTGTTCGAGAAGTGCAGAATATTCTTCATCCATGACAGATTTCCACACGTAGCATTTGGATGTTTCAAGAAAAGACTTAGGTTCTTTAGTAAGAGGTGGTTGCAAGTACTTGGGTAGTAAAGGAAAATAGGAAATTTAGTTTTTGATATTCCACTTTTTGCTCGTGCGGCAATAGGATGATGATTGTGAGAATGAAAAGAAAAATAAATAGAATTAGAAGGTGAGTCTTATTAGTGGTAATTCTTGAGTCAACAAAGATGACTGCATGAACTATCACCTGGATCTGAAGAGGTAGTAGGTGAAGGAATGATAGCAGAAACAATATTAGAGAAATGAATGTTAAATCCTGAGTGAGGAGAGACAGAAGATTGAGAAGTGAAGGTAAAGAAACTATTATAGGTGTTGAATCAAAAATTGTGAGTGGAACAGAAAATTGTGTTAATGATGATGGATTACTATGAACAAGAAAAGAAAAGGAAAATAAACTTCTATAAAACTTGACATGCTTTGTAATGTAAACCGTGTGTGTTTTAAGGGTCTTAGCATATGTATCCCTTTGTGGTCAAACAATATCCTCAAAACACATAATACACAAATTTAAACTCCACCTTATGTGAGTTGTAATGCTTGATTCATAGAAAACAAGACCAACCAAATGGTTTTTAGAAAGAAATAGTCAAGAGATGTATTGAAAGAATATGATTATGAACCTTGTAGTTTTTGCTTTTTGATAGTGACATTAAATTTAAGAATTTCTCTCATAAATTTGAGAATGAAAGATTATATGTTTGCTCACATTAAAATATCTGATAGTCTTCAATTTATCAGCTTCTCAGAATTAGATTTCGTTTGATGCATTGATAGTAGAAAATTTACTTTTAATTATTTGTTCATATTATATGAATAAACAAATAAAAATTCCAAAAAAAATGTCATTACTTCATCCACTGTAAAAGTAAAATTGTGGTGTGCTTTGAGGCCACAATTGTTCATGGATCAAAGTTCAGAATTTATTTCAGAATTTGAGGTTGTCGATACCATTTTCAAGCAACTCGAAATTTATGACTCTACAAGTATTGTTTTCTCTCTAAGAACTTCATATATAAATAGTGTCAATAAGATGCATAAACGCATAGTTTATAATTGCAAATCCACTTAGGAAGGGGTTATTATGAAAGACTATTAAGGAATAAGCTGATTAATTGAGTCTTGAACAATACCTTATTACAACTGTAACTTACGTTTTATGGACTACATTATGACAACTATGTTATTTGACATTTTGAAAGATCTCACTTGAGTATTTCTGATAATTTTTTTGTTACGAATAATGTATGTACGTATATGTGAATGATGAATAATAATAGGAATTGTCTTTAGCAAAAGACATTATCGTTGGACCTTATAAATATGCTTATCACTTATGGACTGTGTTAAGCAAGTTACTAGTGTTGTGGTGCATGGAAGGAATTATATTGCATATGATGTAGAACCTCCATGACTCACATTGGTGAGTTATTTAATTATGGTGTTATGATTGTAACTAAGTACCAAAGGGATAGATATGTACTTATAGTGCGCCTTATGTTTTATCTTATTGAACCCTGCTTAATTATCATATGTGTCAAGTGAGAGAATGTAATTAATTTTTATTTAGTTGATAAGTGAGTCCGCTTATTATGTGTGGACACATATGTAATTAGGGGTTCAATAAGACTCCATATCCATTATGAGTTTGGTCAATAGATGAAGTGATTTTTAATATGACTTCTACTTTGATGGAAAGTAAAAATTACAGTTCAATTAGAAAATCGGTTATCTCTTTACATATAAAAGTGCATCTGATCTGCTATCACTTTATGTGACTAAATTGATAGAAAAAGGGTAAGATAAAGACATCTGTCTTTCACTTGGGACACGATGTTTTTTTGTAAAATTATGATTGTTATAATTAATCATGGAGCTTTTCAAGTTCCGTAAGAATATATCCGGATACGTTGATCATTTTTTATGAATTTGGGTACGCTACTCTTGATTATTTAATTTTCTGCCTTATGCTTTATTTCGTGAAAGTATGATATAGTTCAAGATTTTCACATAAACGCAAGTTTTTAATTTATTTAACAGACAAAATTTACACAATTCTGTACCAAGGAAAGAAGTGTAATGTCTAGTCTTTCAGGACCAACTACGATGGTAACCTATATGCGCAACCAATAAGTACTTCTTTGCACAATAATACAACCATAGTAATGCCTATCCATTTTATAGGTGCAAATATTCTAATATTCAATCTGCCCACTTGAAGCATGGTAACTTTTTGGGTGGGTACCTCCTTATTGGTGGGTCCACATGGGTCCTTTTAATGAGTTCAAGATCTAATAGGGTTATCTTTCATTATTTGACAGATAAAGGAAAAACATGTAATTTCTCTTTGAAATTACAAATGAATATAAATGTGCATAAAAGACAGAAGCAAAAGAAGATACCGAGAGAGAAAAGGGTAGGATTTTTGCTCCAGCTTCAAGCCAAGATCCGACGATTGTTTCTTCTCAGATTTGATGAAATTTTAATATGTTTTTCTCCTCAATGAGCACTACGTTTTGATCAGAGCGGATTGTCTTGTCCCTCTCAAAATCTAGGGTTTGAGATATCCACTTTGGTGAGATCTATACTTGTATCCTTGTTGCTTCGTTGAAATCCACACATTGGGTAGTGATGATTGTATGCCTCTAGTTGTATGCTAGAGAGGAACTCTTTGTAACCCCATTATTTATAGTGAAAGATTGGAAGTGGATATTGGTCCTGTGGATGTACCTCAATTTTGAGGAGAACCACGTCAAAATTTGTGTCTTGTGATTGGTTGTTGCTTGCTTTATTTTTTGGCCCTTAGATTGTTGGTTGTCGTTGCTAACAATATTTGCACAAGGAGGAAAAAATATTTGCATAGATTATTTTTCCAATAAGTGCTACCAAAGCTTCCAGGTTGTATGGTTGGGCTTTATACATTGGTGTATGGATTTAGAATGGAGGATCCTTCGGGGTCTATGATTAAATTGACTTATACAAATTATTAGATTTGAAAATCACAAATGGAGGATATGTTGTGCACCAAGACTCGTAATTACCTATATATGGGGATACGAAGAAACTGAAGGAAACGACGAATGAGGATTGGACAACATTGAATAGGAAAATTGTTGCCATAAATCGAACTTGTGTTGATCAAAGTGTGTTCCATCATATGGCTTAAGAAACTAATGCCCATTCTTTGTGGAAGAAACTTGAAGCTATGTATGAAAGGAAAATGACACAAAACAAAGCTTTTGTGATTAGAAGACTTATTAATTTAAAATTCAAATATGGTCGTAGTGTTGCGAAGCACATGATTTACTTTATGATGAGTTGCAAGCATTTTGTTGAGCTCTTTGTCTGACAGTTGGGAAACATTGGTGGCTACAATCAGCAATTGGGCTCCAAATGTGGTAATCATGGACATGGTGAAAGATACCATGTTCAATGAAGAGGCATAGAAAAGACCAGGGTACTTCAGTTGGGACAGAGGCTCTTGTTTTTTAGAACAAGGGCAGAACTAGAAATTCTAAGGATAACCGTGACAAGTCAAGGGACAAATTCTTTTTCTTTTCAGTTTCAAACTTTACATCTATAATCACTTAGTTTTGCAGAATTGCAGCTTGTCGACGAGCAATGACTAAAGAGGCCTAAACCAAATCCCGAGGATTTCCCATTTGAGGGTCAAATGGTGTAGATGATGCGGTTGTTGGCTCGGGTGTATTAAGGTTTGAGTTAGTAGAAAGTGGAGAAGTATGGCAAAGAGGTGGTATGAAGGGTTCCAATGGTGGTGGTGGTGGAATATGTGGTGGAGTGGAGATTGGTAGTGGTTGGTTTGAGGTTTGGCACGAGGTGAGTAGTGTAGTGGATTTCTTAAGTGAGAGTTTGTTTGAGAATGCGAAAGATTTGGAATCCGAGATTTTTGTAGTTGACCGGGCTATCAAAGTGTGAGTTTTTCCCTCTTGAGCATTGGCATTATATTCGCTTAGAAACCAACACGGGTTGCAAGCTTTCACTCAAAAATGTTAGACATGCTCTGGATATTTGCCTCAATTTGATTTCCATTGGTAAGCTTGATGATGAGGGTTAAACAAATAAAATTGGTGATGGAAACTGAAAGCTTTCCAAGGGCTCCTTGATTTTTGGAAGAAGAAAGAAGAGTTTTACTTTTTATTTGATGCAAGCAAGTCTAGGCAAAGAAGAGGTAAATGCCATTAACAATGAAGCTTCCACTGAGCTATGGCACAAACGGCTTGGTCATATGAACGAGAAGGGCATCAAATTCTAGCCAAGAAATCTTTCCTTCCTGAGGTGAAAGGTACATGTTTAAAGCATTGTGTTTATTGCTTAGCTAGTAAACAATATAGAGTTGCATATAATGGAACTCCTGCATCTAAAAAACCTAATGTTCTAGATTTGGTACATTCTGATGTTTGTGGTCCAATGACAGTTAGTGCACTTGGTGGTGTGTGCTACTTTATCACTTTCACTGATGATCATTCTAGAAAAGTTTGCGCTTATGCTTTAAAAACTAAAGATTCTGTGTTGGAAGCATTTAAAACTTTTCCAGGTGAATGTTGAAAGGCCAACCAAAAGTACATTGAAATGCATTTGAATAGATAATGGGGGTGAATATAGAGGCCCGTTTGAACAATACTGTAAAGAATCTGGCATCAAACATGAAAGAACCGTTCCCAAGACTCCTCGACAAAATAGTGTGGTAGAAAAAATGAGTAGAACAATTGTGGAAAGAGTGAGATGCATGATGTCTTATGCGAAGCTGTAGAAATCCTTTTGGGATGAGGCAATGATGACGACAATTGCTTAATTAATCTTTCTCCATTAGCTCCACTGAATGATGATTTGCCAGAAAACTTTTGGATAGGGAAGGATGTTTCCTATGGGCATTTGAAGGTGTTTGGGTGCAAGGTATTTGTACATATATCAAAAGATGAAAGATCTAAGCTTGATGGCAAGACAAAGCAGTGTATTTTCTAGGGCATGGCAATGAAGAGTTCGGTTACCGGTTATGAGATACGGTTGACATGAAAAATGTTACAAGCATTGAATGCAATCTTCTTTGAGGATCAAATCATTGAAGACTTCGACAAAAATGAGAAGCTAGCAAAATCACTTGAGTATCCAATGAATCTTGATCCAATGCCTCCACCCATGGTGCATGATATTACTAGAGAGATGTACAAGATGAAGATGGTGTTGATGATACTCCTGCTACTGAGGATACATAAAAAGAAGTGCAAGAGGAACAAGTTCCTTCTGAACCGTCTGTAGAGCCACAATTGAGAAGGTCAACTAGAGAACATCAACAGTCAAGAAGATATCTATCTGATGAGTATGTGATGCTTACATATGTGGGTGAAGTGCTACAAAGAAGCTTTGAGTGACAAGCATAAGGGGGAGTGAATGAAAGCTATGCAGGAAGAGATGAAATTCTCATTTGAAAATCTAAAATTCTCATTTGAAAATCACACGTATGACTTGATGAAATTGCCCAAGGGCTTAACAGCTCTAAAAATCAAGCGGGTCTATAGATTGAAGGCAAAAGAGAATATAGCTCACAACCTCGGTATAAAGCAAGGTTACTTGTGAAGGGTTTTGGCCAGAAAAAGAGGATTGACGTTGAAGAATTTTCTCACCGGTGGTGAAGTTGTCATCTATATGGGTTGTCCTACTAGGTGTGTTACCTCATTCCGTCTTCATTTTCAAGTACAGTCCCAGACATTTAGCTCACGCCTTGATCTACAACAACATCAAGGCTGAGTATTTTGGTACCCTTTGCTTTGATAACCAACATCCCACCGACAAAGGCTGAAAAGGTAATGTATACATTGATTCTGTGATTGTGGACAAAATGGTCATGGTTCTAGTAATGTATATATTTGTCCGACACTTCTGATATACCACGTTTTGAATACAGCACATGGCACGAAACAGCCCCTGCGGCCAAGTTACACTATTAGCCAATAAACTATTTAAATTGTCAAGATAGAATCCTTAATAGGTGTCCACTGATATGCTGTTGGTTGTCCGGTCCTTTCACCTCTGCTCAGGCGCTGAATTTTTAATTTAGCATTGCTCCATCTATAACTATGTCAACAAATATAACGTATATATGCTTTGTGTGGAAATTCATAAGAAAGGGTGGAAAAGGGTCTGGCATTCTTATGCCAAAATAATTTAAAAAATTTGAATACCAGATGGCTGCTGCCATTGTGTTTTCACATACATTAATAATGTTCTATCTTTACAACCAAAATGCCGGCAGCAATTCTGAAGCCGAGTTCGCTACAGATTCAGCAATTCGTAGACCTGCATACAAATTTCTGTTGTTGCTGGTTTTGGTATTGTACATGGCACAATCTCGCTTTGTCTCTCAATTCTTGGAAAGCTTTCATTGTTTCCACATCAAATCCTCCAGCAAACTGCAAAATCATTGGTATTATGACTCCATCGCACCGTGCATAATTGCTTCACGGACCAAAAAGGCTAATAATTTTAATTTACCTGATGAACACGGAAGGCAAACCTTACTCCTTGAACTATAAGCTCTTCTTCTTCAGGTCCACCACCGACTATTTCAAGCTCAGCAGACACTCTTCTCATGCACTTCATGGCTAATTTAACTGATGCCAACTTGATCTGCAAATTGTACACACGATCATTACCTAATCCTTCATTTGGTCTTTGTTTCTCAGTTATTTAAGAAGAGGTGCAAACATACAGCTAGAATGCACAATCATTACCTAATCCTTCCTTTGGTCTTTGTTTCAGTTATTCAAGAAGAGGTGCATACATACAGCTAGAAGGCACGAGGCCTAACAATTATGTCACGGACACTATACAACAAATTCTCCCTCTGCTTGAATTGACTTGAAAACAGTAAAAATCAAGCACGTACTGGAAAACCTGAGGCCTAACAATTATGTCAAGGACACTATACAACAAATTCTCCCTCTGCTTGAATTGACTTGAAAACAGTAAAATCAAGCACGTACTGGAAAACCTGGGAACAAGTTGACCCCTAATTTTCATCCCACCTAATAAACATGAGAATATTATTGAGTGAGCTCGAGAGTTCAACAAAATCAGAATTTTTGCCCATTACTACCATGAATACATTGAACAAAAATATCCTTGCAGAACACCATGGTGTTTTGTATTCATACCCCATTATGGCCTTATACATTGTGGACAATCTAGCGTAGATTCAAACTTCCCAACTTGAATTACAGGGAACATGAGTAAAATTGAAAACTTGAATGGAAGAATTCATAAAGCATTTCTCCCTCAAGTTTTATCAATTGATTGAGTGCTTGTATACCGAGGAAACACAATTAATGGCTAGACTAGCTAACAAAATGAAGCTAAAGAAAAAAAAGTTCCAATCAATTTGGTTACACAATGTTCTTTCGTGATATCGTTTTGAAAACAAACTTGCACTTGTGATGCCAAATGCCATAAACGACTTAATTAAAGCCCTCTCTAGTACCTATTATCTTAGGAGAGATGATGGAAAGATCCGACAAGATTGTTGAGTGAGCTGGGTGTAAATCTCCAAGTCTATTGGCCTATCAATAACTGCTGGTTTTCAATTCATTCATGTCTACTAAAAAGCCAAGTCAATGCAAAAATATTCTGTCGTCAGTTGAACAGGAAAGAAGCTTCCTAGCTCCTATTCTCTCCTTCTAATTATCATCGGAGTATTTTAAAATCTACAAATCATTAAAAGACTGAGTGGTATCTAAGTAAAAGAAAGTACAAATATTCAACTCAGAGAACCTTATGATATTTTTTGACCCGCAATCCCAAAGTAAATAGAGACAAGACAAGCAACTACAATCTAGAGAGCTGATTAAAAAAAACTACAATCTAGAGATCTGGGAACTGCACATGTGCGCATGCAAGCATGGGCAGCGTAAATAAGTCAAAAAACTTTCTATCTAATTTGTCATCTAGTTACCAACTATTCTTAGTATATTAATAATCTGACTTGAGCCTAACTTTGGTTGCCTCCCCAAGATTACTACTATGACTCACTAATTAGGACCAACTGACATTGTATAGCTATTTAATTCTTTAAAGTGGTTTATGAGTGGTGGAGCTCGGATTTGAATTCAGCTAGACCGATGTTAGAAGGAAGAAAATTACAACAATCAATTTTCTTTTTCTATTCCCAACTACAAAAGTTTTAAAAAAGTTCAATCACCAATATCTTGATATTCCTTGCTTGAAAAACATGGACATATTTTCTAATATTGATCATGCTTTAAGATCGAACAAAGTGGTTTAACAATCCAATAATTTTTTACACTACTCTCCAAATGAACTTCAATTATTTAAAAAAATGTGGCAGCCTGTACATTCTGCCATTGGGTTATATTCATGGTCCATAAATTAGTAATTATGGTTGATAACCAATTAGTTAATAACACATCCCATCCAATCTAAATATTGGCCAATATAAACTATTTACAATAGGCTTCCAATGTATTAGATTTCTACTTCTAATTGACTATCAATTTGTAAGTGCCAGCTCCAATCAAAGATTGTATTAGGAAAAGTACAAGTAGGGTACTAATTACCTGACTAACATATCCTGTATCAAGCATCCAATCCGTTGGAATATGGAATACATTGTATCTCTTAGCAGCGGATTCTCTAATTCGTGATAGATTGTAAACGCCATGCTCTAACCTGCATTAATGACATCAATATTAAAATGTGCATCACATATAACATGAACAAACTACCTAACGTCTGGTTATGAACAAATCATGAAGTCTGTTTATGACGGTGATGGGTAGGATAAGAAACTAGCATACTTCTCAAATAAGGCCTGCATTTTCTTAAGAGCAGAAGAACACGGTTGGCGAGGACCGTCACGGAACGATGATGCCTCGGAAACAAGCTTCTTGAGATCACAATACCCAAATGCTGCCTCCCGCAATGCATCGGCCTTTTGCTCTGGCCAGTCAAAATGTTTCAGAACAGCCCTTTCATCAACCTGAAAAATCAAAATGTTGAACCACAGCCATAAAACTACTACCCAAAAATTAGAGTCAACACAGTTTGAAAAGTCATCAAGGTGCTCGTAACATCAAACTCAATTGGGTATGATTGGAAAAGGGAAATACTATAAGGGATTTTGCAGACGTACCAGATAAGAGAGCTCATCATCCAGCCACTTAACAAATGGGACAACATCTTCAATGTCTGTGAAAGCAGCATTCTCCACTTCTTTGATTAAAAACCTAATGAAATCGCCTTGTGTCTCTACATCGTTCTTAATCTGTAATTTAGACAATAAATAGAGAATTATCATCTAAGTTACAACCAAAACAGCTCCAACCAACTAATTTCTGACAATTGACATGTGTAAGTGATTTGGTAAATTGGCTCTAACTTTGTGTAAAAACATGAACTAAGCATTAACAAAAGAACAATTTTGCGATCTCAACAAATTATAGAAGGAAAAAAGTGCATGTAGTGTATTAACGAAAACGAAAAACATTTTACTGGACATAACACGTCATAAATCTTACTTGGGGTTATGTTTTGGTTATCCTGAAATCGAGCCAGTAACTTATGGTATTTATAAACAAAAAGTCTGGGAATATAGGTATGTTGGACACATCCAAATACAAAAGTGTCCGGAATTATTGCACGATACACATAAAATCTACAAATTATTAAGTGTCACATATACATCCAATGATTTCTGACACGTCCCATTGTGTTTGAAACATTTGTTTTTTAATCATTACTCATTTATAAATCATGTGATTGAAATGTGAAAATTGCCAATTGGGGGGCATTAAATTTAAAGCTTTTGCGTTATCTTTCCGAATCCAAGCGGTGTCTTATATGTAAGGCATGCATAGGGCGGTCCTCACAAAAGACACCCCGAGTGGTCACTTGTCACTGACACTGTCATATAAAGTCAATGGCACAATTGAAAATAACTGAAACACCAAGACTGTAATTAAAACTTACTGCGAGCAGGTGAGCGGACCGGTTCTCGATTTCGCCGATCATGTCACGGGCGTTGGCCGCTGTCGCATCGGGGGCCCCATTGCCAGACTCCCGCCGGGAGTCCCTCCGCATTAGCGAGTGGTAAAACTCCGCTACCTCCGGCACTCTCCTCACCTTCGCCGGTACAGGCTTCATTCCCTTCGAAGGTGGTGGCGGTGGCGGAGGAGGAGGTGCTGAAGCCACCTTCGACAGCGGAGGCGGCGGTGGCGGTGGAGCTGCCACCGTCAATTGTTCCGTCAATACTCTGTCCACCACATCGGTGAGTGAACCGTTAGAGGACGATGAGGAGGACGACAACGTCGGCGACGATGACGACGGTCTCGGTGGCGGTTTCGGAACCCTAGGTGCCCGAGACCTCAATGTCACAGCCTCGCAAGCATCAGAAATTTCCTCCGAATTACACCGAGAGTGTGTAGGCTGCTCAATTCCCACGACAACAACCTCATTAGTGTTCTTGTAACTATTTTCGTAATTTCCACAATTGTCTGATGATTTCACTCCTTTCTTCAGATTCTTAAGCAGGTTCGATTTCACAGATGCATCAATCAGTCCCTGAAACCTCTGTGAAGCAGATAACTCGTTGCATTCATCATCTTCATTATTCCCAATTTTCTTCGATTCAGTTCTACTAACACTTAACAGCGCCCTATTTAACTCTGCAATGTCAACCTCCATAGCCTTCACTTTCTTTTCGTACTCTCTTTTTTCTTCCGAAGTTTTTACATGCATAATCTCCAAATCTTGTCTCAGCCTCTCGTTCTCGGCCTCCAAACACTCGATCTTCTTTGCATTCCGCTCAATGTGTTCATCTCTCGACGCGATCTCCCTTTCGAGCACGGGTAATATGGCTACGGACTCCCTGAGAAGCTTATGCTCGAGGATTTCGGTCTTCAACCGTGACTCTCTCTCGCGGAGATCCTCGACAAGGCGAAGGAGCTCCGTCACGTCCGGTGGCCGGGGCTGTACTTGAGCGGAGGTTCGTGGGAAGTAGACGCCGAACGAGCGTGAGAATACAGCGCCTTTCTGTGGAACCTTCCCCGAGCTCGGCGAAGGCAATGGCGGTGGCTTTGGAGAGGAATTTGATTTGGGATTTGCTGGTGATTTTTGGAGGCCCATTGCCGCTTTTACCTTCCCAGCAACCATTGTTGCTTGGACGAGCTCACTTTCTGTATCTATCTGTCTATCTATCCCTATGTTTTTCACAAGGTTTTACGGACCGTTAGTTTGAAATCTAGAATAAGAGAGAGAATGTGAAGGCTACAAACACGTCGTTGTCTGTCTGTCTGGGTGACAGAGAGAGAGAGAGAGAGAGAGAGAGAAATCTGCAGAAACAACTTGGGTTTGTGAGAGGGGGAAAGAGTGAATCTATAGAAAGAGAGAAAGAGAGGGGCAAGGGAGAAGAGAGAGCACGGGTAACGAGGAACGGTCTACTTTCATTGGATCCAAGTTTCAAAATATATTGGGTAAAATGCACTGACCTCCCCTGAGACTTCTCATAATTTCAGGTACCTCCCCTGCGATTTTGAAACGTACAATTATCTCTTCAAATAATTATTATCTTATGCCGTTAGTTTTTATTAATTATAATTAATTTATCTTTAAATTTGATTATTTTTTCTTTATTCACACTCACTCCCTTAATGTATTTGTCAATAATTATTTTTGAGATTTGACACTACTAAGTAACTTGTAAAAATAATAAATATATCTTGAAAAATCTATAACGTCGAAAGGATAAATATTCCAAAACGTTGTATGCTTGTTCGATAAAAATACAATAGTAAAAACTATGAGAACTTTTATTTTAAAATAAATTTATTTTTTTTAAATTTTAATCGAGATGCACATAAATTAGTCCGAATAACTTAATTTAATGTAAGTAAATAAACTGTTATTTTTATTGATGCGTGGGTAAATTACTTTCTTTTCATATATTATATAATTAATTTTTTATTACAAAAATTCATGCTCATTTTCGGATCAAAAGATGAAAATATTTTTGTGAATATGTTTAAATTGGTGCAAAAATTTTAAAAAAAAATATGTACGAAAGAATTTTATTTTTTAAAATTTTGGCACTAATTTATTTTTTGTTTACTTTTTTCAAATTGGTACAAATAAATTTTTCAAAATATACACAAATATCATTTTATTTTTTAATCTAAAAACATAGCATGAATTGTTTTGAAAAACAGTTATTGAAAAAAATTTAGAGAATGAGTGTGAAATAAAGGCAAATGATCAAATTTAAGAAAAAAATTAATGGTGACTAATGAAAACTAACGACATAAGATAATGATCTAATAGTTTTAAAAACAAAATATAATTGTATTTTTTAAAATTTTAGGAAAGTTTCTACAATTATAAAAAATATCAAGGGAGTTCAGTGCATATGTGAACGCAAGTGATATAAGGGTTAATAGCCGCAGTACGCTGGCCTATTACCCATACGGCCATACCTAAAGGCATGACACAAAAAAACATGGTTGTGAAGTATTACTCCGTCAAGAAAAAATTAAAACAAATGAAAATACTGATTAAGGAGTTTAAGTTTTATTCATTCAAAAGCTCAATTGATATAGAGTTAAAATTAAACACTGGCCAAACCATGCCAAATTTAAATGTCAATCCAAAGTGGTTTCACTAACACAATAAAAAAATAGGGCATTGTGTCACAATCCATGAAAATATGTTTTAAAGCATCTTTGGCTAGAAAATGCAAAAGGCACAAAACATATTTTTCATTACAAAAACCCAACAGTATAATATGAATCGCATGGTTTGGTTACTTTCATTCATCTACTTCACAACTTTAAAAAAAAAAAAAAAAAAAAGAAAGCCAAGAACATATACCCCAAATTTATTTGTCTTATAGAAAACTCTCAGTTACCCAAAATTTAATTGAACAAAAGCTAAATGGATTAAACAACAAAAATAACTCATAGTAAATGCAGCGATGAGCAGTGTTGTGTACATAGATTGTGTACACAGATCTGGACACAGGGATGCATGTGGGGCCCTTAATAATTCAAGGATCTCACATGCATCCGACGGATTCAGACACATCTATATACAAGTCTGTGTACACAGACTTTCTCATGCAGCGATAACAATGAAAAGAGCAAGGAACCCATATTTGACCCTGCCTTCTTATAACCCAACAAATATTTAGACAATTCCAAACATAATGCTCCACAGCAAAATGCATACCATAACTCCCACGGCTCCATACAGCACCAGAGAATTCCTCAATCTGAAACCCAACTGCGAAAAATTTGCTAATTTTCTAATGGATAATGAATTTAAAGATTTTAGTCATACAGTTGTTGCAAGTTTGTAGGAAGCATAAATTGATCATTAGATCAAATCATCCTAGGACATATCGTTAAGCTATCCCAATGAGCCAGTAAGTCCAAGACCAGATAAAAGCTGTTATGCCAACAATGTTCAATGTTCGATGTTTGAAATCTCACCCTATACAAAATAAAAAATGTTCAATCGCACCAAAAAATGAAAGAGGGAGAGATAAAAAAACAGAAAACAGAAAAATGAAGAAGGGAGAAATGTTACAAAGCAAAAAATTCATTGAAATTGCACCCAAAAATCTACGAATTGAAAGGCCCAAGTGAATAATGAAGCAGCTAGCCAATATAGTAATAAAAAATAAAAAATAAGTCAAAAGGACAAATCGGACAAATCTAGGCTGATTTAGCTCATTAAGGGCATGTTAATTTAATTTATGAGTCAGGATCCATTGTTTGAGAAGTTTTAACGCGTGAAGTTATTTTATAGACGGATTTGTCACTGAATGCAAAAAAATAATTTTATCTTATAATATTACTATTTCGAAAACTAACAAATAAAGTTATTTGTTAAGGTATCTGTTAAAAGCGACAGATGATATTAACTGATAAATATTAATGGGTAATTTTATCTAATAAAATTATCATTTCAAAACTAAAAAGTAAATTTATTTTCTTAATAGGCAATTCTAATAATATTAATTATAAGTTAATTTGATATATCTATTAGTCAAATTAAAAAACATAAAATATATAACTTTATCTAATAATATTATTATTTTGAAAACTAACAGATAACATTGTTTATTAAGTTATCTATTTAAATCAACAAAATTATTGACTAATAAACACTAACAAATATAGTTATCTAATAAAACAAATAAAGTTATTTGTTAGAGTATCTGTTAAAAGCGACAAATAATGTTAACTCTTAAACACTACAGGTAACTTTATCTAATGAAATCATCGCTTTGATATTTAACGATCAGATAACATTATCGCGTGTTTGCTAGAAGGGTATTTTTGAAACTTATGTGGCAAAAGAACTTCTGCCCGTAATTTAGTTTGAGATAGACTTATTGTGCTAAAAGTTTGTTGTTATGGACTTTTGACTAAATCCCCCAATGTAAGCTAGCAGAAAGCTTCTTCACACCCAAGGGGTCCATTCAAAGGCTTTCCTCAGGCTCTTGAATAACTAGAGGCATTTGTCCAGCGCTTTATTGACGAATAAGTTCAGTGCATCGACCTGACCATTTAAGCATTAAAGCTCTTGCACTATTCCAGGGGATTGCATGTCACTAGCCATCGTATCTTCTCTGGATTAGCTTCAATCCCTATTTTACAGACCAGAAAACCTAGAAACGTCCATGCCGCTATTCCAAAGGCACACTCGGCCGGATTCAGTTTCATCCTGTACTTTCTCGGCACCATGAAGGTTTCTCCTAGGTCAATGTAGTGCTTATCAACGATCTTGCTCTTTGTCAAAACACATCCACATACACCTCCATGTTCCTCTCAATCTGATGCTTAAACATTTTGTTAACCAAGCATTAATAAGTGGCTCTTGCATTCTTCAACCCAAATGACATAACTCATAATATAACACTCCCCTCTCGATAATGAACATTGTTTTCACTTGGTTAGCAGGGTTCATCAAATTTTGGTTATAGCCTGAGAAAACATCCATGAAACTTAGCAATTTGTGCCCTGATATCAAATTGACTAGCTGATCTATTTTTGGTAGCAAATAACTATCATTTGGGTCTTCCATTTCTCGTTCTGTTTCTTCACCAACACAATGTTGGCGAGCCACTTCGATCAGGTACTACACCTCTCAAATGAAGTATGCCTTTTCTAATTTGCCCATTTTTTCCTTTACCACTACGCTCTTCGCCCCCCTGTATATACATAGGTTTTCTACTTAATCATGCAAAAACTCGGGTAGGCTTTGAGGTAGTGTGATGTTATACGAGGGTCAATCCTTGGCATGTCCTTACGCGTCCATGCGAATACGTACATATTGTCTTTAAGAAATTGGATCATTGACTTCCTTAGACTGTGAAAAAGCCCCCCGCTGATCCGCACCACCCTAGCCTCCCCCCTTCCAATTGCACGATCTTCTAGTTCTTTTGTTGGCTCTCCATTGGCTCTCTGCGTTTCTCCTCCTTCTCATCCCATATTTCCAATGCATCAATCATCAAAAGTTTTCGAGGCTCGGGCCTTTCTCTTGGATCTCCTAACTCAGGGCCGTCTAGTGGTGGCGACACGTTTGAGCGTCACTGTCATTCTAGTGTCTGATTCTGCTCTACCTTCCAAAGGTGCCTAGAGGAGGGGGCAGATGCAATGAAGCGACGACCTGGGAGCAAATTCCCCATCGGTAGGGGACACAAGATGGCTATCTTGAGGCACATCACAACTTACATGCAACATCGACGAGACCTAGGAAGGCAACTCGATTGGTGTGGTATGGAAGGAGATCAAATTTGAATTCCCAACAATGGATACTTTGTAATTCAGTAATTCCCATTCACATTTCTTAATTGAATTGCAATTAAACTTGAGCCAATCTTATCCTAAAATGATTGAGCTGAATAGAAAATGTCTATTGTATCTATTTTGGATAGTCAAATTCAGATTGATGTTCACGTTAATGAAGCTTTTTTAGTCTAATTCAATCTACGAAGAAGGGAATCATGCTCTGTAGGATTTGAACGTACGACATCGGGGTTAGGATCGAGGTTGCATTATTTATTTCTCTCAAGATTGGATCTCTTTACCAAGTGTTCTACCCGTGGCTTTTGGGCAACTGGGCGAGGTTTTGCACCTGCACGTCCAGTGGGTTTACGTCATGCGGGGTGTCATCTCCTTGTGCCTCGTTATAGGAGGCGTTGTCTCGACGCATTCCTCCTATGGTTGATCTAGTGGTCGTCATTATTTCCAGCTACTACACAATTGAATTTGTATGTAGTGACAATATCATTCCTACAGACAGCATCAAATTGTTGATGCCAGAAAATGGATGGTCATGACTTCCAATTGACTTTAGTCTTCTGAGGCTCCTACACATAAGTCCAACGACCTAGGGGTGGGGGTGGTCCGGTCGGAGACCTTCCGACGATCAAGTTAGAACTTGTCGGAGAAATGGAAAGTTGTATATTCAATGTACATAGATTGCGTACCTTGACGTCTTACCAGAGATGAGTTCTGATCTTGAGAGTGATTTGTGATGACTTGTCAATCGCAATTAGCGTCGTTGTTCCCTTTTCTGGATGACCGCCCTTTGACCCCGCGCACAATATATGGGACATTGAGCAATCGAGGGTGCTGCCTTCGGGATTGCCCAAGTGCTAAAGTGAGGCGAGCGTGTTGTGCTTGTCTTGCCTTGCATATGCCGCCCTACCTAGAACAGATCGGATTAACGGCTAGTGGACCGGGGTTGAGCCTGCTCAATCGGTCAACTCTGCCCAATTTGAGGGCTCCACTGAGCGGATGGCGTATGTTAATTGCCGATCGGTCCTTAGTCCAAATCAGTCTCATCAGTGATCAAACATCTATTTTTCTCTTATTAAGAAATAAAAAAATATTTAGATTTTTTTTGATTGGCAAAAAAATATTTATATTTTAGTTAATTTCTTTTATTTAATGTTTCTAAAACTCGGAGCAAGATAATATTTTTGTTCTCCTCTAGATCCATACCATAATTAGTATTTTGACCTAAAAGGCTATCCAAGAACTCATAAAAATTTAGGACTTTTCTGATGTGATAACACTGTCTCGTACTATACAATAAAAGTTAAATGGTTAAAAACATTAGATGGAAAAAAGAAACATTTTTTGATAGTAAACTTATCCATTCTCATTTTGTTTCGTTAAATCAAATCCGGAATTAATTAATGCTTGTAATTAAGTTTCATAGTGTAAAACGCGAAATTTTTTTGGCCTCAATCTATATATATATATATATATATATATATATATATATATATATATATATATATATATATATATATATATATATAGTCCACTTCCTCTAAGGTCTCCCTTAGAGTGCTAAATAAGGACTTCTAATCTGGACCGTATAATCTGATCTGAGGGCTGAGATTACTCCACTTAAAAAACGCGGGTCTGAGGGTCATTAACGGGTCGGTTTGTTCCGGACCCGGGTGAGACAAAACCCAACTCACCCATTTTAAGCCAAACCCAACTCAGGTCAGGAACCCACTTTCTCTCTCCCCGATCTCAGCCAAAACCCACTTTCTCTCTCCCCGATCCTTGTGTTCGGGCTCTCTCCGCCATCCTCCCTCTCGCCGGCCCTCTCGTCGGAGAAGACCGACCCGTTCACGCTCTCTCTCCCCGATCTCAGGCGAGCCCTCTCCCCCCGATCTACACAAAACCGCGGCCAGAGGACTCCAACACCGCGAAATATAACATCTCAAACCCTCTACAAATCATCCTTGTAAAATCATCTCAGACCGTGTAAAATCATCCTTGTAGCTTCAAATCCTTGTTCATTTTACAGAGTTTCTTTGTTGCTGCTCCTGTTGTAGGAACCCACTCCCCCCTCGAAATCCTTGTTCATTTGGAGAGCTGTTTCATTTTACAGAGTTTCATTTTACAGAGTTTCTTTGCTAGTGTGTGCGGCTTCATATAATATACATGTAAAGTAGAATTTAATCATACTATGGTGCTTGATTTGTAGAGGGAGAAAGTGGGTTTTGGCTGAGATCGGGGAGAGAGAAAGTGGGTTCCTGACCTGAGTTGGGTTTGGCTTAAAATGGGTGAGTTGGGTTTTGTCTCACCCGGGTCCGGAACAAACCGACCCGTTAATGACCCTCAGACCCGCGTTTTTTAAGTGGAGTAATCTCAGCCCTCAGATCAGATTATACGGCTCAGATTAGAAGTCCTTATTTTAGCACTCTAAGGGAGACCTTAGAGGAAGTGGACTGTATAAATATATATATATATATATATATATATATATATATATATATACACTACAAGAAAAAACAGTTTTGCCGACAAACCTTTTGGTCGCCGAAGGGTCCAATTTTAGTCGGCAAAAACTTTTCCCGACAAAAAATCTTGGTCGCCGAAGGGTCCAATTTATGTTTTTATCATCTACGATAATGGATTTATCATCAAAGATAATGCAGACAGAGCCTTGCCACCAAGATTCAAAACTTTTGACACATACTATCAAACTCCACTCTGACGAATCAGAAGATTACATGCATATTTGATTTAAACAGCTCAAACATACGTATCATCATGATCATGCTTTATATTTAACAACATATATAGACAATTCATGAGTTATATTATGAAACATATATATTTTTCCCTTTTTTTATTCATTTCAAAATCAACGTTATTTTCTTCACTGATCAAGAATAATAGATGATTTCATAACAATGTTCACCATTTTCTAATACATTTCAATGTATCATTTTTCTCATTCAAGAAAGATAAGCCATTTCAAAATTCTTGATGTCAAATCTGCGTATAAATCGTGTTTATGTTGTTCAAAGGTTAACATATATGTCATTTTTTCAAGCACGTCTAATGTATTATCGTCTCATTCACAAGAGAACAAATCAATATCAGTTTTAAAGTCTGGTGCCATTCATGCATGCTAGTAAAATCAACATTCAAAGAGATTCAAGTAAAAGAGATTCAAGTAAAATTAACGTATTTGAATAGCTCACATATGTTGTTGGTTTGTGGGGAAGTGGAGGGGGTTGCAAATGTTACAAACCTTAACCTAGTTAAATAAAATTGTTTGATTAAACCCTAACCTAGTTAAAAAAAGTTTTAAATTTTAACTTAACTAAAATTAAACAAGCAAAGACATAAACAAATAAAATTGTTTTTTTCTAAAATTTGGCATCCCCGTGATTAAAACCCAAGACCATTAGCTTGTTTAACCTCAATATTGCCACTGGATCAACATACTCAACTTTGTAATGTTTTTTATTATTGAATGAATGGCAACAAAATGGTAACCTCCTTTGTTTCCCACTGCAACCAAATTCAGATTCCATTGCATAAACACAACTACAGATTCCACTGCAACCATTAGCTATTTTTTTATTGTTTGTCTTGACAAAAAAAATTAAAAAAATAAAGTCAGATTCCATTGCATAAACACAAAGTCAGATTCCATTGCATAAATATATTCCGAAATTAAACTTATAAATGTACCAAAGTCAGATTCATGGTCGGAGAACTTACAGATGCGAAGGAGGAGAGCATAAGGGACGAACGGAGGGATGGCGAGGAAGGGCTGCGACGGGCTGCGACGGGATGGCGACGGGAAGCAGCAACCGTGACGGGACGGCACGGAGAGCATCAGCTGCGCTAGGACGGCGACGGAGACGGCAAGGAGGCGACGGAGACGGCAAGGAGGCGTCGGACAGGTTCGACCACGCGAAGGAGGCGCTGAGAGAAATGAGATAGGATCTGGGAATTTAGGGCTCAGAGAAAAGTGAAACGACGTCGTTTATAATAGACTTTTGGCGACAAACACCATTTAGTCGGCAAAAGGCGATTTTTAGACTGTGGTAAGTGTGAAACGACGTCGGTTAGAGTAGACTTTTGGCGACAAAAAACATTTAGTCGGCAAAAGGCAAATTTTAGACTGTGGCAAGTGTAACACGACGTCGTTTAACATAAAAGACTTTCGGCGGCCACCAGTTTCGTCGGTAAAGGTTCACCATTGGCCGACTAGAATTTATGACGTCGGTAAAAACAGCCGCAAATGCGCGACAAAATCCATTTTGTCGCTAAAGGTACACCTTTAGGCGACAAAAAAAATTCTTTGTCGGTAATAATGGGAACAAAACGCCGACGAACCCATATTTTTGTCGCTAAAGGGTTTCCCGCCCAATTATTTAGTTTCCCGCCAAACAATCTTTTATGCGGGAATTTTTAGCGCGCAACTCTTTGGCGACAAAAACCAGATTTGTCGGTAATAAGTGACCCTTTGGCGACAAAACTACTAGTAGTCGGCGAATTGTTGAGTCATCGGCGACAAACATAATTTTGGTCGCTAAAGCTGTGAACCGGGGGCGACAAACGGTTTTTTTGTCGGCAAAGGGTGAACTTTTGGCGACTAAATAAGTTTTTGTCGGCAATTTTTGTCGCGAAAAATGCATTTTCTTGTAGTGATATATTCATTTCTTCAAGGAAACAACATAAAATAAACACTTATATTTATGATTCGTCTAAAAAATTTGAAAGATTTGAACAATCTGATCGAATTATTTTTTACTGATCACAAAACTAAATAAAAAAGCATATGCTTGGGGTTCTTGTCCTTTTTTTATTTTTCTTTAAATACATCTAGATTTTTGTAATTATTTTGCTTATTCTAGTCAACGACTTAGAAAAATTAAAAACTTGAGAGAAATTGATAATTTTATCACAGAAAAGAAAGTTAAAATTCATTAAAATAATTCATTCTCATATAATTGACTCATATGAGGCGGGAAAAAAATTTGTTAGTGGCAAAAAAATATCAATTTCTCTCAAGTTAGCGGCGAAAAAGAAAATCAACTTACTACAAGTACCCAATTTGTTAGGGGCGAAATTATGAAAGGGATATAGTAAGATGGGCGAGATGGAGATATAATAGAAAATGAGATTTATTATAGAGGATTAAATAGTTATAATGAGTTTCTTTAAGTATTTTTTTAGGAAAGCGATATAATAGATATAAATATGTGGATGGAATACTCGTAATTAATAATAACATTTGCGTCAATAAAAAAAGATATAAAAGGAGATTAGATATGAATAAAAAAAAGAGTTTTCAAATTTTATAATCCATTAAGCAAAGGTCCAAAACCGCTAATAAACCCTGGATATAATAATCTAAATTACCATATTCAGGGTTTAAATTCTATACCCGTTTTTGATACCCAACGAAAAAGGCCTAATGTTTGTTTCTATGATAGAAAATCATGGAGGTCAGTCAGTGCATAACTGGTAATAGAGAAGTAGAGTAGCTCACAGCTGTAAGAAGCAATGCCAAAATTGGTATTACTGCCATTTTAGAATCGCTGTGGTCTTAAGATTTGGCAGCTGGAAAAACATGCTCTGCACTGATGAGGGTGGGGATTTAGTTTGGAATTACATGGACTGATACATCACTTTCATTGTTAGTTTTCTGAGCAAATTTTAGGTGCCCAGTTTCTCTCTCTTGTTCTTCTTCTCACTATAATTTTTCTCCCAACTACAGAGAAGTCCTCTCTCTCTCGCCACGGGAAGAGAGAGAGAGAGAGATGGATGAGGACCTCAGTACGTATCATATGGCGAACCTCCAAATAGTTGTACAAAAAGGGGAAAGATACAAATGACAAAAGTTTCTGCATTAGTACTGAGCTTGAAAGAGAAAGCAGCTGGACGATAAATGTCACCAAATTTTACTCCTAATCACGTTATTAAATTGGATCCCTCGCATGATTTTGTTAGCTTTCGTTTCAATGGGTAGACAAATTCATTTTTAAAGTTAAAATGAGCTTGATCCCCTATGGATTACTAATTATTTTAATACCAAGGTTCCGTTTATTTGTCAATAATGTAAAAAAATTATTTTTGAGAAAAGTTTATCAAAATAAAGTATATTAAAAAGAAACATATTTGAACTTCGAAATTGGTTATGATTTAGAGTCAATTAAAATTGAATTTAGTTAATACTCTGGTTGAAGACAAATTTTTGTTTTGATTGGATTAAGAAAATCAAAGTCTATCTTAAGAAGCTAGAATGGAAATTGAAATTGTTCTGAACAAGACAAACGAGCGCAAAACCTTGCAGTTTTGTTCCAGCTGGCTGCAATGTGGATATTCAAAGAATGATCATTTAGTCGCTTGAGTGAGCTCAAAAAAAGTTATACTCTATAAAAAAACACAGAACGTCCGAAAAAAAGGACCACGATAGTTCTAGAGAAAGAATCTTTTAGAGATGCTAGTTAGAATCAATAATTCATAATTCTTGATTATAGCTTCTCTCTAGAATTATCAAATTCTTCAAACATCTTGCGAAAGAAATTTGAAGAAGTTTAAATGTTACTTGGAGGTTGATCTCAGGAGGAGTTCGGCTAGCAGATCAAAGGTTTCGAGAATTAAATTCTTGAAGGATCACCTTTTGGAGCATATTATGAGGAGTCGACAACGAGGTTCCAAATTAAAATAGAAGAGTCTAGATTTAATTGTGAGAAAAATTCTGAATTTGTGAATTTCTTATATAGTGATTTATTCTCTCCCATGTTTTTTTTCCGCCTTGAGTTTTTCTATGTATATTTATGTTTTATAATTTCTTCCGTTCCGTAATTATTTAACTTGCATAATTACATAGATTAAATATGAATTCTCGACCGTATTACAACAACTAAGAGTAATCTCCCCATACTCGGGTTTTGACTTATTCATTAGTTTGATGAAATATATTTATTCTGATGAATTTCTCACCCCTTATTTCTAGCGCTAACAGACGTAGTAAATTTTAACATTCTAAGGAAAGTAATCGGCTATGAAATAATTTATACTTGATACTTGTTCAACTTTAAGATTCGGGGATGAGTCCGAAAATAATTCAGGAAATGGGTATGAGTTGGAGATATGTATTTTTGTCCCCATCCCCGTTCGGGGTGTGGGTGGATGATAAAAAAAATCTCCGTCAGAGATCGGGATAGAAATGCAGATCGAATATACATTCGAAAAATAGAGATGAGGACAATAATATCTACCTCCGACACACCCGTTGGCATCCCTACAGACATTGAAGCAATGAATGAGGAGCGGTGTGCAAGAGAGGATGAAAGGAACGTGACCAGCGGTCGGAATGTATTAATGAGTGCGGTCCTTTGAAGCCCACCTATATGCCCAAATTCTCAGGGTAATGGTACATAATTAACTGAAATAAATAAGCCCAATTTTTCACTGAGGCCTATCATTCATTCTAGAACAAGTTACTCATGAAGATTCCTTTTATTAACATGTTAATAGGCCGAGCACATGCAATGTTTATCTAACATTACCAAATACATATAGCTCGTCGTAAATTTGAGTAGAATTTTGGAGACGAAAATTGAAGAAACTTGAAGGTTGTACACATTTAGAGAGGTGATTACAAGTTTTTGAAAATGTTTGAGTTTAAATAAGTAGGCTAAATCTTAAAGGATGAGTGAATAGTTTTTTAGAATGATTGAGACAATGTATATTTTACCCCGACAATTAATTGTCTATTAATCTGTTAGTGTGTGAAAACCACTTTTGTGGAGGGTGATTTTGACAAATTTAAAAACATGACAACTTCAAAAAAAAAAAAAAAAGACACTAAATTATGATCTCTCTTTATAAATAAAATAAATATTGTAACGGCACTGGATCCTTATGATAAAATGACGAATATATGAGTTGGGATTGAGATTCTTGAGGGTCCAAAATCTTCACAATAGAACAAGTAATGATCACCGAAACAATTCACGAAGGGTGACTTTTTTGTACCTTATGGGTACATGATTACAAGTCTAAAACATGCAGTGCCAACTATGCAGGAGTTAATGTTAGAGATGCCAATGCAATGCCAACTATGCAGGAGTTAATGTTAGAGATGCCAACGAAGAGCGTATATTCACCTTCCCGCAAATGGAACAAACGTCTTCCACATATGTATGGTTTACTTTTGAGCTTTGGTATTGAAGGGAGGTGTTTGTGGGGCCTAGTTGTCACATGTAAGGAATAAGGGACACTTGGTGTTGAGTACTTTTGAAGTTCCCAAAAATGAACAACAAGAAGAACAATGACCCATCATGCACCATTTATCCTCTTTCACCTAACATATCTCAACGCAGCTACCACTAGCCAAACAGTTTGCCTACTAACATGTTGATGGAATGGATAGCTCTCGTTCAGCTGAGCCTGCAAAACACTTGACACCGATGTGGTGCATGTATCAGCATGCTATTAAATTTCAGATAATAATCAGAACCTAACCCTAGGCGAATTGTTGGCAACCCACTTCAAGTCCTTTTCTGTATGCTGAAAATGAATACCCAAGAGCACGTTTATAGAATTTATGATTATATCTATCGAAGGAAATGTTCATGATTTCAATTATTCAAATTTTAATTTGATTTTCTAGTTGCAGGTGCTTGAAATCAAATTATTGTATTTCAAATGTGAAATGACTTTCAAAATTTGACATTATTATGAGTGTGGGTTCAATATCGAGGACATCGAGCCCTTGCCCGAGGCTGTTCACAGCTCAGTTTGATCAGGTATTATCTTGTTCGAATTGACTAGAGTTGTGGAAGAGCTGATTTTCAACAGTCTTGATGCTGGTGCAACCAAGGTAAAATTTTTGTTGATATTGTCTTTTAATCCCCTTTTTGCTATTGACTATTGAAGCTTTGTTTCGTCGTGAACTTCATGCATGAGTAGTTTGGTTCTACACTGCTTGATGCATCAAGTCAACCTGCATTTGGAACTTCTAGCACCCTATTTGGTGCTTTTGAAGCTGATGGTTCTAGCCAACTAGGAAAGGGAGTTGGCATGCCTTGTTTCCTCAATCCTCACCCCACATGCCAACATTGCCTTATAGCCCAAGGTATTTGTGCTTGTCCAGAATGCAATGGTGTGTCGAATATGACTCGACCATTATTGAAGTCAACTTCAAGAAGAAAACAACACCTCTAAGAGAAGGAATGTGTTTGGTTGTTCATTATTTTCAGCTGATGTATTGCTTTTATTTGTGCATTGAACTGCTAAGGCATGCGGCATTGTTGTTTGTTTGAGATGCCATGTGTCAGGCTAGGCCATTAAGCCAGGGAACTCTATCAAAATTCTCCCACGAGTTGACATTCCATATCTGTTAGTCATAAGCAATTCAAAATAACGAATTTGAATGCTGGTGGTTAAAAGCATATCTCATATTTGTTATTGCGATGTTTGTACACAATCAAGCAAAAAATAATCCCCATCAAACCAAATATTAGGTCATTCAAAGCAAACATTTGAATTTATCAAAACATTTGGCCATTCAAGTCATAAATAGCTATGAAGTCTATTACAACTATCATTCAAACCATTTGCATGTACTCAAAATTTGGCCCTTGAAATCTCAACAACCATTCTAATCCAATTACCATTGTAACAAATTATTACCATTCTAAAAACTTTGTCCTAAAATGATATCCAAAAAAAATATTTCTAAACCGTACCCTTTGATATGCAATGCACCAAAGGTTCTTACTCCACTATTAATATTGATCACTTGCAAGAAGTTACAAAAGCAATGTCATTAGGACATGACATGAAACAACACAGATACGATTCAAATACTCAACTTTTAAATGTACTAAAGTTATACCTTACACATCTAAATCATACGGAGATTCATTAAGGTCTGTCCTACAAGTGCTAACATATCCTACGCTGATATGCGATGGCTAAAAAATAAAATACAAAAATAAAAATAATTGAAAGAAAAATACGTAGTCTAAATAAACTCATACTTACATTAACGATTGCACTCTCGTGTCATAATCTCGTAAAAGTCTGTAGCATTATACTCAAAACCATTCCGGCCTTTCACATCCTAATTAAAGGAATAATGTCAAATGCTAAATTATGCAAAGTAATGAATTCAGTTGCATATAAATTTTATATTTGAATGAAACAGAATGATTAGTATACTGTTATTGTGTTTGGTTTGACGCGACGAAATTGGACCCTTTTGTTTTGTTTTATTTTGTTTTCTTCCTAATAACTTGCTCGGTCATTGGTTGTTTCCTTTTAGTCGGCAGTCGCCCTCTACGAGGCTCTTTACTTGTATCACCCACAAACTTTGATTTATCTTAAAAACTTTTCAAATTATTTTGTACATATCCAACTGTAGGCATTTCGCTTAGACACTCCTCACAGTTTTAATTATTCTCCACCTTTATTTGTCGCAAACTAGTCACCATCCTATCAATCTTGGCATCGGAATACATGACTGTATTGACTGCCTCATTGAATAACTTCAACAAACTGTCACAACGAACAAATTTGGACTTGTGTTCCCAATTATCATAACTCACCTTAAGTTTTGCGTGATTTCTCGTCAAGTTTTTCATCTATTGTCATAGAATGTACTTATTAAGCCCAACCGCAAGCTTTTTTTTAGAGCAAATTGAGATCATATGTGTGCAAACCATCCCCTTATTCTCAAACAATCCATAAGTGTAATGTATTTCTCTTGACTCTTCATTAAAATGAATAAAGAAAGTAGCATTTTTTGAATGTATCTTTTTTCTTCTTAACTAGAATGTCTTGTTCAATGTCAAATTGTGAAATACCATTTAAAACCAATCCAATAGTTAAATTGCACCCAATCAATTGGGCTACTTGTTCTCAAAATTGTTAGCATTTCTTAATTGTGTATGCTTGCTAAAATTTATTCCCAAAATCATAAGGGGACACATTTTGAATTCTTACGTTTAAAGATTCGGCGTCCGTCTCTTCTTCTTTTTGCACCTTCTTACATAAGGCATTCTTCTATGACTCCACAAATTCCTTCAATATGGTATTGGAATGGACGTAACCATCAAAGAATGCATTCATGCTCTCGCTTCGTTGGGTTGTTAGCATCCCTGCCCAAAAATTGTGTTTGACAAATGCCGGTACCTATCGGTTTCTCTCCTCGTACAATCCAGCTAATCAATCATTATTTTCTACTTTAAATTCTTTGATGAGAACTGTCCAATTATGTTCAAACTCTTCTAGATTCAAAGAATCATATACAACATTCTTCAAACTTTTCTTAATTGGCTTATACTCGTTGTATCCCTTTTTAATTTGTCAGGAATGTTTTTCATGATATACCACAAAATCACATTTTTCATTGCCCTACATTAGTCTCTGATGATGGCATTAAGGTAGCAATCAGACATGCAAGAACGCCAAGTCTCAAACAACCATATAAATAAAGTTGTGTCCTCCTGTAATATTAAACCACATCCAAACAAAATCAACTGTCCATGGCTGACATCTATAAAGGGTGTGAAAGACATATCAAACTTGTTAATAATGTAAGTGGTGTCAAAGGTGAGCGCGCCGCCGAATTCTTGGTATAATTCTTTGTTGAAAAAAATGAATTTCAACTCCGGATGGGTCAGACCCAAGAGGTGTCCCCGTGCTGTGCAAATAACAGCTACCGATTATACACGAGAGATCACCGACTGAGTAGAAAATGATGTCGGATGGGTAAAGACCTAAGAGGTCCCTGTGTTGTGCAAAGAACAACTGTTGGTCCACCCCAAGAGGTTCCTGACCAAGCAAAAAATGACACCGGATGGGTCAAGACCCAAGAGGCCCCCGTGTCGTGCAAAGAACAGTTGTTGGTCGGATTAGACCCACGAGGTTCCCGACCGAGTAGAAAATAATACTGAATGGGTCAAGATCCAAGAGATTCACTTGCCATGCATAAAATAGCTGCTGGTTGAACCCAAGATGTTCCCGACCGAGCAGGAAATGATACCGGACGGGTCAAATCCAAGAGGTATCCATGTTGTGCAAAGAACAGCTGCCAGTTGGAACCAAGAGATCCTTAGCTGAGTAGAAAATTACACCGGGTGGGTTAGACCCAAGAGGTTCCCTTACTGTGCAAAGAACAGCTATCGGTCAGACCCAAGAGGTCCCGACTGAGCAAAAAATGCCACCGGACAAGTCAAGAGCCAAGAGGTCCTGGTGCCATGGAAAGAACAATTGCCAGTCGAATTAGACCCAAGAGTTTCTCGACTGAGCAAAAAAATGACACTGAATGGATTAAGACCCAAGAGGTCCGTGTGCATGTGCAAATAATAGGTACTGCTCGGACCCAAGAGGTTCTTGACCAAGCAGGAAACCGGATGGGTTAAGACCCAAGAGGTCCTCGTCACGTGCAAATATCATTTGCCGGTCGAATTGAAGAGGTTCCTGGTCAAGCAGGAAAGACATTGAACAGGTCAAGACCCAAGAGGTCCCTGTTTCATAAAAATAATAGCTGTTGGTCGGATCAGACTCAAGAGGTTCTCGAGCGAGCAAGAAACGACACTGAATGGGTCAAGAACCAAGAGGTCCCCTTGCCGTGCAAAAAACAACAGCCGGTTGGATCAGACCCAAGAGATCCCAGTCTAGCGAAAAGCGATACCAGATAGACCAAACCCAAGAGATCCACGTGCCGAACAGAATACAGTTGCCATCTTTAGACCCAAGAGGCCCAAGGCCAATCAAAATTAGCGATAGGGCCAACCAAGACCGTGTCATAGTATACAATATATCTAATTACCATAAACCATTATAAAACAGACATTGTTGGCCAGTTCAAACTAAAAACAAAATAGATTATTTTGCTTTTAAAATTGTACCCTGCCTAAGAAAGACAAAAACAAAATTTATTGTCGGATCAAGCACAAAGACAATCTTTTTTATTTCAACGCTAAACTTTCTAGTAAAAATACAAGTTTGTTTTAATTCAACACAAAAAAATAGAAGGCAAAACTTTGTAATAAAAATAGCAGTTTGTTTTAGTTCAACGCTCAAACAAACTATTTTTTCCCCTCACCCAAGAAAACCCTACGAATTACCAAAATAAAAAATAGGGACAGATGGGGAACGAAATTCCCCACACTGTAAACGGTTTAAAAACAACATTTAGTCTTACAATTCTATGGCAAAAAAGTAAATGAAAATAATACTGGTAAACAGAATAGTTTAAGCGATTCTGGAAGTTGAACAAGAGTAATATTATTCAAGAAATAGAACACAGACAAATTCAGGAAAATAACAAGAATCGAATTTGATAATGTACTGAGGCCAATACGAACACACAGTTTCTTTATCTCAAATTCACCGCCTCCCAAATATGTTTGAAAATATCATTCGTCTCTTAAAATGTCGTTTGCACAGTCAGTTACTACACCAAGCATTGCTCTTCTCTCCCACATGTAGGCAAAATTGGAAAGCTCTGGATTTGGGTATTTGCCAAAAAATGACCATAACGGAAGACCTTTGAGTTGGAGCCCTATTAATCCACAAGAAACTGGTAGCCTAGGCCCATGTCCGAGCTAACTCAAGCAAGCCTATTGTATTGGGGAGTAAATGACAATAATTTTCAAACAATAAAAAAATGCATAATAATTAACTATAGAATTCGCAACTAATCATATGATACATGCCTATCCGTAACAATATCAAAATAATACATAAAAACAAATTAAAAAATATATATATCATAAATTAAAAGTATGCGTGACATTAGCTTTTTTCCATGCACAGAAGCTTGATAACTGAAATCGACGTGGACAAGTTTCGTCAAAGACTTTGACCGGCAGATTTGGGCAGCAGTAAAATGTTCATAAAATAGCTTCAAGTGGTCAGACATATTTTCACAACAACTAGTTTTTATGTCTTAGTCAATAGCACCTACTTTTACTAAAAAAACACATGCAGATAAGTAATTTTTAATTTTTTGAAGGTGAGACGTCCAGTTCTTGTACTGTGACATGGGTCAACTCACCCATTCACAGAAGTGGGTTACAAATTTACGTTACGTCGTGCTGACATTTTACATTGTACGCGAATCATGTTGTGGAACAAAACTTTGAGACCGGCACTATTGGGCTGAGCAAACGAAAATGCTTGTAGATGGGATCGAGTCGCACGTTTCAGATGGTATTAGATATAGAATCAGTGTCCACGTCGGAGACCCATGCCAACATACTACCTATCTTTCACGACTTTCCAATGACTGTTTTCAGTTAGTATCCTAATTATCCAGTAATGCAAAAAATGACAAAAATTCATCCATATATTACATTTTTTATCGTGTTTGCAAAATTTATTCTAAATACCTACCAAACTGCCCATATATTAAGGCTTCTAATATCAGAAAATCCTTACTTGAGTGGAATAAGGTTACTGTGCATAGTTTTATTGGATTGAATAATTAGGTGAATATCATTTTCCCAAATCTCTTAGCTGAAAAAAGTTGCAAATTTTACTAACTTAACGCAAGAGGTGTTTTGAGTTTTTGTCTTTAATTTCAGCAAATAATTCCTCTTTATTTGCATCGCTCAATTTGTCTTAACTCGATCATTTTTAAGTATGTTTTATCTCTATTTAAATTATTTTTCATTTGTTGTTTTGACCTCAAATTTTTATGGATTATTGGTCCATCTCAATGAAAGAAATCTAAAAAGTACAAATTTATGTCCAAAAGCTTAAAAAATACTAAAGAGGATGAATAAGCACAAAAATATTTTTTTTTTATTATTTTTGTCTTTTTTGAACTTTTTTTAAATTTGGCTTATTATTTATAACTTTTCTGAAATTTCTTACCGAGACGAACCAATAATTTATAAAAAGTTAACGAAAAACAACAAATAGCAAAAAAATTTCACATAAGCACAAAAAAATAATCAAATATTTGAATCAAGTTAAACACATACCATGCACTAATTTGCAAGCATCTTAATTTGATTTCTCCGTACTTAGCTTTCTCAGTGTTTTAAATGTCAAATAAATGACTTCTCTGCAAAAGGAAGTATTCAAATATAATAAAATAGCTCAAACAACTAAGCTAAAAAAAAAAAAAAACAACTGAGCTAAAAAGCAAACTTTTTAAGCACTACATACCCCTTGGCTGAAATTGGCAGAAATCATTTTCATCCTATTTTTGGTTATTGTTTTCATATTTTATTAAATTTTTGTTTTCTTTTTAGTTAATCATTAGTCTTCACGGAAGGAACAAAGAAAATAAAAAATTGTGAATAAAACTCTAAAAAGTTTTCCAAAGAAAAAAATTATGACGTAAGGAATAGAGAAAGTCAATATAAATAATCACCGGTGGAAAGTAGGAGTGGCAGCCTACAGACTAGATATCCACCCCCTTTCCATAAGGACATTGTACATGGAGGGGATGTCAAGTAACAAGAGCTTGCATTGTTTAGTCATGCATCTAATTTTGACCCAGATCGAAATCTTGTCGAGTGACTCCAATCGATTGGCACTGAACCCATATACTAGCGTTTTGAAACCGTAGAACTGAAGGAAGTGAAGATGCAGGTTAGGGGGTAGTTAGACGAGGGGTTGTAGATCCTGCGGAATAGTAGTCTGTATGCCATGTATTCATTGTGTGTGTTCTGGATTGCGGAGGTGAATTTTCTTGGATATGAAGCGTCAAGGGATGGAGTTGTTATGGATTCGCCCTAGAATAATGTTGAGTTGACTTGAGGAGTGTAGCAAGAGTATTTTTGAGATTAGTAGTCTTTTGAGTTAGGTAGGCTGTCACTACAAGAAAAATCGCCATGGTGACACCTTTGGGTGATACGACATCTCGCTTGTCTGTAAATGGTATGCAACGGAGAAGAAAAATACTAAATATGTCACAAAACGTTTTAGTGGGATGGGAATTGGAGTTGTGCGCGCAAATGGGAGGGTGGATTTGGTGAGAATGATTTGGATTCGGTGACAACTTTTGTATTACTGATGATTTCCTTATTGGTGACAACTATTAATTTGTCACGGCAAGATCATATTTTTCTGATTTGTGGGCTTTTTTTTTTAATTTGGTGGGTAATGAAATTACTCATGGTGTCCCAAATCTCTTAGCTGAAAAAAATTGCAAATTTTACTAACTTATCTCAAGAAGTGTTTAATTTGAGTTTTTGTCTTTAATTTCAGCAAATAATTCCTCTTATATGCATCGCTTAATTTGTCTTAACTCGATTATTTTTAAGTACGTTTTGTCACTATTTAAATTTTTTTCTCATTTGTTGTTTTGGCCTCAAACTTTTATAGATTATTGGTTCGTTTCGATGAAAGACATCTAAAAAGTACTTATTTATGTCCAAAAGCTATAAAGAAAAAACTAAAGAAGACAAATAAGCACAAATTTTTTTAAATTATTTTTGTCTGTTCCAAATTTTTTTAAATTTGACCTATTATTTATAATTTTTTTTGAAATCTCTTGTTGAGATAAATCAATAATTCATAAAAAGTTGACGAAAATAAAAAATAGCAAATTTTTTTTACATAAGAATGAAAAACTAATCAAATAATCGAGTTAGGTCAAACACATACCATGCACTAAGGCTGAGTTTGGCTTAATTTGATTATTTGATTATTGTTTCGTCCTTATGTGAAATTTTTTAGCAATTTTTTATTTTTCATCAAATTTTTGTGGATTATTGGTTCGTCTCAATGAGAACTTTTAGAAAAATTATGAATAATAGACCAAATTTGAAAAAAGTTTAAAAAAGACAAAAATAATTGAAAAATAAATTTTTTTGTACTTATTCGTTGTCTTTATTGACTTCTTTTTAATTTTTGGACATAATTTTATACTTTTTATATTAATCTCATCGAGATGGACCAATAATTCACAAAAAATTGAGGTCAAAATAATAAATACAAAAAAAATTTAAATAAAAACAAAACTTAATTATTCATAATCACATTAGACCAAATCACGCCTAATTTGCAAGCTTCTGAATTTGGTTTCTCCGTACTTAGCTTTCTCAGTGTTTTAAACGTCAAAGAAATGACTTCTCTGCAAAGGGAAGTATTCACGTGTTTGGGATCATCAATTTGACTTCTCGTAATTTCTGCACCTTCAAAATTTATTGGGTAAAATGCACTGACCTCCCTGAGGTTTTTGACAAATGTAGAGATCTCTCTTGAGATTTCAAAAAATACAATTATCTCCACTATTAGACTGTTACTCCATGCCGTTAGTTTTGATTAACGCCGTTAGTTTTTATTGTAAAAAGATAAAAATATCCATCTTAAGATGTCCTCTCTTAAGACTTTTTTATCTTCTTTCTGTTTAATATATTTAATTTATTTATGTGTGTATTTAAATATATATTCGATAATTAAACTCAATCATTAAGTTTGAGCAAATAAATATACATCGCATATATTAACAAATATTTTTTTAGAAAAAATATTTTAATTTATCACTTAATGTATATTGTTAAGTTTGCATTCCTTATGTATATTTAAACCTAATAAAAGTACACATATATTTTTTGTCTATCTTATCAAAAAATGTTATGACTTTTAATTTAATTTATTATTTTCTAATATTTTAAAATTTTCTCTATTAGAGCTTTAAATATTAAAATTAAATTAAACTTAAATTATATTTGTTAATTTTATAAAATTACTTATGCATCTTATGTTTTAGTAATTATTATTTAGTTTTATAAAGATGATATATTTATAAATGAATTCTATTATTTATTTATCCTCTATATTCTATTATTTATTTATCCTCTATATGTATTTTATTTAATAAAAAATACATATAAATCATAACTTACAAGAAAAAAAAAACATGTAACTTACCTGTAACACAATATTTTTTTATTAAAACTTTAAATATTAAATTTTGTTGATTTTGTATAATAGTTTTTATATATTATATATTTTTAATTAAAATGATTATTTAAACTTCTATGTTTGGTTATATTTTTTGTTTCTACATCAATTTTATCAACAAGAGGTACATATACATTGTATTTGGCCTAAATTAACTAGATTAATTTCTTTGTGGTTTCTTTTATTTATGTCATTATTTGTGAATCTAAGAATGACATTTTCCTGCAATGACACATTTTGTTCCAAATCCCGAGAAACTTCTGGTATTTGATGACATGTCTATAATTGAGAAAAAATAAATTATATCGATATCATATTTGACACGCTGTTCAAATCTTCTTATTCATAAGAGTTTTTTTCTTGATATGATAAGTTATGATGTATATATATTTTCTATTAAATAAAATACATATAGAGGACGAAAAAATAATGAGATTCATTCAATAAATATATTATTTTTATAAAAATAAATAATTATTAATAAAACATAAGCTACGTAAGTATTTATAAAATTGACAAATATAACTCAAGTTTAACTTAATTTCAATATTTAAAGCTCAAATAGAAAAAAAAGTAAAATATTAGAAAATAATAAGTTAAATTAAAAGCTATAACTTTTTTTTATAAGATAGACTAAAATTATATGCAAACTTAACAATATAGATTAAGTGATAAATTAAAATATTTTTTGTAAAAATATAATTATTAATATATAAGATGTATATTTATTTGCACAAACTTGACGAAAATATACCTTAAGTCTAATTTATTTAAACATTTAAAATTTTAATTTAAAAAATTATTTTACACTATATACGATCGTATATATAATTATCGGATATATATTTAAATGCACACATAAATAAACTAAATATATTAAACAAAAAGTAGATAAAAAGTCTTAAGAGGAGGCATCTTAAGAAAGATATTTTTTATCTTTTAGCAATAAAAACTAATGGTGTTAATATAAAACTAACACCGGGGGGGGGGGGGGGGGGGGGGGGGGGGGATGTAACAGTCTAATAGTTTCAAAAGCAAGAGAGATAATTAACATTTTCTAAAACTTCAAGAGAGGTCCAAGCATTTGTTAGAAACCTCAGGGGAGGTTAGTGCATTTTACTCTAATTTATTTGAGCCCCGAAAAATATAATAAAAAGCTCAAACAACTGACCTAAAAAGCAAACTTTTTAAGCACTATGTACCCCATGGTTGAAATTGGCAGAAATCATTGTAAATTCGTTATCCTATTTTTCTTCATTGTTTTTATATTTTATTAATTGTTTTTTCTTCATTTTAGTTAATCATTAGTCTTGACGTAAGGAACAATGAAAATAAAAAATTATAACTATAACTCTAAAAAGTTTTCCAAAGAAAAAAATTCTGACGTAAGAAATAGAGAAAGTCAATTTAATGAATCACTGTTGAAAAGTAGGAGTATCGACAACCTCCAAACTAGATATCCACCCTATTTCCATAACGACATTGTATGTGGAGGGGATGCCAAGTACCAAGAACTCGCATTATTTAGTCATGTATCTGATTTTTGCCCCATATCGAAATCTTGCTGAGTGGCTCCCATTGGTTGGCACTGAACCCGTATAGTAGCGTTTTGACGGGCGTGAGGTCTGATACTTTTACTTTAATCATTTCAAAGCTATTGTAGAACATGACATCCCTGGAACATCCCCACAAGCACTCCTTATACCTCCCATTGATCTGGAGAGTCAATATTAGAGAATCATCGTGGGGATATCAAGTCCCTCCAATTCCCCTCCTTGGTGAATGAGACGTAGTTTTCTTGGGAAAAGGTGGGCCCACTAGTCTCCTTTATGCTCACTTAGTGTGCCATTCTCTGTATTCTCTTTGTTCAACTGCTTTTTGAGTTTCGTAACTTTTTGGGCTTGAATGCCAATGTGATGACCGTGACTATCTCAAGAGGTTGTGAGTCTGACCTCTGGTCTTCCTCCTTCTCCTAATCTCGTCTTCCTTCTCAGTCATAGTTCTCGTAGTTTATATAGAAGGGACATTGCAATTTTCGATCCCTATAGTGAGGGTCTCCTCTCATTAGTGCGGGGGCTTGGAAATATGCCTTCTTTCGATCTTTTAGCAGATCTTGGAGATTGTCTGGTTGAACTTCGCAACTCATTTTGTCCTCTCTTATTCTATTTGTCTTCTACTCGGTCCTCCATATTTCTTAAGCTTGTTTGTCTCCGATCTCTGGTCCCTTCGGCTACCGCTATCGTCTCAGCCTCTCTCTTCTCTTTTCTTTACATTCTTCTCTCTTCTATTCTCTTTACATTCTTCTTTGATGTAAGGACCGTGCCCAATTATGTAGTCGGTTCATAATTTGTTGAGTGTTTTATTTAATTATCGAGTAAATTCATAATTTTTGGAAGTTTGAGACTTAATTGGAGCATATGTGAGACAACAAGCAGTTGTGGAGTGTTTTACTATTTTATTAATATAAATGTCAACTTTTTAGACTTAATAGGTTTGCCTAACTTTATTTTGGGTGTTTGGAGAATTAGAGAAAATCCTAGAGAACCTCCCCATCTCAATCGAGAGAGATCGATCAATCGAGAGGACGTGCACCGGGCACCCTAGATCGTGAAGGATGCAATTAGAAGCATTATACAGGGTGTCAAAGCGTAGATCGAATCGAACGTTGGTGTGTTCGCATCAAGAAATGACAAAATCACTGTATTCTTGGATTGGTGATTCATCTTTTAAAGTACGATTCTCGTTAAAACTTGATTTAATATTGTTGTTTAATATGTTCCATGTCATTCTTGGTGTTAAAGACAAGTTATTTGATGTTGTTCATAGAGCAAAAGGTTACGTTGCCCTATTTTTCTGAAAGTAGATTTTCTAAAAAAAAGTGGTGGATTACTTGAATTGGTTCTTGCTTCCCTATACCCAAAAGATTCCTTGTAAGAATATGATGCTTTTTGCATGATCATTCCTTCTTCACGCACAAGGGCTTCTCGGTCAGGGTAGGGGTCTAATTAGTCAGTATATATCAAAACTAGAATTTCCAGTGGCTTAGCTTGACCGGTTGGCTTGAGATGATGATCAGTCAGGGTGTGAACTGAAACATTCTTCTAACCAAACCTAATCGGTCTGGACTGTGATGCAATCAGTCAGGATTTGCTTTCAATTATAAAATAGTAGCTAAACGCAACCGGTCAGGGTTGTTAGGCAACCGGTCGGGATGTATTTTAAAAACAAAACAGTGAGTAAATTTGACATATCAGGATTATCCCACCACTAGTCAGGGTCAAACATGATTGGTCAATGATGTATCTCGACCGGTAACCGTTGCCTGGAAATCCTATTTCTAAAAGCTCTTTAATGTTATGAAATTTCATGGAATTGCCTTATTATGATTTTGGCTACTAAGTGAATGTCTTGGGCATATGATTGATGTTGATTCTGGTTTGATGTTATTTTACTTGCATGATTAAGCTGAAATAATATGGGTCCATGCGCATATATAGTTGTGTTGTTGTGATGATTACTCCTACTGGTCTCTATGGGGCCCATGGACTGCTGTCGGTCAAAGGTCTTAGAATCTACTGGCCTCCAGAATTATCACGCCCTAAATTTCAACCTAATATTAATACACTTAATTATAGCAAAAGCCATGTAAGTCTCACCAAAAGCCCAAAATACCCTTTTACTCAAAAACCAAGATGTTCCAAGCTCTTCTAATTTTACAAAAGTCAGGTTTAAACATTACATTGGAGCTAGGACATTCAAGTCGACTAAAGTTATAATACATCTTTTTCAAAAATAGATAAAAAGATGTCGAATAATTCTACCGATGTAGCTCATAGGATGTCATGCAAAAATTCAAACACTCCATGCCAATTCCAAACTAAGTGTCAGGGACGACTGTACCTGAAAAACAAATAAGGGTTGAGCCAATGAGCCTGGTAGAGAAATTCTATACAAATCTTACGTGAAGATGGAATGTCATGGTATAGAAAGTAAACAACAATGCTTAACTTCAATGAATTATTACAAGATACATTAAGTTTCAACTGAATCATTTTCAAATTGGAACCCACTCATTAGAGGCTCGTTTCATATAATTATTCTCATCATCATCAGGTAACACATTCGAATTCGCATTAACGATATCTCATGCCTAGTATTCCCGTAGAATCCTAGTTCTATTTCCTAGCAATCCCGTCGGAGAGTCTAGTTCACAACATTCCTAGCCTTTCCATCGGGGAGTCTAGTTCACAATACTCCTAGCATTCCCATACGAAAGTCTAGTTCACAACACTTTTAGTCTTCTCGTCGAGGAGTCTAGTTCACAATACTCTGTAGGCCAATGTGTTCACACACCATATGATTGTAAATTATTCCCATTGTTTCAATGTATCGATCGTAAATTAGAACTACGATGCATCACTTCTACCAAGGATGTCGTGCTACAACTCTTTCAAGTAACAAACATGATATCTAGTCCATAAAGATGAACACTTTCAAGTCAAAAATTTCCAAGCACACCCAAACATACTCAAGCCCTTAACACAAAGGATAAATGCACAATACACAAATAATAAACCATAAACATATAAAAGGAGTAAGAAAATCCCTACTTCAAGAAGAAAAATCTAAGTTTTGAGCTCAAATGGCAAATCCCTAGCTTGAATGATGGAATGAAACTCAACCAAGCCCTTTCCAAGCAAGAACCCACCTCGAAGTGCTTGAAATCAAAGGAAAATGGAGGATTCTTGAAGGAATTTGAGAGATATGGAGGTTTGATCAAGTATTTTGGGGTGGAGACATGAGAAATGAGAGTTTTTTAGAGAGAGAAAGAGAGAAAATTTGATTTTGGGCGTTTAGATTGTGTTTAAAAATTTTTTGGTTCGTCACTTTAAAACCCGCGTAAACAACCGCGTGACTGGTCATGGAAAAGGGGCAAAGGAGCATGACTGGTCATGGAAGGCTACTGACCAAAATGTGCTACCCGCGTGACTGGTCACGGAAAAGGGGCAAGGGAGCGTAACTGGTCACGGAAGCCTTCTACACAACAATTTTATTTTCGCGTGACTGGTCACGCCGACCTTCTCCTGCCCTGACCAATCACCTAAACCTCCTTATATATTCCTCCCCTCTTCACCAAAATTCACCCAAATCATCATTCATCTCACCCAACTCATATCGATATCCATTTTAATTTCTGTAAGACATTTTTAATCGCTAAAATAGGACGGGTCCTTGCAAGAATGGACTTGGACAATCATTAGTGAAAAGCCATAAAAAGATATAGGTTCTGATCATGATCCTCGCGGGCAGCTGTCGATGAAATGCCATAAATAGTGATGAGAGTAATTGAATGCATCGGCTGTCATGGTTTGACATGATACATAAATATTACATGATACATAAATATTGCATGCTGTTTATTTATTAGTTCGTATCTGCAGGAATGGAAAATTGGTTCTATTTGACATGAATATGTTGATTATCATTAAGCTTTTTTTTATCTAGTATCTTATACGAGTCTTGGCTTATGTTTTATTGTTAAAATATTTTTACAGGATTTAATGTTGAACCAACGGAATATAGCTTCGAGTTGAACTGCGTAGTATAAGATTTATGTTTCCATTAAGTCAAACTTATTTTATTGAGCATTGTGGGTCCCTATTTGATTAATTATGTTATTTGGTTAGACAATGGATGTAATGGAGAACGATATTTATCATGAGATTTTATATTATTTTATGTGATCGTGTTTAATTTTATGTTGCTCATTTCATAGCTTGGAGTTAGGGTGTGAGAAAATGATATCAGAGCATGATTCGAGTACCTAGAGTCTATGGAATAGGATCCTAGGGTATCTATGTGTTTATGTATTGGAGTTGTATCCTGAGGGTGTCATACCTTACTTTTGGACCTCTATGTGACTACTCATAAAATTCAATTAGAACAAACGATTGATCAATGCGTCGTTTGGTTGGAGGTCGAGAGAGTTAATTGGAAAGCCTACTGATCTAATCATCAATGTGACTTCCGTTGGGAAGACCAGTATCACACATAAATTATGTTATCTATTTTAATATAAAAATGAGTTATTATTTTTAGAAAGTCAGGAATGCACCAAGGTTGAAGAGTCCCTGAACTATAAGTTAAGGTTACTTGATAAAAGTGATTTCATTTGTTATCCTCAATCTATTCTCATGTAAAAAGGCTTTTATCATTGGAGTGCAGTAAAACTTAAATCCATGTCATAAAAATAATTTGCTGGTTTTGGAGTGAACTAAAAAGTAAAGACGTATCACAAAACTAATTTGTTTTATTAGTCTTTGTAGAAATTATAGATTCTAACATATGGTTTGTTATTATGAAAGAAAATAATTGCGACTTGAAAAATAATATCATATTGTCTCAAATTAGAAGATGACAAATTAATTGTAATATCATACTGTCTTAAAATTAAAAGATGACAAATTAAATGAGTAAATAATTCTCATGTTTCAACTGCGCTTGCACGTAGGGTGTGTGACCCTTGTCTAATCTAAAGAATGGCTGAAAAGTATAAGTATGTTACCAGGGTTTCTAATAAAAAATATATTTTTGAACTAGTTTATTGGGCTCAAAGTAATCATACATTTGGCGTTGAAGTTTCGGTTTGCATTAGGTCATGCACGACACTCAACTTCAATTACACGGCAAGTGCAGAAAACTGGTATACTGTCCTTTACGGTGTTTGGCTAACCTCTCCTTTCCTTACTTCATCTCTCTTGCTCGTTCAAACTATATTTTCGTGAACTACATCATGGTTGCAGAATTGATTGAGAACAACCTCTCCTCCTTACGGTCTTTGGCTAACATAATTTGCTCAAAAAAATGATTGAGAATGACAGAAAACATAATTTTATTATCTATAAAGCGACTCCAAATGAAACAAAATATATTGTTGCATACATCTGACCTTTTACCAATTTATTGAACTAACAACACATTAAACTGAAGGAGATTTGTTGTTTGTGTACATAAACATCTTAAGCAAGCAATTAGACTGGTGCATACTATCTCTGCAAATTGACACAACCATAAAATATTCAGAAACCATCATCTTTCTCATGGTCCATTAACTTCCAAGACCCATCTGCCACTTGAACCATCCCCTTGTTCTGCACACACCGCCATGATGCGGGTATACCACATTCCTCCTTCAAACCATCCATTGACTTGTTAACGAGTGCGATATCGCGATTAACTTCCAACTTAAATCCTCCTTTCAATCCTTGTGTTCCTGCGACTCCATGCAAATACCCCTCCAAATTATGCCAATTTGACAAATTCCCTGGACTTTTCAAGTACTGGGATTTCGTCGTGTCAATACCCAATTCTTCTCCTACTTCTGCGTAACCTATGAAAGGATAATCTGGAACGATGTCTAAGGCATTTCGCACGCGAATGATTCGAAGATCATTTAGTCCAGTGAATACCTTTTTGAAGCCGGAATCTCCAACTTTAGGGCATGCATACACAAAGGCCGTTACGGGACAGGCCTTGTTTGGTTGAACTGTAGATATGTTTAGTCCATTTGAAACTATGTCAACTGCATTTAATGTTGCAATCGCTGCTCCCAAGCTGTGGCCAGCTATAGTTATGCTGATTTCCTCGTCCTTGTATTGTTCCACAAGTCTCTTGATTTCAGCATGAACCTAAAATATTATAATATTGTTAAAACAACATTAATACTAATCCTCAAGAAAATTTATGAGGAAAATGGTATTTCAATGAGCTTTGTATATGAAAAGATTTACAAACTACCTGGTCTCTGGCGCTGGACTTATTGAATGCTGATCTTGGATCATCAGTAGTGTAAATAGAGTACCACCCCTGATGCACCTTTGGATCATGTTCCTCTCCAAGTAATTTTGAAGCCGAAACTGAAATGAATTCCAAATCATTTACCCATTCCAAGGCCTGGATTGTCCCTCTCCATACAACCACAATATCTCTCCTACCAAGAGCCACCTTCCCCTTATCCGTGGCTATGGCTACATACCCGATCCAATTTGACTCCTTGCTCCACGCCTCCCTCGACAAAGACTTGATGATAAATGCATCGGGGAGAGCGATTGAGGATGTCGCGTACAAATATTTAGTCACGCGGTACTTGAATGGATTCCCTTGATCTAGAAACACCTTTGCAAAGAGATCCTTCTTCGCATACCGGCTGCTTCCTGCGTATTTCGATACCTTATCGGAAAGGAAGGTGTCGTAAGTTGCTTGAGCCATTTCCCCATAGTGAATTATGTATCGCCGGAGATCGATGTCTAGAGGATCTAATAAGCCTTCCCAGTTGCTTTCTCCACTGAGAAGCCTCCATCTTTTGTCTATGCTGCTATGGCCAATATTCATCTTGTTATTTTTATTTTGGTATTCTTCAGTTTGATAGGCTGGTTGGATGCTTTATATATAAGAGTCTGTTTACCTGATTTAACTTGGTAAAACAAATGGTGGAAATGACTGGTAGTTAATATCCTGTTTGCAATTTTCAAATATTTGACTATTTCACATTCGAAACCATGAAAATTCTACACGTGTCATCCATTACGATTTTTGAAGGGAAGATAAATTCAGTATTTAATAACGGGATTATTATACATGGTTCTGCATATTCCGTGGACGTACATTTAAATTACTGTTTATTCGGAACTACGTAATATTTCTGTGTCTTTCCGTTTTCTTGTTAATTATGTCTTATTGTTTATGACATTTGTCATAATAAAATTATATTCGAACGAGTTCTAAAAAAATGAACAGTTTTGCTGAAAGAAGTGGGTTAAAAAAAGTCTAACAAATAAATATTGGATAAGCGCCCTCACGTAACTGAACAAGATGAGCCTAGTAGCTTCTAGCATAAAGTTTATCTCAGAAACCAAGTCCAATGCGCTAGAATGTGTGAAACTGAATTATCCAAGCTTCAGTTGTCGGTTGATTTGATTAGGTGTCCTCTCCCTCTCTCTCTCTCTCTCTCTCTCTCTCTCTGTGTTTCTATTGAAATGTCTCTATCTAGGTTTATTGTGTCAAAGGGCAAGCAAGAAATAATATAACACCTTAAAATCCCATAGCCGCAGGCAGAGGGAAAGAATAAGTTTGACAAAGTCGATCGAAAGAATAGGTTGGGTAGCATGTATATTCTTTGATTCAAAGCTCCTGCTACTTGAAGTACAAGTATAAACAATTCTTAAAAAAAAAGAAAAAAAAAGAGTACAAAAAAATATTATATATTGAAATCCTGGATTGGTATCTTATCAACGAAAAATATATAAAAATCTTGTGAAGTGCTTGACCCGGTAGGGCCTGGGGTGCCTGTGCACTAAACGTTTTGTATGTCTGAGGCTGAGAAATTCATATATCTGGAGATTAATTGTGACCATCCCTCAGATATCCTTGTATTTTAATAATATGAGCGTATTATCTGTAGATTCAACTACAAGAAGACAAGTCGTTTGATACAACATTGCTTTGGTATCTTTCGCTTGAACAACTTGTTATAATAGGAAAATCGGTACCAAATCGAGACAAACTCTGAATACTAGATATGACCTCCAAATAACAAAGACACCCCTTCTCCCGAAGTTACGTATTTTGCCACAGCATGGGTCTAGCTTATTGATATGTGTCTTCATTCCAGGTCAAATGTGTCTTTGTTCCAACCACTGTGTAAGTGCTATACAAGGGATAGATTGGTTCACAAGAAGATGAGACTCTAGAAGGACATTCCTTAGGTACAGATAATACGCTCATATTATTAAAATAGGTACTATCAACGTAATTAAATCTATGTTAAATTATAGTAGTCTTTATTTATTTATTTATTTTTAGCTTTAGACATAAGTTTTTTCTTTTTTAATTACTTTCGCTGAGACGAATCAATAGTCCAAAAAAAATATATGTAAAACTCACAAATATAAAAAAAAATAAAAAAACAAAAAAAAAAAACTTTATGCCAAACTGGGTATAACCTTTGAATGGGATATGCTCCCTCATGTCTCGGGTACTGTAAGAGTAACGAAGTTTTCCAAATTTCTGATTTTTGATTCAATTTTTCGTTGGTAGCACAGTAGACGTGACACTATATATAGTCTAAATTATATATAAACAATTTATCGTATGCTAATATTTACAACTCTAACCAACTAATCTAACACATCACCAAAATTATTTTTTAAAATAAGCTTCAAAAATGGTCATCTACAAAGTAAAATTACAGAACAGTTTACAGGATGCATGAACCTGAACCCGTCAAACTTTAGGAGACAATACCACAAATGCTACCCCAGCTAAGCTCAAAGACGCCACAATTGATGCAACACTTTATAGCAATAAAAAAGAACTGAGAATTTGATAGAAAAGAGTCATTCTAAATGTAAAATTAAAACGGAAGTTTGAATGCCTGAAATCTTTTTATAGACGGATTTGAACCTGAACGCGAAGAAATAATTTTATCTCATAACATTATTACTTAAAAAATTAACAAATAACGTTATTTGTTAAGATATCTGTTAAAAGTGATAGATAATGTTAACTAATAAACATTAATAAGTAATTTTATCTAATAAAATTATCATTTCAAAACTAAAAAATAAAGTTATTTTCTTAATAGGCGAGTAAAATAACATTATATGTTGGTTTGATATATCTATTAGTCAATTTAGAAAATATAAAACATATAATTTTATCTGATAACATTATTATTTCGAAAACTAACAGATAACGTTATTTGTTAATGTATTTGTTTAAATCGACAGAAATATTGACTGATAGACAATAGCAAATATAGTAATCTAATAAAATCGACATGATCTAATAAAACAGATAATATTATTTGTTAAGATATATGTTAAAAATAACAGATAATGTTAACTGGTAAGCATTAATAGGTAATTTTATCTAATAAAATCATCGCTTTTATATTTAACGAACAGATAAAGTTATCGAATGTTTATTAGAAAGGTATTTTTAGAACTTATGTGTCAAAAAGATTTCCGCTTGTGATTTAGCTTGAGATAGACTTATTACCAAAACCGGAGCTAAGTATTGTTGGGGGGGGGGGGGGTTGGGTGCATGTGCCACCCCCAAATTTTTAAAACAAAAATTTTTTTTAGTCATTTAGGTTGGGCTCCACCCCACCCCACACCACACAAACCCTTAACCCCTCTCTCTCAGTCGATCCGCCGCTCCCTCTCCCGTGCCCTCTCACGCCCGCTGCTCTCTTTCCTGCCCACCTCTCGCCACGCCAGAGGTTCAGACTTTGGACGAATCGGACCATCAGCCATCAGGACATCACCAGACCAAAATCCAGTCAACATTTTTTACATCTATTCTCATTTCTTACTGACTGCCACCGCCTCGTATTCGACCGGCCCGGCCGTTCCTCCGCTGAGTCCTCCTGCTGGTCGTCGACGGTCGACTATTCCTCACTCCAGTTACCAATGGGCAGTGTTAGGGACGCAGGACGGTGACCAGACGTCCAGACAAGACGAGACTGAGTCATTGACGAGTGGGACGAGTCAGACGACTGAGTTACTGATGACCGGGCCGAACCAGTGGTAAATCTTTGAAATCTTGATTCTTGAACGAGGTCTTTATATAAATCTGCTAAAAAAAGGAAAATACTAGACCCAATGTTATAGAATTTCATTTGGTATGTGTAATGTTATTTACTTCCTGTTTTGACTTTTGGAGATAATCTCATAATCGTATAGTCGTATATTGACGATAATCTCATAATCGACCGGACCTGACTAGTGGTATGTTTTATTTTTCGTTACGTTATTTTGTTGTTAATAGTGCCACCCCCGTAATGAAATCCTGGCTCCGCCTCTGCTTATTGCGCTAAAAGTCCGTATTACCGAATCTCCCAAAATAAAAACATTGATCAGGAAACTGTACTAAACTAAGAAAAACCACTCCCAAGTCCCAACCCATAAAAAAAGGTTGTAAATACCTTGAAAGTAATATAAAAAAATAAAATAAGATTATTACATCTAAAAACTAAAGTAATTTCTGATCAAATTCCATGGGATTAGAGTTTTTTAAATAATATCAACATCCAATCAACAACAAATAGAAAAATAACCACTAGATAAGAAAGAAATAAAAAATAAACAGTACCATGGCGAGATTAGTGTACGCCTTTGAGGCCACTCTAATATATGTTTTCTTGCCTTATCCTTTCTTTCATTCACCCATTGTCTCATTTGACCTCCTTCTTGGCTGCAACCATTCCTGCCCATTGTCTAATTTGACCTCCTACCTTCTGAGCCAGCCTCTCTCTCTCTCTCTCTCTCTCTCTCTGTTTGTGTTTCTCTTGAAATGTCTCTATCTAGATCTATTGTGTCAAAGAGGAAGCAAGAAATAATATAACACCTTAAAATCCCATAGCCGCAGGCAGAGGGAAAGAATAAGTTTGACAAAGTCGATCGAAAGAATAGGTTAGGTAACATGTATATTCTTTGATTCAAAGCTCCTGCTACTTGAAGTACAAGTATAAACAATTCTTAAAAAAAAAGAAAAAAACAAAAGTACAAAAAATATTATATATTGAAATCAAGGATTGGTAACTTATCAACGCAGAAGATATGAAATCTTATGAAGCGCTTGACCCGGTTGCGCCTACATACACATGCTAAACACTTGTGAGATTGAGAAATTCCATATATGTGAGATTAATTGCGACCACACCTCAAATATCCCTGTATGTCAATAATTTAGCATATTACCCGTACCTACAGTACTACCAACGTAATTAAATCTATGTTAGTAAATATCCGTTTTAAATTATGACAGTCTTTACTGATTTTCTTTAATTTTTAGACATAAATTTTTACTTTTTAGATTACTTCTGTTAAAGCGAACCAATAGTCTACAACACATATATGCGAAACAAACAAATATCACAAAACTAAATTAACAAAAAAGTAATAATAATTTTAGGCCAAACTGGGTATGACCTTTTAATGGGAGGAAAAAGCTAGTGACACTTCCTAACCCACCGCATTTGTACCGCAAAACTGACGTCGCAAGATAAGTGGGAAGTGGTGGGGGTCCGCTTCCTTGAATACTCACGTGGGTAAAACAAACAAAGAAAATGATAAAGAAAAGTGAAAAAAAAAAACAAAAGAAAAACAGAAAGAAAAACGAAGACGGACTTCAAAACCTGAGAAATTCACCCATGCCTCAGCCACCTGCAATGGCACCACCAATTGAAAGCGGAGGTCGATGGCCATATACTAGCCACCGTCGTCGACGACCACACATCATCCACGTCTTAACCTGATTTTCGATCCTAAAGTCACCAATTACAGCCATCAAGTATGTTCGAAGATTTGAAGAGCCCTTGTCTTTTCTTTTCAAATTTAAGTGTTCTTTGTGATTCATCCTATAAAAATCTGTAAAAGTTTGAAGTTGTAACTCTTATGTCTCACTTTGGTCTGTGGAGTTATGAAATGAGGCTTGTGCCTACCAAGTGTTTAATGAAAGCATTCAAAGGATATTCTTATGGTGAATCAAACAATTACAATTTCACACTTTCCTCTCTTGCCAAGCCAAGTAATTGCAAGCCTGGAGTCTTACAATTACGCTGGGCCTCGTCTTCAATTTTGCACTTTCCTCGTTGAAAGCTAAGTAAGCAATGCACTAATTGATTTGTGAGGCTTCTGGTACTTATCCTTGTCTTCGTCGGCGACGACGGTGATGAAATGAGACTTATGCCTACCAAGTGTTTGATGAATTTCCTAGGTGTTTATGATTTTACTGTTTTTTTGTTTTTGATGCTCTTTTTGCTGATATGGAGTGATGATTTTTGGTCTCAATCAAGAAAGTCAAAAATGATGTTGGATATTGCCATTTTTCGTTTTGGTGTTGCAAGAAATGTGGTGGGGTTGTGCTAATATTGCAATGCAATGCTTGGTCTTGGCCAAGGAAAGTTACATTACTGAAGAGCTGCTACTACTTTGGATTTATCCAAATAATATTGCTGCTACTTTTATGGTGTGTTTTGGCCTTGGTTGCCTAGGTTGGCCTCCTGCCAACAATGTGGCATTCCATTGTATGTAGAACATGTATTATCTCAATCAATAAATTTAATTTTGCCGATGTGAAAGCACATTTTGAGATTGATTGATGATGGTTAATTTAATATATTCATTGATATTGATTTACATTACCAACTAGTCAGAGAAATTATTCATTTGGCTTATACCATTGGTTGGCAACTTGTAAAGCATGTCATTCTGTTGCAAAACACAACATAAAAGTGGGGTTGATTATAAAGATTTGTGACCACAATACAGGCATAAGAATTGAGCAAAAAATAAATACAATTATGTCAAGCGGCCAGAAATATAGAATATGCGTTAAATAACCAAGTGGCCAGAGGTATATAATATGATTCCAATATAGCAAATATCTAGCAAAAAAACAGTAATGTTCATGACAAGTTCAACCAATATGACTCCAATACAGTAAATAACTATGTCAAGTTATGACAAGTTCAATAGTTCGCAACAAGTTCATGACAGCAAAAAAAAAAAAAAAAAAAAGAAAATCCAAATGAGCAAAATGAGTTCCAAAATGGGTTAACTTTTTATTCTCCTCTGGCTTCCTTTTCTTCCGGTATCATTCTGTTGTTCCTCTCCAATATTTTCTGACCACAATATGTCAAATCATAACATGGTTTCCATGATGGAAGTTGATGTAAAAAAAATAAAAGAGAATGATCATGTGAATACATAGCAAGTAGAACAAAAGTTCATGACTAGAAAAATAAATTGCATACCTCAGAATTGTTACCAAGATAAGGGTCATGATATCCAATACCCATAGTTAGATTGCTTCCTCCAAGTAACATATTGGTATAACTTCCGGGCTTAAGCATGTTTTGATGGTGTGGCCCCATAAATGACTCCCGATTGTTTTGTGATTGATGCATTTCTGAATCTTAAATAACAAAATTCGTTGTTCACATTCTTCTAATACACAATATCAAACATAATATAATTGAGACATTTCATGATATAAAAAGACAAATTTAATCAAACATGCTAATATAACCTAGAGTCCTACATTTTCTGCAATTGTTGGAGACGCACATGCTAAGGTCTTCGCTTTCTTTTTATTTTTTTCCTTCTTTTTTGTAACAGTTTTTTTGCAATTTGACACCTTCCTCTTGGATGGGGGTCTCCCCTTTTGCCAGGAAACTGTCGGATCAAGTATATTGACACCATTCTTTGAAATCGCAACACCGTTTTCACATAAGGTAGATTACTTATGAAGCTTTTCTGATGAACAACCAGTAGACTTATTGTTGCCACAAGTTTCTTCCATTTCTTCAAACTCACACTTTATGTCTTGTATCCTTGTTAACATCTTCACACACTTATCTTCCGTAACTGCTCCCAAAGGGGCGACCTCAAAAAATGCATTGCAAAGTTTGTCAAAACGGTGTGTTTTGGCTTTTCCTGACCAATTGTCATAACTAATCCTCACCTTTGTGTGGCACCTTTTGACAGTTTTACTCCATCTTATCAAGATGTAAGTTTCAGGAACTCGATGAATCTTTCGGCGAATTAACACCATAATTAGATGCCTGCACAAGATCCCTCTGAATTCAAATAATCGACATCGACAGTTAAAGTCACCACTATCCTCCCTAAAATAAACAATAAAACTTGCAGTCCTATGACCATCTTCAAGTGGAATATCTTCATCTAGGATATATTATGAAATACAAGGACCTTCCTTTGCTTTTTTCAAATCACAAGATATCTCCATTTGGCTAAAATTATCCAGGCTAGATTATCTGGCTTTTTTTTTGTCTTTATTCAAATTTTTTTTGTATTTGTTATTTTTATGTCATTTTTTCGTGGATTATTGGTTCGTATCGACGAAAGGAATCTAAAAAATATAAAATTATGTCCAAAAGTTAAAAAAAAGTCACTAAAGACGAAAATAAGCCAACACGGACGCTATTTTTGGCTTATTTTTTTATCTTTTCTGAACTTTTTTCAAATTTAGCCGATGATTGATAACTTTTCTGAAAGCTCTTATCGAGACGAACCAACAATCATCAAAAAATTGATGAAAAACAAAAAATTAAAAAAAAATTTCAAATAAAGACAAAAAACTAAACAGTGAATAATCTAATAATTCAGCCAGGCCAAATGGACCCCTAATATTTCTCTCTAAAACTCTTTAAACTTTGTTGTTGTGTAGGCTTGTTGAAATTGCTTCTCCATCTCGTAAGAAGTTATATATGGGAGGAAAGAGTGGAAAGAATGAAAATCTTCATTTTTTTCCTTTTCTACTTTCTTTGCCAAAGCATTTTCATATTGTTCCACAAACTGCTTCAACGTAGTCTTTGCATTTATATACCCATCAAAGTACGCATTCAGGCCTTCACTACGTTGCGAATTTCAAATAACCCAACTACATAACCTAAATACCTAAAAAATTAAAAGCACCCGCTAACCAAAACTCAAAACATCCCAACTGAGTCACAATTACCCACCAACTCAGAAACTCCTAAAAAAAAACAGGACCTACCTATCACCCAAAAATTTCTTTCATATTGCTTCTTATCTTCTTACTCTTCCACCGTCAATGACTCCCAAATTTATTGTGTCCTCCACTGTTATAGCCTTGCTGCCATGGCCGCTGGGTCAAACACAGAGAGAGAGGGGAAGGGACATCATTTTTTTAGTGAATTAAAAATTAACGTTGTTTCACAAGAGTGATTTCTTTTATTCTTCTCTATCTATTTTAGTATAAAAAGATGCTATCATTTTGGAGTGAAATAAAAAAAGGTCAGAAAAGTGATTTTCTGATTTTAAAGTGAATTAAAAATTGAAGCCGCATCACAAAAATATTTTCCTTTATTACCCTCCAAAAAAACCAATTTGATGGTTTGTTACTGTGACAAAAATAGCTGTCAGGTTAAAATGCAGTATCACATTAACTCTATATATGTTTCATATTTTTCCTCATAATTAGAAGACGAAAAATAAGCTAATAATTCCCATATTTCAATTGCAGATAAAGCACACACGGAATGTTTATTGGGCTCAAAGTAGTCATACATTTAGCGCTGAAGTTTCGATTTTTGGTTAAGCTGATAACCTCCATACTTCATCTCTCTTACTCAGTCAAACTATGTTTTCGTGAACTACATCATCATTTCGGAATTATATAATAATAAAAAAAGAATTATTTCTGCATAAAATAAGATGGATCAGGATCATATATACGTCAATACAAACATTAACATTTTTATTACAACACGCCACTATTTTGATATAAGCATTATGTCTTCTCTTAATTAGCTGGTCACTTTGTATTCATAGTATTTGTGTAAAAATCTATAATATTTGGTTAAAATTTTATTTCGATAAAAATTTATTACATGAGGATATTATGGATTCAAAATTAATGTTTTGTGCATTAATGTGCAAATAGTACGAATAATTATACAAAAGTTACGAAGTTAATGAATTTTTCAAGAATAATATTCTGGGCAATTCAAGAATTTTATATTTTTTTATTGATAGAAAATAAGTTTTATTAACTTTTGGAGACGAATTACAAAGATTAAATGGACCTAAGATATGACGGCATTACTAAGGAAAGAACACAAATTCTAAATAGGCCTTTACTAGGTTGCTACCCGAGACCGACAACTATGGATGTGAATTTTACCATTTTGCTAAATTTAAATTGTTCCTTAAAAAGGATGTGCTATCCTTAAGCAACTTAACAAAAGAAAGAATAATATTACAGTGTATACACACACACACCAAGTGTCTCAATTTTAACAAGTTTAAACTAATATTAATTTAAAATAATCATTCTTTTTTGGGCCAATTGAGTTATCAGATCGGCTAGAGAATAATAAAAAAGAGAAGTTTATTAAACTGGTCAAACGGCATGATTCATGTGAACCCCAACCAAGTTTACATCCAACATTCTACCAATTTATTGAACTAATATATAACACATAAACTAAAGGACATTTATTGTTTGTGTACATAAACATCTTAAGCAAGCAAATTACACAGGTGCATATTATGTCCGGAAATTGACACAACAGTTAAAATATTCAGAAACCATCATCTTTCTCATGGTCCATTAACTTCCAGGACCCATCTGCCCCTTGAACCATCCCCTTGTTCTGCACAGACCGCCACGATGCCGGTATACCATATTCCTCCTTCAAACCATCCATCGGCTTGTTAACGAGTGCGATATCGCGATTGACTTCCAACTTAAATCCTCCTTTCGATCCTTGTGTTCCTGCGACTCCATGCAAATACCCCTCCAAATTATGCCAAGTTGACAAATTCCCCGGACTCTTCAAGTACTGCGATTTCGTCGTGTCAATACCCAATTCTTCGCCGACTTCTGAATAACCAATGAAAGGATAACCTGGAACGATGTCCAAGGCATTTCGCATGCGAAGGATTCGAAGATCATTTAGTCCAGAAAATACCTTTTTGAAGCCGGAATCTCCAACTTTAGGGCTTGCGTACACAAAGGCTGTGACTGGATAGGCCTTGTTTGGATGAACTGTAGATATGTTTAATCCGTTTGAAACTATGTCAACCGCACTTAGGGTTGCAATCGCTGCTCCCAAGCTGTGGCCAGCTATAGTTATGCTGATTTCCTCGTCCTTGTACTGTTCCACAAGTCTCTTGATTTCAGCATGAACCTAAAATATTATAATATTGTTAAACAACATTAATACTAATCCTCAAGAAAATTGTGGTTCAAAGTTTTATTTTCTAATCCAAGAATTCTTATACGTTAAACCAACTTTACCGACGATATATTGCTACTACAAATGGGCTTTGTACATGAAAGGATTCATAAATTACCTGGTCTCTGGCACTGGACTTGTTGAATGTTGACCTTGGATCATCAGAAGTGTAGATAGAGTACCACCCCTGATGCACCTTTGGATCATGTTCTTTTCCAAGTATTTTGGAACCCGAAACCGAAAGAAATTCGATATTATTTACCCATTCCAAGGCCTGGATTGTCCCTCTCCAAGCAACCACAATATCTCTCCTACCCAGCGCCACCTTCCCCTCATCCGTGGCTACCGCTACATACCCCATCCAATTCGACTCCTTGCACCATGCCTCCCTCGACAACGACTTGATCATAAATGCACTGGCCATGGGGAGAGAAGTTGAGGACGTCGCGTACAAATATTTAGTCACGCTATACTTAAATGGATTGCCTTGCTCTAGAAACACCTTAGCAAAGAGATCCTTCTTCGCATACCGGCTGCTTCCTGCATATTTCGACACCTTGTCGGACAGGAAGGTGTCGTAGGTTGCTTGAGCCATTTGTCCATAGTGAATTATGTACTGCCGGAGGTCGATGTCCAGAGGATCTAATAAGCCTTTCCAGTTGGCTTCTCCACTGAGAAGCCTCCATTTTCTCGCTATGTTGCTGTAGCCAATATTCATCTTCTTACTTTTGTTTCTGTAATTTTCAACTTCATAGGCTGGTTGGATACTTTATATACAGATCTATTAAGATTCCGTTGACCTTAGTTAAATTGGTAAAAATTTAATTGGTGGAAATGACTGGTAGCCTTTTTTTATCAGCAAAGTTAAATATAATTAAAATAGGAAGCATAGAATACAGGAGTGAAAGTAATCGGTTGGTAAGGAACCAACCGGCCTCCTTAGAAAGAAGGCACTAAACAAAACAACTTGTTAAGTCATCAGATTCTGCTCAAATTTCTGATCCTGATCAAGATGATCAAGTTACTGATCAAGCTCAAGTTCAGTCTTGATCAATCTGATCAAGTTCTGTTATCTATGATATCTCTGATGTAGCATATAGTTTTCTCTAGTTTGGTATGCAATCTGTTTCAATTTGTAATGCGGTTAAGTCCTCATGTGCAGTTAGCGTTAGCTTTCTGTTAGTTTGTTAACGTCTGTTAGGAAGTTAGTCTTGTTGTGAGCTGGCAAGGTTAAGTCAGTGGTGTGCAAATCATGCACTGGTCTGTTTTGGAGTCTATAAAAGGCTGATCTCTCTTCTATTCTAGCGGGGTAGCGAACATGAATAAAAACATGATCAAATTCATTTCCTTCTCTTCTTTGGTTTTACATTACAAAGAATTTCTGGTTTGTGAAATTCTTTATGGTATCAGAGCATTGAAATGACGCAAGTCAATCTGAGATCCTGAGATTGTCTAAGCTTGCATCATTTACTGGATCATTTTCCACATTGCGGTTGAGATGAGTTCTTCTTCTTCATCGCTGGTTACAATACCTCAATCTCTGGTATTTCTGGTATCAAATTTTCATTCATTAGTCACTATAAAACTAGATTCATCTAACTATTTGATGTGGAAAATGCAAGTTCAAAATGCAACAAAAGCCAATAGTTATTTCGAGTATATCAGAGGTTCAATCAAATGTCCTGATGATGAGATTTTGGACACAACCGGTCATGAAGTTACAAATCCAGAATTTGTTATGTGGAATTTAATAGACAGTCAACTCCTGTCGTGTCTCATATCTACGTTAACAGCAGGAGCTCTTTCTCTAGTTCTAGGTTGTGAACATGTTGCACAAGTATGGAAAACACTTGAGATTCGGTATAATACGTTGACAAGATCTCATATACATGACCTGAAGCAAAAATTGTATAATGTAAGCAAGAATTCAACCATGGAAGCCTACATTGACTCGATTAGAGAATGTGCTCAAAAACTTGCTGCTGCTAACTATTTGGTTGATGATGATGATCTAATTTTCTACGCATTACATGGTTTACCTAGTGAATATGATCAGCTAAAGACTTCAATCCGAACAAGAGGAGATACCTTGAGTTTTGATGAATTGGTAAACATCCTTAATGCTGAGGATCGTCAAATGGTAAAGAAAGGAGACTTGATATTTGGTGATAAAACCTCTGTATTTGTTGCTTCAATGTCTAAACAATCTTCTGATTTGAATCACACTGGTGTATCATCACAAAATATAGTACCACAGACTTTACCACAGGCTTCACAGGCTTCGTATCAAACACATCAGACTGGTCAGTCTGCAGGATCCGTTTCTAATAATCAAAATCCAACTAACTTGCAATATTTTCCTCAGATCTTTCAACCACATCAGTCTTCATATTATGGAAATCCTTCAAATATTGGTGGTTTTAATCGAGGAAGAGGTAATAGATTTGATGATAGAAATGGATGCCAAATTTGTGGTAAAACAAACCATACAGCTGCCTATTGTCATCATCGCCAAAACATGCAGTGTCCACTACCAGATCAGTCTAGATGGAGAACTAGTCCTTCATTTTCTGGAGGTCCTTTTCAGTTTTCAAACAATGGACATGTGTCTGCAGGACACATACTTCCTTCACAAAGACCTGTGATTCCACCTTTAGCACATGGTGTTTCAAATACTCCTCAGCCGCAACATTTTCAAGGACAAATCAATTTGGCATCTCAATTCAATCCTTGTTGGGGATTATCTTCTAATTCAGTTCCATCAGTTGGAAGTGGTTATTATAATCAATCTCCAATACCAATGAATATGCCATCTTCATTTCCTTTGTATCCTAACTTTTCTGTGCCTCCACCAGGATCTTGGGATCAAAACTTTGTCCCTCCAGTTGTGCACCCTGGTTTATCTCCTTCTGCAGCAAGTTCCAACTGGTATCTTGACAGTGGTGCATCGAATCATGTTACACATGATATTAGAAATCTCTCCAATACAGTTCCAAATTTGACTAATGATAGCATCATGGTGGGAAATGGAACATCTCTTCCTGTGGCTCATACTGGTAAGGGTACTCTCACAACACCTTTTCACCATTTTCATCTTCACAAAGTGCTACATACACCTGGAATTAGTCACAATCTGTTATCTGTGTTTCATCTGGCCAAGGATAACAATTGCAATATATTATTTGATTCTGCCGGATATGTGATTCAGGACAAGGTGTCAAAACAGATTTTGCACAGGGGCCAATGCCATCAGGGCCTTTATCCATTACAGAACCAGTTTAACACTTCAATGTCTCCGGTGCTGGTGTCTACTTCTACTTCTGCTGAGACCTGGCATAATAAATTGGGCCATCCAAGTTCTGGTTTGTTTCAGTCTGCTATCAAACAATTAGATCTACCTGTTTCAAAATCTCATTTACTGCAATGTAGTTTATGTAATAAAGCTAAGAGTCACAAGTTACCTTTTCCCACATCTACTTCTGTTACCTGTTCACCTTTTGAACTTTTACACATGGATGTGTGGGGACCTGCCCCTATTTCATCTTTTCAAGGGTATAGATACTATCTTCTTGTAATTGATGATTTTACAAGGTTTTGTTGGCTATTTCCTCTTCGCTACAAATCAGAGGTGAAGACATGTATTGCACACTTTAAGCAGTATGTTCAAACACAGTTTAAGACCCCAGTCCAGAAAGTCAGAACAGATAATGGCAGGGAATTTGTGAATTCTTTTTTACAACAACTCTACTTGGATGCTGGAATGTTACATCAGACTAGTTGTCCTTACAAGGCAGAGCAAAATGGTTTAGTAGAACGCAAGCATCGTCATTTAATTGAGACTACTATCACACTCTTGACACATGCTGGTCTTCCATCTACATTTTGGCTTGAGGCTTTACTCACCACAGTATATCTTGCTAATCGTATGCCTCATTCTTCCCTTGATTTTCAAGTTCCCTATGTTCTGTTACATAACAAAAGTCCGGACTATCATATGTTACAACCTTTTGGTTGTGCATGCTATCCTTGGTTGAGACCATATTCACCTCATAAACTTACTGCAAGGTCCACTTTGTGTGTGTTTCTTGGTTATTGTGATAATACCAAGGGATATCGATGTTATGATCCTCTCACTCATAAGGTTTATATTTCACGGCATGTTAAATTTGTTGATGTTCAGTTTCCATACAAATCTATTATATCAACTCCATCTTCTTCTTTTGAAGTGTCTCATTTTCGAGTTCCCTTAACTTCTTTTTCTGAGTTTCAATTGACATTTCCATTAACTCTACCTAAGGATGCTCTTTCCTCTAACACTATTACTTCTGAGCCTTCTCCTTCAGAGATCATACCTGTTGAGTCTTCTTCATCTGCTGTTTCCACAGAGCTGTCCTCTCATCCTATGCAAACCAGGTCTAAATCAGGGATTTTTAAACCTCGTCATCCTGTTTCTCTTGTTTCAGTTTCTACCTCTCTTCTTGAGCCTTGTTCCAGTTCTGCTCCTTTGTCTGAGCCTAAGCACTCTGGTGAGGCTATTAAGCATTATGTTTGGCAACAAGCTATGGCAGAAGAATATAAGGCTCTGATTGACCAAGGTACATGGACACTGGTGTCTCCTCCTTCAAGGTACATGGACACTGGTGTCTCCTCCTTCTCATAGCCCTGTTATCAGTTGTCAGTGGATTTTTAAGATCAAAAGGAACTCTGATGGCTCTGTTTCTCGATACAAGGCTCGTTTGGTTGCAAATGGTAATCAACAATCTGCAGGGGTTGATTTCAATGAGACCTTTAGTCCAGTGGTTAAACAATCTACCATTCGTTTGGTATTAAGTTTAGCTCTTCATCATAACTGGAGTCTTAAACAACTTGATGTGTCAAATGCCTTTTTACATGGTGAAATTACTGAGACTGTGTACATGAAGCAAACTCCTGGTTATCGCAATGTCTCTACCCCTCATTATGTGTGTAAATTGAATAAAGCCCTCTATGGTCTGCGGCAAGCCCCTAGAGCATGGTTCTCTACATTTTCTTCTTTTATGCTCAAGAATGGTTTTACTCACAGTCAGGCAGATTCCTCCCTCTTTATTTCTCATACTGCTACTATTACCATTTTGGTTTTGGTGCATGTGGATGATATCATCTTGACTGGCAATGATTCCTCTGCCATTGATGCCTTGGTCTGTCTCCTGAGCACCCGTTTTGTTATGAAGGATCTAGGGCCATTACATTATTTTCTTGGTATTGAAGTGGTTCATTCTTCCTCTGGTTTGTTGCTGTCACAACAGAAGTATGCCTCTGATTTGTTGGTTAAAGCTGGTATGGTGGATTGTAAGCCTAGTTCTTCTCCATCAGCTACAAAGATTAGTCCCTTGCTTTCTGATCCTCCCTTTGAAGATCTTACATTTTATCGCATGGTGGTTGGGAGTTTACAGTATCTCACTCTGACCAGGCCTGAGATTACTCATGCTGTGAACTTAGCATGTCAGCATATGCATTCTCCCCATCTTAGTCATTTTATGGCTGTTAAAAGGATTCTTCGTTACATTAAAGGGACCCTTGATCATGGTTTGTTCTTTGTTCCTGGTTCATTGGAGTTAACAGCTTATTCTGATGCAGATTGGGCTGGTGATCAACTTGATCGCCGCTCCACTTCCGGTTTTGCTATCTTTTTTGGCTCTAATCTTATATCTTGGTGTGCTAAGAAGCAACACACTGTGGCCCGGTCCTCCACTGAGGCAGAATATAGAGCTCTAGCTTAGACAGCTGTTGATGTAACCTGGGTTCTTCAGTTGCTCAGTGAGTTACATGTTCCTATTTCTCATCCTCCCATTATCTGGTCTGATAATCAATCTGCCATTGCATTGGCTTCTAATCCGGTGTTCCATGCCCGTACAAAGCATATTGAAGTGGATTATCACTTTGTTCGTGAGAAGGTTATGCAAAAACAACTTGCTGTTGTTCATGTTGGTACTGAGCTTCAAATTGCTGATATTTTTACAAAAGCTCTTCCAGTTGGTCGCTTTCATTTTCTTCGATCCAAACTCATGGTTGGTTCCCCATCCTTGAGTTTGCAGGGGGGTGTTAAGTCATCAGATTCTGCTCAAATTTCTGATCCTGATCAAGATGATCAAGTTACTGATCAAGCTCAAGTTCAGTCTTGATCAATCTGATCAAGTTCTGTTATCTATGATATCTCTGATGTAGCATATAGTTTTCTCTAGTTTGGTATGCAATTTGTTTCAATTTGTAATGCGGTTAAGTCCTCACGTGCAGTTAGCGTTAGCTTTCTGTTAGTTTGTTAACGTCTGTTAGGAAGTTAGTCTTGTTGTGAGCTGGCAAGGTTAAGTCAGTGGTGTGCAAATCATGCACTGGTCTGTTTTGGAGTCTATAAAAGGCTGATCTCTCTCCTATTCTAGCGGGGCAGAGAACATGAATAAAAACATGATCAAATTCATTTCCTTCTCTTCTTTGGTTTTACATTACAAAGAATTTCTGGTTTGTGAAATTCTTTACAACTGAAGAGGGAAAGCACGTGCATCTATAAACACTAAAAGAAAACCAAGCATTTCTGGTGTTTTTAAAACCTCGAGAATATATAGTCTCACAAACGCCGGGAATGCTTTTGCTGGCATTTTTCTCAGCAAATCAAACAATACCACACAAGTTTGAAATTAGCAAATCTAAGAAATGAGTACATTCCATAATACATAACACAAATATTGTCTCAAAACATTCACAATGTTTTCTAACTAAACACAAATGATCTCAATGATCTCCAACAAATCTAAATAAGAACACACCCAACAATATCCAAAACATATCAAGTGTTCCTTAAAAAACAAAGACAATAGTAAAAAAATAGACATGCAAATTAACAACCCATTACTACAACAATCTTCAACTCTGATAAACTCGAAATCAAAGCAATATTGGACCACACCTTCCCCCCATTTGCTCCACATGGTCAATGAAATCATGTGCTTCTTCAAAGATATTGCTGAACTTTGTATCTTCATTATCACCTATCTGAGAGTTTTAAGCTTATTACATGAATGCAATTGCAGAAAAGCTTCCTAGACATTGATCAATGATGCATATCTGAGAGTTTACATATTCACCCAAACAATGAAGTCGAACCTATTTTTTGAATTATTTTTAACTTCCTTGTAGTTAACTAGTCATCTAGCTAATTTCAAGTGAAAAGGTTAAATAATCAAGAAAAAAGAGTCAATAAGCAAAAAAAATGAATGAATGTATGTGAATTGAGACAATGGAGTCGTGAATCAACAAAAGCATGAGGAAACCATCTAAAAGAGGATCACCTCCATGTTTCTACCATCTTGTACAACATCAGTGGTATTTCACAATGTAGTTTTTTTTGCTGACTGTGGGTCTTTGTTCTTTATTTAGCTCATTTTAGTGTAAGGTTCTTTTCATTGTGCTGGTTCTTTTCACAATGTCCTAGTGTTGTATCTTGCTCTTGGAAGGCTGGGTGGTTGGATTCTTACCAACCCCTTTGTCCCCCTATTTAGTTCTTCTCAATATATTGTGTTTGCCTTTAAAAAAAAAAAAAAAAAAAAGGCCACATACATCAGTATTTTCATGTCTCTTCTTATTCTGTGTCGCGGCAGTCGCCTGAAAGAAGATGAATCAAAACCATAGGAACAAATAAAGGAAATGAATGAATGATAGTATAATCAGAAAGCAAGAACTCGGAATATGGAACTGAAACCATAACTACTGACTTGCATGCAATATTTTTTTTTTTTTTTGAAAGGCAAAGAAAGAAGAATATTAAAGAAGTCAAATTACATCAAATCGACATTGGTTGGAGAGAGCTCAACCAGGTGATGAAACTAGAATTAGCAATGTGGAACAATAGAATTAGCAAGCAAGGACTCGAGGAATTAACTCAGTCAATAAGGCAGTCCCTTAAAACTATTAGACGTTAATCGACCAATACAACTTAAATATGGATATCCAACATATATTCACCCACATATTTGACTTACAAACCATAGAACCAAGCTGATATTTGGAAGACGAAAAGATAAAACATATGAGACTTTTCAATTATATTACAATTAATTACAACGAAGCCTCTTGAAAGAGGAAGTTACGGTAACAACTACCACGCGAATAGCCAAATACGAAGAAATTAAATGCTCAGAAATCAGGAAACCTTGTTGCTAAAGTATGTATACTGATGTCCAACTTCAAAAGAAGAAGGTCATGTGCAAGATGGGAATCACTAATGAATTAAGAATTTTCATTTCTGTTGATAACTGGCCAATCGATCAAGAAAATTTTGGCAAATCACATTGTGTTGTGAATTTCCATTTTTGCACAAAAGAAACTAGAAAGAAAGGTGGATACACTTGCAATTTGTTGCACGAACAAGAAAATGACAAGAAAAGAAAAGAAAAGAAAAGGTACTTGTTATCGTAACATGTTCATGAAAGGAAGCCTCAAGACCTAAAGATTGATGACAAACTGCTGCAGTGCTTGGCTTGCCCAAGATGGCAAAGGTGCATGAAACACAACTGGAAGACCTGTAACAGGGTGCTCAAAAGACAAGCTCTCTGCGTGCAGTTCATGGTCATCATATTTTCTCCCTTTCCACTCATAGACATCTTCATATTTTACATCTCCTCTTATGGGAATTCCAAGATACTGGCAGTGCAAGCGAATTCTACACCTCCTCATATTTTCTCCATTTCCACTCATAGACAACAAAGAGCAAATCAAGAAGAACATACCACCAGTATAATTCTTGATAAACCTGTTGTTATTAGCAATGGCACGGAAAGACTTTGCATTTTTATCTCCCAAATTCAGCCAATTTACTTGGATTTTTGCCTCCAAAAATTTTCAACCAGTCTGTTTTTCTACTTTAATTCACCTCTGAAATTATTTCTGAAAACAATCATACTGCTGTGACAAAGGACTTTCTTCAGACTTGATATCCAAAGCATAGATTTTCTCTTCTAAAGATTTCACTCTAGAGTCAATGCTACCAAAGAATTTAGAATTCAATATTTAAGAATGCATTTCAATTCTTTGAATTTCTGAGAAATTCTATAAGCAGTCCAACCCTTAATAATTTTGAGACAATCTTTAATAATAATGAAAGCTTATATTATAAGCTTTATATGAGTTTCTTTTCAAAACTAACTTGGTTTATGCAATTTCTAGCTTTGTAAACGGAACTTCCAAAAACATTGAGTGGTTGGGAATGAAGTACAAACTCCTTCATCATTTTTTAGGTTGGATTAGAATTCCTCCTCGAGTTGCTTTTTGTAGAATCAAAATTTTTTAAAGTGCTTCACAAGAGATATTAAGAACCATCAATGTTCCATAGGGAACAACCCCAACAGTGTTAACCTTGCCAAGATACTCCATGAAGGATTCACAATCAAAGTGCATTCTAGGGGAAGACACTAGCTTTGGGAACCACTATTGGACTGATAATGGAAGCCTTAAAGATCAGTTCCCAAGATTGTTCATTTTATCAAGATAGAAGGAGGCCACAGTGAGTGCGATGGGAGCAGATACTAATTAAGGTGTTTGGAATATTGAGTTCAGAAGGAGTCTATTTGAATGGGAGAGAAACGAGCTCACAGATCTTGTGCAAATCATTGAAAGGCACAGACCATACTCCACTGAGAAGGATAGGATGATTTGATGGTGTAATGAAGACATGGAACAACTTCTAATACCATCCTAGCAGGGATTTGGAATAAAATTAGCCCACCAAAGGTCCAGTTCTTTACATGGCAGGCTATGTAGGAGGATAGGTGTTAAGGCTGCATTGATAAGAAGAGGTGGGTCGCATATGAATGGAATTTTGGATGATTCATGCACACTCTGCGGGGCTGCCTCAGAGTCTCTTGTCCACACACTGTTACACTGTCACTTCTCTTGGCAAGTTTGGGCATTAATCTTGAAATGGTGGAATACAAGCTGGGTTGCCCTTCCAACCCTGAAACAGCTAATGGAGGAGTGGATGGCTTACACCTTCAAAAACCTGGAGAGGGCATGCTGGGTAACTACTTTTGGTGCAACATTATGGTCAGTTTGGCTGGCCAAAAATGACAAGCAGTTCAATAACAAGGTATCTAAAGAAAGCGAAACATCAGAACTGATCAAGATTAAGGTTGTACTATGGATAAAGGCAAAATATGACATTGGTCCCTATCCCATTCAGGACTTTGTGATGTGTTTTGTGTTGAAGATTTGGCTTGAATCCTCCTTTTACTTCTTGAAAGATCACAATCTCTCAGAGTATGGTTGATCATTAATGCAGCATGGCTATGAAATGAATGAAGACATGGCCGTGTATTGCTCATTAAATACACACCATACCTATGTGTCTACATTCTTATCCTATATATACTGATGTAGTCTTGTAGACTGAGGTAGAGTGAACTGAGGGCAATACTCAGAGAGATTGTGAGGTGTGAAAGCTTGTAATAACTCTCCTATATTAGTGAATTCGCTGCCTCCATGTACGTAACCGATTTTGAGAAACCGCGTAAATTCTCTTGTCTCTTGTGATTGAGTGTGTGTGTTGGGTTTATCGTTCCTATGGCACTACAAGTGGTATCAGAGCGTTAGATAACCTAGAAACACGAAAAGTCAGAGTTTTTTGGGCTTTGGCTCGGTTCTGCCCATAAATCAAATTATTCAAAAATCTATTTTGAGCACTAGGTTTTGTTCCTCTCATCGAGACGATTCCGGAAAGGTATTACACGACTTCACATGACGTTGGGGTGAGCCACACCTTCCGATCAAAATTCTATTTTTCCGGTCAACGCGCTAGTAGATCTTACTCGTCCACAGTTCTTTCACACACTACCTAAGGTTGAAGATGTTGAGTCATCGCCACATCAGCGAGGACGTCAACCCTGCGAGCCACGTGTCGTCCGATCATCAGACACGTGTTCGCCGCGTCATCTGCCACGTCACGGACACGTTAGTAGCCATGTCAGCACGTAGGCCCAGGTTTTGCCACGTCACTGAATACGTGGACTGCCATGTTATCTTTCTGCACCAGGTGTCACTGCCACGTCAGCGAGGTTGCTGAGCAGAGATCCAATTAGTAGGGCTCCCCTTTCAAAAAGAGAATATTCCAGAACCTATTTCTGCGATTTTAGGGTCATTTTTGGTCCGATTTCGGCAAGATTATAGTGTTTTTTTAACTAATTTCGATGTTCTGGATCCAACAGACTGCTCGGTTTTTTGTAATTTGGCTCATAAATCGGTGTACTATCATTTTTTGTAAACGAACTTCAAGTCTTAATTGTGTACTCAACAGGAAGTGTCACAGCCTAGGTTTAGGCCACCTCCGATGTCGATCTGCAGTAATCATTTTCGAAAGTCGTTTTCCGAGGTCGGTTCTATTTTAACTAGAGCGATTTTCCTACTTCTTTCTAGGCTATAGTTTACCTGTATCATGCAAATGTCCAACACTTTGGTGCTTTCTTAGATCATCCTATATGAAAGATGTATGATATGTGTGTATAATGAATGACTTGCATGGTATGCAATCTGAATGTCCACAGAGTACAAAAAAAAAGGTAAGACCTAATAAGAGAAATGAGCTTAGCACAACACGATATGGGATAGAAACTTAATCCTAAAAAGGAGAAATAAATTACGTATTTGTAAATCTTAGCATATACATCATGTTAGGAATTGCATTCCCTTTAGAATCATTTAAAGATATAGCACTACCCTTGTATCTCTCACAATCGATTAACTGCGTTAAACGGGTCAAATAACCATCAAACAATTCCTTACTCCTTATCTTATTTATTCCTAGGCCAGGTTTCGGCCTTTTTATCGAAGTCGTTGATTACTAGTACTTGATCGGGCGGGGGGGGGGGGGGGGGGGGGGGGGGGTGTTTGGTTTCGTACAACGCTCTCGCAGCAGGAAGAGGCAGTTGTCATTTGAAAGTAAAGGCTCTTCTCCTGTTTTATGAATCTACAACTCTATTTACTGAGCGAGACTCCATCCATATCCCTTGGTTATTCTTAATTTTCCATTCTATCATTTGTTTGACAGCTTAAACTAGGCTCAACTTTAGATGGGTTTTCGGTCGTAATCAAGATAGGTCAAGGGTGCATCGGAACGGTCGGTAGCTGCTTAGTCTCATCCGAGAATCTAATCTCTTTGTGGTTTCGGCGTTTTTCGTCATTAGATATTATCTTTGGTGAAGTTCAAGGAGTCCCGATGGAAGATTCTGCTGCAAAGAATGCCACAACCACTTATACTGGCACCGAGATGGGTAACTCAAATTCCAAAACCACTTCAAACTACTATAGGCAACGGAATACGATTTCCAATGCTAAGTTTGAGGTGGAGAAGTTCGATGGAACAAATAACTTCAGCATGTGGCAATGCAAAGTCCTGGATATCCTCTATCAACAGAAGCTGGTTATTACACTGGAGAAAAGACCAGATGATATATTGGACAAGGATTGGACGAAGCTTAATTGCCAAGCCTACAGGACGATCAGACTTTGTTTAACAAAGGATTAGAAGTACTTCGTGATGAAGGAAACAATAGCCAAGGAATTATGGGATAAACTGGAGAACAAGTATATGACGAAGAGCATTGAGAATCAGTTATTTCTGAAAAAGAAACTATTCCGATTTCAATACAAGCATGGTACGTCAATGAATCAACACTTGAACAGTTTCAATAAAATCTTGGCTGATTTGCAAAACGTAGATGTTTCTATTGACGATGAAGATAAAAAATTACTATTGTTGAATTCTTTACCTAATACATATGATCACTTGACTACTACCTTGCTTTATGGAAAAGATGAAATAAAGTTTAAGGATGTTTCAAATGCTTTGATGAATAATGAGGTAGAAAAGAAGGACCAACAAGTTCACCGGGATTTGTCGTCATCAACATTAACAGCAAGGAGAAGGACTGCCAACAGGAAATCAAGAGGATGATGGAGGTCATAGGCAAGGGAAAAATCAGTCAATGGGAAATGTCTAGCAAAAGATGAATGTGGCCATTGTCATCAAAAGGGCCATTGAAAGAAAGACTGTCCGAACAACTGTCCAAACAACAAGCTAAATGTGAATCTAGCAAGGAAAAAGGAAGATGATTTGGACTCAGCATTGACAGTGTCACCATCTACCAGCCATTCGGGTGAGTGGATCCTAAATTCAGGGTGTTCTTATCATATGTGCCCCAATAGGGGTTGGTTCTCGAGTTTCCAACAGGCTCGATGTAGGAGTTATTTTGATGGGCAATGACAACGCCTGCAAAACACAAGGTATAGGCACAATCCGAATGAAGATGCATGATGAGACAGTTAGGGTTCTTACAGATGTTCGGTATAGGAATTTCTAACCTTTGGTACGTTTTTATGATGTATTTGGACTCATGTTTCATGTTTAATTCATGTTTAGAGGTTGACATTGTTATGTGGATGAGTTTAGAGAAAATTGTCAAAATCGCGCAATAGAAAATCGCCAGGCATTCGGACGAAAACCAGGGGCATTCGGACGGAAAAGTTAGTAGTGAAATATGGGTTCTGAGTAGGGAGCGTCCAGACGAAAAATGGGGGCATCCGGACAAACCAAGCTGTTTGGCCCGATTTTTTATTTTTGTTCTATTTTGCTCCATGGATCACCTTTTTACCCTATTTTATTCATACTATGAATGTTTTGTACCATTTTTACTCATCTATATTATTCAAATGTTTGTTTTTATTTTACCATAAGATTGAGATTTCGCCTAGAGAAATTGGACATGTCAAAATTTTTTCAGAGCTGGATTTCAACCTGAACGACTGGTTGGACTTCCAAACAGAGTTTTGACTGGAATTAACTAACTTTTGATTATTCAATTTTTACTCAATATTTATAGTTATTACAGATTGTACCCCTATTGTAGATTAAATATATTTTAAGCAATTATTTTATGATAATTGAACTCTCCATAGTTTGTTAAAAGAATTAAACTATTCTTGTTACCAATTAAATAAAAATTATTAAACGCCTTTTCAGTTACCTATATTTTTATTCTTTTTGAAATATCATAAAAATTATAATTCGTTTTATAAATATATTTATCTTGTAATGTGTATTATTAAATATTTTTTTTATAATTATTTAATTAAACATTTATTTATTTACATATCCATCTTATTATTACGTGATTTCTGTTCAATGTTAGTCGAGCATGAATTAATATGAATATACACTAATTACTTGGACGATGATCAATTATTTATACTCAGGGTGTCCCATGAATATCCGAACGTTAAACACACTGATAATGATATATACGATTAGTTCATGTTGTGGATATAATATATGTGGAAATTTTATGCATGTCTTGTATTCGTAATGTGACTTGAGCTGGATTTTGACTTTGACCAAAATATATGATAGACCCAAGCGTTGTATCACCCAAGTGATATATCTTAGCCGTATCATGCGTTTAGCCAAATTACGCTTGAGCCAAAGTTATACCTAGTCCTATCATGCATTTTTTAGTCTAACGGTCTTCTAGTATAAACTTTAAACTTATATTGTTTGGCACGGTAGTGAAAGGATATAATATCAGGGAGAGCATATTGATTGGGAACATGACAATCGGGAGTAGAGCGCTTGGGGCGCTTGGCGGTTGGGAACCATCAGTTGGTCAGGCGGTTCGGATCGTTATCGTTCGAGAGCACATACTTGATATATTGATTTAGAAATGTTGATTTGAAATATATGACGAGATCAATGATTTAGAAAAGCCTATTCAAAATAAACGATGAGGTCATTCTTGGAACAATTGATGGAATTATATGACGTGGTCATAATTTAGAATATTTGATTCGAGTTGAGTACTCATGGAACATTTGAAACTGATATTAACTGTGATAATTACTCTGATGATTTCAATTACGCTATTTCGATTTAGAGCATGTCCTAACTGTTTTTGCACTTATCTTATCGCATGATTAGACCTTAAATATTTTCATACTCTGTACATTACACATCATGTTATTATGTTAAAACATTCAAAAGGGAACTTAAGGGTAAGTTAACTTATTGAGTGTAAAAACTCATAGCGCAATTAACTTCCTTCTGCCCTTGGTATTTCATAACCAGGTACCGACAACGATGGATCTGGACCGGATTATACACCGTACGATGATGCTTATCCCGCAGAAGATATGGTGGAGCCATGGATCACTTAGACTAGTTTAGACTGCTCTAACTTTATTTTTAAAGTCTCTTTGATATAAACAATCCCTTTTGAAACATATTTTGGCTATCTCTTGTGTCAAACTTGTATTTTAATATAATGATGGTACTTTGATTATGATTCGCACTCAAAAGTGCATATATTTTATGTCGAATTCTCTTAATTTGCATGCGCTTATTGTTTATTGATCGAGTATTTGATTTTATTATTTAACGTGTGTTTTGGGTGCTAGTATGTTTTCGAGGTATTTGCAGGTTTGTAAGAGTTTTTGGAAGCTAAGAAATTCAAACCATGAAGATAGAATAAAAGTCAATCAAGTTAAGAAATAAGAATCAGAGCTACTACCGGTAGTAGAATCAGCACTACCGGTAGTAAACACACTGCCCAAAGTTAAGGATTAGAGCTACTACCGGTAGTAGAATCAGTACTACCGGTAGTAAAACACACTGCCCAAAAAATTGGAGAAAAACTGGAATTACCACAAATAGACTTGGATTACCGGTAATAGAGTTCATACGGGATTTTCCTTGTTTTAGGGGATTAGTATTATCTCAAAAGGTTATCCTTATCTTATTGTTGGAGAGAGATCTAGATTAGTATTATCTAAAAAGGTTATCCTTATCTTATTGTTGGAGAGAGATCTATTTAAAAGGACTTTGGCTAGGAGTTGAGATCTATCTTTTTATCAGTCAAGTTTGAGAGAGAATTTTGTTTAGATTACGATTTTGTTTAGCAAAGATTGGAGAATTATTATTGAAATTTAATTATTTTCTTTTCAAGTTCATCTTGTTCTTCATCTCTCTTATTTTATTTTTATGGATTCTATTCAAACGATGAATAGCTAATCCTATCAAGATTCGGTTCGAAGGTGAAACATTGAACCTTGATTCAAGGTAAATCAATCCTCGCACTCTGATGTCGTTTAATCAAATCAAGTATTATTTTGAAATCAATCGAAAGTTTTGTAGGATTTTTACTTGCGTGTAGACAATATTCATTGGAACACGCAACTCTTAAACCTCTACAAGGTTTTGATTTGAAAACATAATTTTTCTATCTTATTTATAAAACAACCATCAAATATTTCTTGATTTCTATAAACCCTAATTTTCCCATCATCCGATGAAGGTTCGATGTCATAGAACCGGAGTTGAGTTATTTTAGAGGATTGAGTTATCATGAGTCACAGTCGATGTGGATCCCGAAAACTGGATCTTATTTTGATTAATCAGTTTTTCACAATTCGTCCCAACATCTTTACACAACTACATTTTTCAAATCTATTCTCTCTCTCCTAATAAACTTCTAAACTTCTCGTTCCCTGTGGATTCGACTCCGAACTTCCGGATTTATTATGTTACAACCGATCAACTGATCATACGCTTGGGATACATATTTTATTGACACCGGTTGACGACAAGCAGATTACTTCATTCTATTGATTAACGTGTTCAAAATTCGGGGCATTACAAGTTTCACTTGATGGCATACAAGACACTTTGACACAAAAGTCAACACAAATCACTTCATTCTGGACCACCAAAATAAATCAAAATATTTCTTCGTTCCTCCTAGATGAACGACTAACTATGAGTGATGAAACTCTCAAAAAATCTCATTCCAACACGACACAAGTACAAACAGCTTCTATTGAAAACATAGACTTCGATTGTCCTAAATCATCCATCCCTCTTGTGCATTTTCACTAAGGAACTTCGTATATTGCAACTTTCCTGCTTCTCCATCATGTTTTTGGGTCTCAACTACTCGAGTCGACAATGTCGATTGAATGGTAAAATTGTACAAGGTCATCCCATCCTGAACTTCCTTGGAATGTAGCTCATAAAGCCCCAACTCTTACATCGCCTTCCACTCATGAATCGCTAGACTCGATAAATGTGTTAGTTTTCTACTCAATGCATCTGCTACCATATTGTATTTCCCTAGATGATATTGCAATTCAAAAATCATAATCTTCTATGTGCTCCATCGAATGGCATTGTCGTATTCAATTGTTTTTGGAAAAATATGGGTGTGTTCGTTAAAGGGTGTTTGGGAAAAAAATTTCCAAACAAGTTTCTGAAACAAATTTCCCATAACATTTTTACTTTTTTCCCAAATAACTTCTTCTCTCTATAAAAGATTTAACTCCCAGATTTAACTCCCAAATTTTTTCTGAAACATTTATACCAAACAACATCTCAGAGTTTTTTTTCCAAAAATTATTTTAGAAACAATCAAAACAAGCACACTATAAGTATTTCAAACTTTTGTGGTCGGAAAGTCTTCAAAATGCTTACTGTACATATAGTGATGTCGCGCCCGGAAATTTCCTTGCTTTTAATGCGACGTTTTAATGAAAATTATTTAACAGCTGGGACTTATTTAAAAACTCAGAGTCGCCATTTGACATGAATTTTAGGTGTGTCAAGTCACCCTCTAAGGCCATTTTCAAAGAAAATGTCTTTAGAAAAATAATTTAATTTTAACTCAAAAATACGATTCTGTTTTATAAAAATGACTCTTTTAAAAGAAAACTGGTCTTGAAAACAGAGATGGGTTCGGGGATTCACTGTTACGAGTTGGGAAGGTGTTAGGCACCCAACATCGCCCTTTCGGTACTTTATTTTTCCAATTAATTTTATTTTATTATCCTTGGCCAAATTTAATAAATATCTAGTGATTGCTGTACAATTGGATCAAAAATGAAAATAGGTGCGGGAACAGAACCCCGGCTTATGCAATTTAGTTTTTGGTGGCAAAAAAGTTGGAACGAATATATGTTAAACTTTGACCGAAACATGGTATGCAAATTGGTATCTGCACGTCATGTTTCTATTCCCGGAGTGCCAGGTACCTTAAATCCCTGGCAGAAATTTTCAAGTTTAACAATGACCCGATTCTGTTTTATTAATGGATTATCATGTTATCCTTTTTTGGTTTTATTTATCTGCAATTCTTCATCCCGACAGCTACACAATCACTGGCGGTCCAAATTGTATAATTTAATAAATGTCACTTCAATCACGATATTCTGTCGTGAAAAGATAACGTGCATTGCCCGTTAAATTTTCATCCCAAAAACACTAACATGGGCTACCTATGTCACCCGCGTGTTTATGGAATTTCGAGATTATCGGGATTTTTAACCAAGTGATAGGATAGTGTGTCAGCGTGAACTAACAGCGCTATTCATATAACTTGGCCATGAAGTAACGAATTTTCCTTTTTAACTGGTTTTATTTATCTGCAATTCTTCATCCCGACAGCTACACAATCACTGGCGGTCCAAATTGTAGATTTTAATAAATGTCACTTCAATCACGATATTCTGTCGTGAAAAGATAACGTGCATTGCCCATTAAATTTTCATCCCAAAAACACTAACATGGGCTATCTATGTCACCCGCGTGTTTATGGAATTCCGAGATTATCGGGATCTTAAACCAAGTGATATGGATAGTGTGTCAGCGTGAACTAACAGCACTATTCATATAACTTAGCCAAGTAACGAATTTTTCCTTTTATTCATTTTAATGTAAAATAAAAATAAAAGAAGATAGCGGTATCTGTTACGGGAAAACGGGAAAGGGGTAAAAAAAGAAAAAGTTACGGGATCTGGGAAAGGAAAAAAGTTAGAAGCTAGTCCCGACAGGGGCCGACGCAATCGAGCGATATGCCGGGAGTATTATTTTTGTTTAAAGTGATTTTTGTTTAAATCACGAAAAGTACATTGGCATAGCCAACACCGACTTTCGTGATTTAAAGGGCTAAATCACGAAAAGTACATTGGCATAAGCCAACACCGACTTTTGTGATTTAGCGGGCTAAATCCTGACATTCTAGAAGTGCAGACTCGAAATTTCTAAAACTGCGGACTAGAGATGCGGATGCCCAATTAATATTGACATAAAAAAAAAGAAAGAATAAACAAAAATGTTCTGACATTCTAGAAGTGCGGACTGAAAATTTCAGGAAAAGGACTAGAAATTCCAGAACCACGGACTAGAGATGCGAACATGGCTTATAAGCCTAATTTTAATACTGATAACAAAAGAAAAGAAAGAAAATGAATTTGACAGAGGAGAGAAATTAAATTGACAGAACAGAGGCAAAATCAGTGTTAGAAACGATTACCTTATATTCACTGTGAGCTCGGAAATTGCAATGGTAGGGGTGAAAAATACTTGAACGCCTAAATAAAAACCAAACCTGGCATAACGTTGAATTTTAGAAATTCTTGTTATCCCGGGCTATGCTGATATAAACGGTCGCTCAAGCTTCACCGGAGCTTGAAAAGAAAATTGGGCAGAATTTCCTCTTGCTAAAACTGAGCCTAGCAATCCTAAATGTGAATATCGTTCTCTGTATCGATAGTTCGAAACTAAAAAGTTTAGAACATATAGGATGAAGAATACTAAACCTCTCTGAAAATTCTGTTCCTAAACTCTTGGATTTTATTCCGAGTATTTGTTTTCTCTTTCTAAAATTCTTCCTATTTTCCTTTCTAACCTTTCCCCTCTGATTTTCCTTTGACTTTTCTGATCCCCTTTCCTTCTCCAGAACTTTGGTATTTATAGGCAAACCTTTGCCCCTTCGATGCGCAAAAGGAAAGCAGCTGCCCCTTCGCGAGTTAAAAGAATAACGGCCGTTGCTTTGTTAAACCAATCACATTAAACCTCAGCCGGAAAAACCGTATGAAGAACCAATAAGGCTAAAATGCGTCACCGGCCGTTAAATCAACAAATCCGATGATTTCGGCCGCCGTAATGCCTCAAACCCGACCAAGAACCGAGGCAACCCGTCCGAACCGGACAGGAACGGGTCAAACCAGCCGAAAAACTGGACAGAAAACCCATCGAACCGGCCAAAAATCGGGCCAATACCAAATAAATCGGACGGAAAACCGGGCCTGGAAGCCGGGCACGGCCCAGGCGCCGGGCATGGCCCAAATGCCGGGCACGGCCCAGGCGAAGAGAGAGAGAGAGAGAGAAGAGAGAGAGGAGAGAGAGAGAGAGAGAGAGAGAAGATAGAGAAATGACGCGGAGAGAGAGAGAAAGAGAGAGAATCCGTGAGAGAGGAGAGAGAGAGTGCCATGTGTCAAAAGAGGATTGGGGAGAGAAAAGGCGCGGCAGGAGGAGGGATTCTGTGTGGGTGAGACGGGCTGCTACGGACATGTGGCAGATAGAGAGAGGGCCACGCGGGAGGAGAGAGAGAGGCAGTATACGCAACCATCAGAAGCCCGCCACGTCAGCGGCCAAAGCACGTTCGCGTCACACTAAATCAACTCCAAGGCACGGCATTTAAGCCGGGCACGGCCCATGTGTCGTGCACGGCCGGTGCGTGCAGCCCACGCGTGCGTGGTGGCGCGTCCGTCCTGATGACGTCAGCTTATGTCAGCCCTCTTTGTGGTAATTACAAAAATGCCCCTGGTTTAAAAATGCCTTTGTGCGCTATTTCTTGTCTTCGGACGTCCAAACGAACTCGGATTTGATCATGGATACAGCCAATGGACTCATGCCGTCAAGAGGATCATTTTGAGTCTAATATTTTATTTATGGACATGTCGGCTCACAAACCTAGCTCCCAAATAATCACCGGTACACTGCTATCATTCTTTAAATTAAATGTCATTTCTTGAGCTACCGAACTCAGATTTGACCGTGGATACAGCCGGTGGACTCGTATTTCTGTGCTGATCAATAACATGTGCCTCTCGATGTCTGAACACATCAGCTCATAAATTGTGCCTCCGAGACCCCATTCTGAGCAATCAAAAATTGTCGGCGTTGTTCGATTTCATCCCAATCACTGTCACTGGACTCGTGCCGTCGTACTGATCAATAGTATGAGGTTCTCATGACTTGATGAAGTGGTCTCGTGAACAGTACTCCCGATCCCCGGACTGTGCAAGGGCAGAATAGTCTTTTTGTGCACAAATTCTTTTAAACCCATTTTGATGGCATTTTTCATAATACCTTGAGCGGTGTGGGCAAAATCTGGTATCAACAAGTGACACAAATTTTTCAAAGCAAATACAACAGTCACAAGCTCCAAATCATGTGTGAAATAGTTTCATTCGTGTATATTCAACTGCGATTCATATGCTACTACTCTTCTCATTTATGCACCCAAGTCCTTCCTTCGAAGTATCATAGTAAACGGAGTAGCCAACTCCCCGTTTGGACACAACTAATACCAGTGCTCTAATCATACGCTTCTTCAACTACTTAAATGCCACTTCACAAGTGTCGTCCCATAAAAAATGTGTTCCGTTATGTGTCAATCGTGTCCTCGGGGCTGCCAAACAACAATAGTACCTGGCCAACCCTGAGAAACTACGGATCTCAAATACGTTCTTCGGTCGCTACCAATTCATAACAAACTCTACCTTTTTTGGATCAACAGACACACCAACCTTCAAAATAATGTGCCCTAAAAACTTTATTTTGAATAACCAAAACTAGTACTTAATTACTAAGCTTGGCGTATAAGCAATACTACCTCAAAAGTTCAAGAACAATGGTAAGATGAGATTGGTACTCTTCTTCCATAGGCGAGTAAATCAAAAAGTTTCGACAAAGACCACGATGAATCGGTCAAGGTCGTACATGCAAAAAATACGATTCATAAGGTTAATGAATGCTTTTGGCGCATTTGTCAATCTAAAAGTCATAATCACAAACTCATAGTGTCCATATCACGTAAGAAAAATATCTTTTGGGATGTCTTCCTTCCGGACCTTCAATTTGGTGATAACTCAATCTCAAGTCAATCTTCAAAAAATAAGTCACACCAGATAGTTGGTCAAACAAGTCGTCGATCCTAAGCATCAAATACTTATTTTTAACGGTGACTCGATTAAGTTTATAGTAGTCAATACACAAACCTAGCAAACCATCCTTCTTCTGGGCGAACAAGACCGACGCTCCCCACGGTGATATATTAGGACAAATAAATCTCTAACTCTTGTAATTCTTGCAACATCTATAAATATGGTTAAGAGGTGATCTCCCTTCAAGAGTTGTTTCAACAAAAAGTGGTTGCTGAAGTCATTCATTTTCTAATTCCAAAGCACGTATAAATGATGCAACAATGAAATGTTCGATTTAGCAAGTTGGAATTGTCAGATTATGATGACTTGTAGGGTTTTTTCGTATCTCGGATTTAGCATCGTGTCAACTCTTTTTGTTTTTGTGTTTTTAGTTTCAAGAAGAGAAGCTTATAGGTAGGTCGAGTATTAGCGGGTAGAAACATTATGAGGGTCTATGATTTCTCTTTGAAGCTCTCTCGATGCTTTGCTCTTCATATTGTACTGATTTCCTACTTTTATCTATATGATATATGAGATCTTCTTTTGCCGACCAAAAAAACCTTGGAAATTATAGTAAGAGAAAGCTTAAAATCGTGTGCAAGTTCGAAGGTATTTCTCTATGTGGGTGGAAATCAAATATAGGGAGAAAATAAATACTAGTGTAAAAATGTAGATTATTGTGTGATTTTCAAATTTTTTTTTTTTAAATAAGAGCATATAGTTTTTCATACTCGAATTTAGTATTTAGTATTAGTATAAATTACTGTAAGCGAAACAAATTTTGCTAGTAATTCAGCACCATCTAGAGTGTCGACAGGTAGCTATGACTGTAATTTGGTAAACAAAAGTTCATAATCCTTTAATGTGTGTCATTTTCCTAAGAGCCAAGTTGGAACAGTCGTATATGTAACATCATATAAAAAACTCCTTGACTTTTTAATTTTTTTTAATAAAACGAGCATATCAGAAGCTTCATCACAATTATTCTCCAAGTATATGTAATTTATAAATCTCACAAATACCATCTATTTATGCGTGCAAGGCCCCTACACCATACCGGGTCAAGCGCTTCATGAGATTTAAACTAATAAACTTAGATAGAGACATTTCGCGAGAGAGAGAGAGAGAGAGAGAGGGGGCAGAGAGATGCTTAAAGATACCTTATGAAAATCGACCAGCATATAGCCGTGCCGGGTCAAGCGCTTCATAAGATTTAAACAATAAACTTACATAGAGACATTTTAAGAGAGAAAAAGAGAGGGAGAAAGATGCTTAGAAGATATCGAATGAAAGTCAAATAGCAAAGGGCGTACCAGGTCAAGCACTTCATAAAGATTTAAATGAATAAACTTAGATGGAGACATCTCGAGAGAGAGAGAGAGAGAGAGAGAAAGAGAGGGAGAGAGATCCTTAGAAGATAATTAATGAAAGTCAACCGGCAAGATATCTCACTCTCACACATTCTAGCATGACATATCCAATAATCATAACATTTTTTTTGTGGATTTTTTTTGGACTTACTCCAATAATCATAACATTTTATTATTTAATTTATGGACTATTTGTTGTGCTCAAGGTACTCAAAAATAAATACACAGAGACAAAGACAATATTTTTTACTGTCATTCGGCAAATCGTCTATTCTACGGATTTGAATTGTGGATGATTTGGAATCACTCACCCTATCCTAGAGTAAACGTACCCAATTTGTCTCACACTCCCCGTTTTTCAACTGCCCATAAACCGAACCGAATGAGAGAATATATAGGGAGACAATATAACTATTCATTCACACGCCAGAGGAGAAAATTTATCAATTGCATAAACTCCAACCAATCTTCTACGATTCAGTTGTGATTTGTTGGGCAATTGAAGATTCTTGAGAAGGTATGAGAGTTGGCGTATTGGATTGCCTTGCTACTGAGGTTGTCAAAGGGCCCTGATGTATTCCATGTGTTAATGTTGTGCAAGTATGAGGTAGATGCATCACATGTATTGGACTGGACCAAGTTGGATGTGGAGGAGGACATATGTACCAAAAATGAATGGTGAGGATTCTGAATACACGGAAGTAGGTCTTGCGTAGAAAGGTATTGTACGTGGTATCATTTGAAGAGGCCATATGGGAAAAGGAGTCAAAACTTTGCTCTAAGTATCTAAATTTGTTTCTTCGCTGAGATGGCAAATTTTGGGGACAAACATTTTTAAGGAGGGAAGGTTGTTAGAATCTGTGGTTTGGAATTTAATTATTTTATATACTTTCTTGTTACTTTAGCAATTTTACGGATTATAGGAGTTATTGTAGCTTTTGGTGAAATTTTAACATTTCGGGTCAAATATGGAATTGTTTAAACTTTGGGTTTAATGTGTAATTACTAGTATAGTGGATATAAAAGCTTGATGAAAAACCTATATCAATTTTATTTAGAAAAAAAAATTAAGATGTTCGTTTTCTTGTTGGTTCCTTTTGTGTTTCAGTTGGTAGAACGGGTTGATCTTGGTGTTAAGAGCATCGAGTGGAGCCTAGGATCAGCCGGATACGCAGAGGAATCGAGAGGTTTTGTGAAAAAAAGTTTTCATCGGTTCTTTGTGATTGAGGTAGGATTTCGCATTGTTTTCTATCTTAATGTTATTTAAAAAGTGTTTCGATCATGAGTATATGCATGTTTATGATTGAGGTTAAATTATGCATGATCTCATATGGTTTCGGTGCGTTTCAGACAATTTAGGCGAAGTAATTTAGGACTGATCGTATTTTGTTGTGTATAAAATTTAATTTGGGAAATTAATTAACTTGGTCACTTGAGCGAGTTCTAGGCCAACTTAAGCAATCTCCTTAAATTTTCAAAGTTCTATTTTGAGCGAGTAGGCTTGTTTTTTGCGCTCCAGCATGCATCTAGTGCTCGAGCAATTTTCACGAATTAAGATTTTTTTTTTTTTCAAATTAGCTTATCTCTGTGCTTTTATGTCTGTTTGTGCATATTATTTGGGTCTAAAACAGTGGGTTAGACGTTGAGTAAAATATTTACTTCATCCCTAAACTAACCAAACCAAACTGAGCCTTATGTCCCAAATCAATTGGGGTCGGCTACATGAATCCTTTTCCTCCAAAGAGTTCTGTCAAGTGCTGCTTGCTCACTTAGCCCTAGTAGACTTAAGTCCTTGCGCACTACCGCATCTAATGTCAATTTGGGTCTTGCCACCCCCCCATGCTCCACTTCAACCAAATTTTTTTTTTTTTAAGATTTTAAGAGTAAATTAAGTACACTGTGACACCCCCATACTCTTTTGTTCAGTCAAACTCTCCCCAATTTAGTTCATTAAATTTTGAATACCTATATTTTTTTGTTATTGAATACAAATTTAATTTTTAGTTGTTCATTTATTTTAATAGTGATACCCAAAGTTGTCAATCTCGTACCGGCGGACGTACCGGTTTTGTTATTGGTACGGTACGTACCGGTACCGGTGTGTACCGGTGTACCGTTTCGGATTTATCGCTAAAATTAATATATATATTTTAAATAATATCTTTTAACAAAAAATCATACTAAACATAAAAATAAAGCATTACAATTTAAAAATAAATCACAAAACATAAAAAAATGATGATTTTAGTCTCAAATTATGTCAAATTATCCAAAAAAACATATTAATGGATTTTTTAAATTTTTTTAAATACAGACCGATACGGTACGGTACTGGCCGGTATTGCCCGGAACAGGCCGGAACAGTCCGGAACAAACCGGAACAAACCGGAACAGGGCGGAACACTTGCCGGAACGGTACTCTGGTGGTCCGGTACCGTTACGAGGGCGGTACGGGACGTACCAGCCGGTACGGTACGGGATTTACAACTTTGGTGACACCCCCAGGCTCAAATCCTGGGTCCGCCCCTGGCTACACTCATCTTGGTCACCTGTTGTTTCTTCATAGGCCAGCATTCTGTCCCGTAAAGCATCGCTGGTCTTATAGCAATTCTATAGAATTTTCCCTTCAACTTTGTGGGTACCCTCTTGTCGCACAGTACGCCAGTAGCACTTCTCCACTTGAGCCACCCCACTTGGATCCTATGAGTCACATCATCCGTAATCTCTCCATCTTGACTAATAATAGAGCCTAAATACTTAAAACGGTCACTCTTTGGTATCTCCTGGTCTTGAATCATCACTTTTTCTTCGTACGCACTTCTGGTATCACTAAACTTGCAAACCATATACTCAGTTTTACTCCTACTTATCCGAAAGCCCTTAGACTCTAGTGCATCCCGCCAAATTTCTAATTTAGTATTAACACCGCTAGCAGTATCATCTACAAGGACGATATCATCTGCAAACAACATACACCATGGAATATCCTCTTGAATCTGACTAGTCAATTCATCCATAACTAAAGCGAAAAGGTAAGGGCTCAAGGCTGACCCTTGGTGCAATCCTACTGTGATGGGAAATTCACTCGTCTCCCCTGCTGGTGATCTAATGGCAGTGACAACACCTTCATACATGTCTCGAACAACATCGATATACCCTTTGGTTACTCCCTTTCTCTCCAGAACCCCCCATATAATGTCTCTGGGCACCCTATCATAAGCCTTTTCTAGGTCTATGAAGACCATATGAAGATCCTTCTTCAATGACCTGTGTTTCTCTACCACTCTTCTTAGTAGGTAAATAGCTTCCATGGTCGATCTCCCAGGCATGAACCCAAATTGTTTCTCCGACACCATAGTCACCATCCTCAAACGATGCTCTATAACTCTTTCCCACAGCTTCATCGTATGACTCATCAACTTAATACCTCTATGGTTGTTGCAATTTTGAATGTCCCCTTTGTTCTTGTAGATAGGTACTAAGGTACTTCTCCTCCATTCGTCTGGCATCCTCCTAGATAAAATAATTTTGTTGAACAGCTTTGTCAACCAATTCACCCCCAAATCACCTAGGCTTTTCCACACTTCAATATGAATGCCATCTGGTCCTAAGGCCCTACCCGGTTTCATCTTCTTCAAAGCCTTGGCCACTTCGGACTTTTGTATCCTCCGACAAAACTCGTATTCCATTTTCTCGCTAGGAACATCAACTTCCTCCTCACCAAAACCTCCTTCATGTTTCTCGTTTAACAACTTCTCGAAATACGTCCTCCACCTATCCTTGATATCCTCATCTTTCACCAACACTACTGAATCGCTACCTTTTATACACTTAACTTGAGAGAAGTCTCTAGCTTTCCTTTCTCTCAGCTTGGCGAGTTTATAAATATTCCTCTCCCCATCTTTACTACCAAGTCTAGCGTAAAAATCCTCATAGGCTTTCAACTTAGCCTCTCTAACGGCTTTCTTAGCTTCCTTGTTAGCCTGCTTGTACTGCTGAAAATTTTTCACCTTCCGGTCCTTTTGTCACTTCTTAAAACATTCCTTCTTGGCTTTTACCATGTTTTGAACCTCGTCATTCCACCACCATGTCTCCTTAGAAATTGGACCTTTCCCCTTTGACTCTCCGAGAACTTCTTTCGATATCCTTCTAATACCATCGGCCATTGTCCTCCACATACTATCACTATCGCCTTCCATTCCCCACTCCATTTCTTGGGATGTTCGTTCCTTGAACACCTTTAGTTTCTCCCCTCTTAGGAACCACCATTTAGTCCGTGGGCATCTAGTTTCCTTTCTCGGTCTATTATTTCCCTTGAGGCCAATATCTAACACCAAAAGTTTATGTTGTGCCACTAGACACTCTCCGGGAATGACCTTACAATCCTTACATAGCAACCGATCGGCGCCTCTTGCAAGAAAGTAGTCTATTTGGCTTCTATTGACTCCACTCTTAAAGGTAATTAAATGTTCCTCACGCTTTCTAAAGAAAGTATTCCCCACTATAAGGTCAAGGGCTACCGCGAAATCCAAAATCCTCCTACCACCTTCATTTTGGTCTCCAAATTCAAATCCACCATGTACCCTCTCATACCCCTGCTTCTGCACTCCCACATGACCATTGAAATCACCTCCTATAAAAAGCTTCTCCCCCAAAGGTATCCCTTGAGCCACGTCATCCATCTGTTCCCAAAATTTCTCTTTAGTAAGATCATCCAAGCCTACTTGGGGCGCGTAAGCACTAATAACATTAATTATACTCTCTCCAATCACAAGCTTAACTAAAATAATCCGATCTCCTTTCCTCGTGACTGTGACTACCGAATCCTTAAGGTGCTTATCTACTACGATGCCAACCCCATTTCTATGTCTATCCACACCCGTATAATAGAGCTTATACCCTGTATCCTCTATCTCTCTAGCCTTCTCCCCTACCCACTTAGTCTCCTGCAGGCAAGCTATACTAATCCTCCTCCTACTCATGGTATCAACTAGCTCCCTAGTCTTACCCGTTAAGGTCCCTATATTCCAAGTTGCTAAGCAGATCCTATAGTTCTGGGCTAGCTTCTTTACCCGCGCTCGTCCAGGCACACGCGGGAACCCTTGCTCACTTATCACCACACCCGGGCGCCGATGTGGCGCCCCTTGCTCATTTTTCGAAGCACCCGAAGGCAGGCACAACGCGTCGCTTAAAGGGAACGCCCTAGCATTTCTCGTTGTAAGTTTAGGATTCATGGCATAGGGATCTAACGGGTCTTTTTATGTGCTGGCTGTCAGCTACCTAACGCACAACCCTCCTCCTTTATCCGGGCTTGGGACCGGCTGAGATCTAAAGATAAGGCTTTAAGAACGTCTCAGGCGGAGTTAAAAATTTTAACTGCAATTTTAAAATGTTCCTAAACTATTAATTTTATTTACTTAGTCCCTAAACTATCGATTTTGACTTTATTTAGTCCAATTACTTATATTCGTCTAAGATCCTTTAAAAATCATTAAGAGGAGGATTTAACTGCAATTTTAGTCTGTTAGAAGGGGGCTTAAGTGCAATTTTAGTCTCTAAGAATTAAAAACTAAATAAAATATTTACGTTGTCCCTAAACTATACTCAAAATTTTTAAAATGTCCCTAAACTATCAATTTTATTTACTTAGTCTCTAAACTATTAACTTCATGATTTAGGATTGGTCTTTAAGTGCAAAGACACAAAACTAATCTATTACTTCTGGAACGAGTTGAATACAAAAAAGTAATCAGTTGAATACAACTCATAGCACTAATTGTTGAAGTAATAGATCATAAGGTCTCCTACCATATAAATAGACTTAAAAAACACAAGTGAAAAATAAGCTTAATTACAAATTGACTATTGTCCTATCTGTTCAATTTCTGTGTAAACGAAAAACTATCTCACAAAAGACATCACTTTTATTTTGAAAAATAATCCACTTTCTAAATTCTTACTATGTAGTAGATAAACTCAACAAAAAGCTCAATATAGAAATTGAAACATTCATAATATTAATAATATAACTCAGACGCTTTTCCAAAATCATCATTCAAAACATAACAAAATATAGAATCCGATTGGTTCACAAATGACTAAAATATCAATTCAACTTAACAAAATATAAATACACCAAATGTCAAATATCTTTAAGTAGAGTATGCACCAAAAAATGATAATTTGTTTCCCTATTACTTGCAAAATACCAATTCTTAGGTCGTGCATGCCTTTTCCGTGGCTTTGCAAGTTCAATCGTTGTGCCCTTTTCCTCCACATTTTCAACAACTCATTGCTTCATCTGCCTCTTAAGTTGGTGCCTTCGGGTTCTTTTTCTTTACCCTTCCCTTTGCCTTGCTCATCTGGTTCTTTTCTCCTCGTTTTCGTGGGTCTCCCAATCTTTCTAGTGTAATATGGAGGTTTAATTAGAGACTTGTCCATTGGCTCCCATATGTCCATGCCATTCACTGGATACATCACATGCTTATAGGTTTGCATGTAGGTCTTCTTAGAGTAGTAATTATGCACATATGGAGGTTTAGGAACTAAGTAAATAAAGTTGATAGTTTAGGGATATTTTAAAAATTTTGAGTATAGTTTAGGGATGAAGTAAATATTTTATTTATTTTTTAATTCTTAGAGACTAAAATTACACTTAAACCCCCTCCTAACGGACTTAAATTGCAGTGAAACCCTCTTCTTAACGATTTTTAGCGGATCTTAGACGGATATATGGAATTGGACTAAATAAAGTCCAAATCAATAGTTTAAGGACTAAGTAAATAAAATTAATAGTTTAGGGACATTTTAAAACTTTTGAACATAATTTAAGGATGAAGTAAATATTTTACCCTTAGATGTTCATAGTGAACTAGTTTGTTCACCCGACCAAAAGGGAGGTGAACATAATTACCTCTTACCTTATTCTCTCTTGCTAACCTATGAGACCCCCAAGGGATTGTCCGAGTGGAGATTGGAGCGAGCTGTAAACCCAGACGCCCTGAGGTTGAATCTCGGCAACTGCAAACTTTCGGGCCACTGAAGGTTTGGCCGGTGGTTAACTTCAGAGCCCTAACGACTAGTCGGCATTAGGTGGGGGCCCCAAGCAATACTAGCTTAGTCTCCAAACCGTCCGATACCTCGGTTATAAAAAAAAAACCTATGAGACCCACCAAAATTAACCATGGGTAACTTTACAAACCAAATTTGATGGGGATACTCTTTGTAATTGAATCTGGAAGTTTTTTTTTCTCTCTCTGTCATAGAAAATCACCTAAATATCTATATCTCTAATCTATATTTTTCTCATAAACGAATTCTTTTTCATAAAAACCAAATAATTTGGAACTGTTTTTGAAAATAATCAAAAGTCTAGAAAAAGATCAACAGTACTACTAAAGAAAATGGTGAAACCATCTTATGATAGATGACAGATGAATGATACTAATTTTTTTATTAAATAAATTTTTTTGTCTTACATAAAAAATTATAGTTTTTTGTTTTTCATTAACTTTTTATAAATTATTAGTTCGTCTTAACGTGAGGTATTATTTTAAAAAATTCAAAAAATACAAAAAAATTTAAAAGCAAGGTTTGACGTTTGTTCTTATTCGTCATTTATAGTGAATTTTTTTTTTAACTTTTGAATATAATTTTATACTTTTTCGATTTCAAAAATATGTTTCCATTGTTTTTAAGTTACTTTTGTTGGATCGTTTTTGGAAACACTAATAAATGATGTACTTATTTTTGCATCTATCCAGTTAGCAAATCAGTTTTAATTTTGGTACATACTTGTCATGTATTTGCCTATTCAAGTTTATGAGTTAATGAAAAATACAAATGACTTAATAGTACTTTTTGAATCATGTTGTCTTTCTCTTATTTTTAATGCTTCTAAGTATTAAGAAATCTAAGTCTTAATTGTCATGTTGCTTGTTGGTTTCTCGTGCCACTTCTCCCACCAAAAACGTCTTTCTTTATTGTTCTTGACTTCTTGGCATTTTCCCATTTGGTTTAACTTGATTTTTTTTAAACTTTTTTTCTCTAGTTATTTATTTTTTCATTTGTTATTTTTTTAGGATTATTGTTACTCTCAATGAAAAAATCTTAAAAGTAATACAATTATGTTCAAAAGTTAAAAAAAATCACTAAAAATAACGAATAAGAAGAAACAAACCATGCTTTTGCTCTTTTTTTGTACTTTTTGAATTTTTTAAATTTAGTTTATTATTTATAATTTTTCTGAACCTCACATCAAGACAAAGTAATAATTCATAAAAATTTAATGAAAAACAAAAAATTTATAATTTTTATGTAAGGACAAAAAATTTATTTAATAAAAAAAACAGTATCATTCATCTATCATCTACCATAAGATGGTTTCACCATTTTTTTAGTAGTGCTGATTATTTCTAGATTTTGATTATTTTCAAAAAAAGTTCCAAATTATTTGATTTTTTTGAAAAAGAATTCGTTTATGAGAAAAAAGGCAGATTAGAGATATAGATATTTAGGTGATTTTCTGTGAGGTAGAGAGAAACTTTTCAGATTCAATTACTAAGAGTATCCCCACCAAATTTGGTTCGTAAAGTTACCCATGGTTAACTTTGGTGGGTCCCATAGGTTCGTAAGGGCCAATAAGGTAAGAGGTCATGTTTACCTCCCTTTTGGGAGAGTAAACAAAATAGTTCTCATGTTCATATGGTCGTGTATTTGGGATGATTATCCTGAATATTGTGTTTGTGTGATTTCGCAGTAAAAGACTATTAAAATATTATTGGGTTGGAGATGTCCCAATGTTTGGAGATGCCCGTGAACTTGATGCAAGGTGCCCGTAGTCTTGGGTATGCCCGTGGTGGAAGACTTTAAATAGACTTAAAAAGTGGGAGGTGATATAGGTTTCGACATAGTGGGATGAGTTGTCGTTTGTGTCGTAGTCCCATGTTATCCATAACTTGTGTTGAGCATGTTACTATGTGTTTAAGTTTATTTTTGCTTACTCTGTTATAATATTGATGCAATATACATTTTAAACTTCGTGATCATTGATGATGCGTGTTTTCTATACGGCATTCCTTTTATGTTTTGTAAACAAATATTTTTATGGGTAACAAAGTTGAGCCAAGAAATTAAAGTCTTGGAAGAGTTTTATGAAGTTCAGTACGTAGTTGGGTTTTAGATAAGTTGTTATTCATTTTTTAGTTATACTTTATTGTTTTGGTCATTGTCTTTGAGGATCCAAGGTTCGATATTTATTATTTTATATTTTTAGTTTATTGTAGATTTTCGTGCATTTAATTTTATGGTTTAATTTTGGTCCGATTGCAATGATCGAGAGTGTTGGGCTCGATGTGGGGTTTCAGTAGTTCAAAGGGGTTAGTGTAATTAAATGTTAGACAGATTTTTCTAAACCTACAAAATCCTAGTTTCACTTGAGGAAGTCGAACGGGCTTGTAAACAGAGGAATCATGCGAGCAGTTCAACTAGGAAGTTGTAAAAGTTTTCAAGAGCTTTGTATAGAGCCCAGGATCAATCGACTATGCGAAAAGTTTGAGAGCCTTTCGATCATTATAGAGTTATTTGTATTTTTTTTGGAACAAGTAGGATTTCATATTGTTTATCATCGGGATGTTGCATCGATCATGTTTAATTGAATGATCTAGGGATGACAACGAGATGGATTGGAGACGGATTTGACCATCCCCGTCCCTGAATCCCTAATCCACTTCCATCCCCGCCCCCTTTTTTTTAATAGAAAAAATTAATTTATCCTATATAAAAAGGTAATCACAAATTAACTCAACCCATACAATTGGATTTGATTTTGTACCTTTACATCTTTTTCAATCTTATTTTTTCTTGCTTCTTAATTATACTTGATAAAGAGACCTATTCACCTTAATATACAACTATGTTACAACAGAAACATGTTAAACAGTTAAAATGTCATCCATAGAATAACTCTTATAAACTCTAACAACTTCTCACAATTTCACTAAGAAAGGGAATAAAAAGTGAACAACTCTAATGTAAAATTGTAAATACTTTTACATATAAAGGGGTTAAAAAGTAAAATAAAATCTATTTAATAATTATTTTAGAACGGGGTGGGGAATGGGGTGGAAGTACTCGGACCCGCCTCCGACCCGTTCTCCGTTTTGTTTTCAAATCTTACTTCCAAATCCAACCCTATCTCCAATAAATTTTCCAAACCTCCAATCCAAATGGGGTGAGAAACGGGGCAGATCGAAGCAGATTGGACGAGAGTTGATTTTTGTGGTATTTTTTAGATGTTTTGAACAGTTAGGCTGCAGAAACGAACGCCAAAACAAGAGTTGTCTCTGTTTTATTTGCAAATAACAAAATCAGGAAAAAACGAAATACTGCCATAATCTGATTTTCAAAAAATTTCATTAAGGTTATTCTAAAATTCTAAAATTTCTAAAATGTTTATTGAGAGTTGGTTTATGTATATCTTTTGTGTTGGGATAAAATTTTGAAGTCTAATTCAAAGCACAAAAATCCGTGAGTGAATTGCAGCGGATTTGAACCTATGCAGGCTACACAAACATAATTTGACAAAATAACTTTTAACTCGAGTATCAGAATTGCACACTATTTATTTTGTTTAAAACTAGATACATTGAACTCCAGAAAGTACATATTTTGTGTTTTATTTTTATCCAAGCAAAATTAGGTTTTCAATTGAATTTGACGAAACAGTTTTGGTGTCTCAAAATGAGGTATCTAATTTTGAACCGACAGGACAGTGTCGACTGAACTCTGTTTTTAAGTTATCATCTATCATTTGAAAGCTTGTAGAGAGTAGTTTCTATTGATATTCATCCCAATACCTTTATTTATAGAATATACGTTCCAGAATTTTTAAGATTGAATCTAACTATATATTTTTGTCCACTTGAGCAATTTGCTAAAAAAGACTATTTTCTTTTTGCTTTCCGACCATTTTCTTGCCTTTTAGTCCATTTGTACTTAATGTTTAAGTCTGAAATTATTTATTGTGAGTTCTACAAGGATGCATGGATGTCGAATACCAGGTAGGAGATGGCTCGACGGTTGGATTAGCCCGTGACCTCTACTTGGAGTCCTTGTGATTCCTCCGGTGAAGGACTGCGAAACAACTGGATAAAGAGGTGCCCCAACCATTGAAGCAGCCCGTGAACTCTATAATAGGGTGCCCGATGTGGGTAACCCACGGTGCAAGACCGTTGAATTCTGCATGAGTCGATCGCATGTCGAGCATGATATCATTGTGGTTATCTAGTTGGATATTTCAATTGTTGTTTTTTCACATAATGTTATTAATGCAGGCATGCTTTAATCAATATGTCGACTGTTGAATATGATTTTCTACTCGAGCTGTGGCTTATTTTGTTTTGTAAACTAACAATTTACAAATGATGATATGAATTCGAGGACTTAGACCTAGAGTTTGGAGATGATTCAACATGGTAGTTAGGATTATGTTTTCAGTAGTACTATTATATTTTAGATTTTTTAGGCTTTGGTTTAATTACTTGGGCAATTGTAGGCCGTTATTTGATTTCATGTACTTTTTTAGAGAAATTGTTTATTTGGCCATTGTCATTGTTGACCAGTGTATTTGAAAGTTTTATTTATTTACTGGAGTTGTCGTTATGTTGAGTTTATATTGTGTTGTTGTACTATTCTATTGCTTAATTCATATCTTGAAAGTTTTGGGTGTGACATTTTCAATCATAACAGCGTTTTCTTCGTTATTCTTGTACAAGGAAAGATTTCATGAAGTTCGGAATGTGACACCCAACCTAGCTGATAGATAGAATGCAAAGACTATGAACAATAGAATGGAACTAAAACGTAAATTAAAATTTGGACTTTGGATTAAGACAACTCAATTAAAAGATAGAAAATCTTGAGACAGTCCAAAAAAACGACGCCACAAATTTGGTGGCCGGGCATGAATTGATCATTGTATTACCCTATCAAAAAAATTTATCAAACTAATTTGTTACCACTGTTCAGATGAATAGCGGCAAGTATTTCAGTATTATTTCTCATAGACAGAAGGATTGGTTACGTGAATTTCCAAACGATTTTTAATTTGAGGATGAAGGATTGGTTTTAATTGGACAGGATTAATCTAGGATTTTGCATTCTCTCCTCCTCTTGTATTGTCAATTTTATATCAATTACTGCATATTACACATATCTACAAAAAAACACACATAGGCTATCTTCGCTAAGCACGAATAAGTACTCTTACCAGCACGATCAGTCTCTATGGTAGAGATTGTCTAGTAGCACGACATGCTTCGTATGTAATATAATCTGTCTCGGTTGATTATCATAAATTCATTTTTAAAAAAATGTTGCATGACCACATTAGGAGTCCATAACACAAGCACACACGGTAGACAGAGAATGAATAGAAATGAGTTCATAAACAAAATAAATCCTTGAAGTCATACAACCACGATCTGAGTTTCATCTACAACCTAGTAAAAGAGAGTTAGTCGGCCATCAGAGTTAGATTACTCGTGTCTTGAATGATGGAGTTTTCTATAATAATTTGGTGCTCACAATACCCTAAGTACAACAATGATATTAATTACTCACCAACCCTCCTCCTAATTACATTTTTCTTACTCTCTCAAAGAGCTCGAAGTGATTTCCCAGATTTTTCAGATTCTCTTGAGATAAAAATAATAACTTGAATAGGCTAATATTTTCTGTATATTTCTCAACCTTCTGAAGAGGCATTATATAAGATTACAAGATGTAGCTAAGTAGGGAAAAGGATAAACATAATATCTACAAATAGATAAGTAAGGAAAAGGATAAACATAATATCTACACGATTTACGCCAACACTCCCCCTCAAGTTGGTGCATAGATATCTCTTATACCCAATTTGTCGAGTGAATCCCAGAATACCTTCCCGGATACTGCATGTGTCAATATATCCGCAAGTTGCTCTTCGAATCTCACGAACGGAATAGCCACCAGATCCTCATCCAGTTTCTCCTTGCAAACTAACCCTATCCCTTCTTAGCCAAAAAAAACTAACCCTATCCCTATTTGGAGTCTTTTTGCTCGACCTTGTGCGTCACGACGCTGACCCGACTCGTTCAAATCCGTAGCTTGAAAAATCAACTAGAAAGTCAAAAATGCTCCGTGTAGACACGGTTTGATTCTGATGCCTTTGGGGCAGTTCAACTTTCCCCTGGTCAATTAAGCTCCAAATCATGATCAATTATCCTCCAACCCCTGAAACATTCCAAACACACTTCAAATTCCAAATATTCAAATATGTGGACAGAATAAGAATAAGTTAAGTGGCGTCAATGTCAACGTTTCCGCACTTATTTTTCTATCCAATTAACGTAATGTTATAAAATATCATAATGCCATTGGAGGTTGTTAAAAAATAACTCCTCCAAATATAATTTAATCGTACAGTTTTTTATTTCATTATCTCCAAAGTTTGGGAATCAAAAATTGCAGGTTGGGATCGAAGGATTACTACCCCGCGTTAGACTTAATTTAATCACCAACTTTTGCAAGATTTTTTGTTTAGAAATGTTTTGAGCGAGAATCAAAATGGGAAAGGAAGGTCCTATTCAGTTGCCAAAAAAGAATCGGAAAACAATTTTCGTGCGATTTTTTTGGTGTTCAATTACCAAGAAAGTAGTGGGTCCCAAATTTGAAAATTTTCCACTGAAATTTACTTTCTTCCAACTCATGTCTTGCCAAATTCATAGAATTATGTGTCGTGGAAAAATCTTAAGATTTCTATTTGGACTATGATAATTATTAAATTAGTATCTTATTATTTTTCGTCCTTATTTGGATTTTTTTTTTGTTTTGCATCAATTTTTTTGGTGGGTTATTGATTCGTCTCAACAAGATAGAAAAATATTAAATTATGTTCAAAAATAAAAATATTTAGAAGATGAAAAAGAATGAAAATATGATCTGTTTTTAGCTAATTTTTCATATTTAGTGAACTTTCTTTAACTTTTGGACTTAATTTTACATTTTTATATTCCTTTTCGTTGAGATAACTAATATTCCACAAAATACTGATAAAATTAACATATACAAAAAAAAAAGGATAAACATAAAAAATATTTAATTTAGTTAAGTACATCGGTACACCAATCAGTACAATAACTATATATATACTTTTTAAGTTATACCGTATTTAGATAGGACAGAGCCAGGAGTTTCACTACGCATAGGCGAATATATACTCAAGAAAAAAAAATTAAAATATCTAGTAAGGACGAGCCTATATACTTCATAAAAATTCTTTTTCTACATAATAAAAAGGATTTTTTTCTTGGAGGGGCGACCGGCCCTACTAGCCCCCGCCAGCTACATCTGTGGTGTTTAGGATACTTTGCTTTCTTTTTACACAGCAAAATATATATTGGAGTTATAGTGGTACATATGTTATTCTCTCTATTCATAGGTTATAGTGTTCGCCCTATATAAGAAAAAAAAAATCCTTTATTATTATGGTCCCTTCAGATTGAATTTCGATAACACATCAAATTCCACGAGCTTCTGTTTAAGAACTTCAGCGTAAGAACTTGAGATCTGATTCCTATACCCCACATGGCACCACTGCTTATTGGCATCTTGAGCATCCTTTCACGTGAACCGTATTTAGTGTCTCTTCATTTCATTTTTAAAATTGCTAGATGCGCGGCCCCTTTGGAGTCACAACAAAGATATTCCAACATGCTTCAGGCCCTCTTGCTCCGTTATGAGGGATGAATGAAAGCTTCCATGACCACAGCATAGTTTAAGTTCCTAAAAAAAATATCGGGAACTCGTTCAACCCGAAAAATAAACTTGCAATGAGTGTTTTGTGTTTATGAAGAACCAACATCCACTTGTCACTAACTTGTTTCGCTCTCTCCTTCCTTTCCGTCCATAGATTCCCTTTTAAGTTCTTGATATTTTCCATCCGGCCCCTATTTTCTTGTCCGAGCAATAATCTAACAGTCTTCACAATAATTATCATTTGTTGCACGGAAATAATATGTTGTCAACCAAGTTGATATATTAAAATATAGAGAAGGGGGATAAAGACAAACAAGAATATGATTAGGTAATATAAAGACAAATTGAAACAAATTTCCCCATGCGTGAAATTAACAAAATAGTGTTTATAATTACTTTAATCTCATGAACTCTCTCTCTCTCTCATCACAGTTTGTTGATGATTGGTGGAGGCCTTGAAAGCGACCAATGCTAAATTTCAAGAGTCCCAAATAGGGCCAAATGCAGATATTCCCGCAGCTTTACATGCATTGACAACATCCCTACTGCCTTCTGGATTACTAGTAACGATCACAACCTCAGCTCCCCAATTTCTCGCAGCCTCAACACTCATTTGCGACACATTAGGGCGCCCAAGCACTGCAGTATCATGAACAGTCACCTTCTCTTTTGGGTACCCACTCACCCACTCTTCGATCTCTTTTCCAAAGTTTTGCTGGATCCCTCTTGCCACCCAAATCAAGCGTACATTAGCCTTACATGGCTGCAACAGGAATGATAAAAAGACGCCAATGCCCGAGCCAGTTGCCACCACTAACACCCTATCGTACATGTTAACCAAGTAAGGCATTCCAGGAAAATGAACAGTTCTAACCCACAAGTGACTACGTGGGTCAGAGATCAAGGACTTCGTGAAATCACCGACTGCACCTGCTAACATCATGTGCTCTTTCTTCCCGTCAGAAATGATTCCAAAAGCATGCCATTCAGATAAAGGAGATGGACTGATTCGGCCCAATAGGCCAGCTGAAACCCCTCCTTCAAACTTGATGATGGAGCCTTGGTTAGAGGGAGCAGAGACATTAACCTTGACTCGTCTCATTGTTATCCATGGAATGATTATCAGTACGGTAATAGCTATGGTCAACAAAAAATCTGGACTCGTAATTAGTCTTGAACCAAAATTGTAACCGTACGATTTAGATATTGGGTCATAAGAGATGGTGAGGATGATAAAGGCCCAAAGGAGGACGAGGGCGGTCCAACCCGCAAGCCTGTGTGTCCTTTCAAAGAGGTTGTGGTGGAGATGGCGTACCGGTGGAAATGCCGCCAACGAAGAGAGAGAGAGGAGAGAGAGTATGATGGATGCAATGGCAATGATTATAGGTGAACTATTTTCTTTGTCTCTAAGAGCGAGGACTAAAGCATAAATGAGCCACACGATAGAGGAGATGCCACAACCGCTGTGGATCCCACCGAGTGACTGGAGGAGGGATGTGACGACAGTCTTGATGCAGAGTGGTACCCATGATCGACCGAAGACTTTCACCGCGAGGTAGAAAACAATCCGCAAACACACCTCGCTACGGCATAATGTCAGAGCAAGAATGTTGCCAATTGAAAACAAAGCACCTTTGTTTTTAGCATATTGGAATTTTTCAAAAGCTGAGAGAACCAATAAAGTGATGTTTAAAGCCAAACAAGTCACAAAGAGTTGCTTGTAGACAGTGAAAAGGCCTTGATCGAGCAAGATGACAGACAATCTCGACGGTTTAGGTTTATTGTACTTCTCTATTTGTTCTCTTTTGCCTTCGATGAATGGAGGCTCTGAAACAGGAACTGGTTTCAGTTCCTCTTCTTCTTCACCTTCTTCCAAAGACTTGAAACTGCAAAAAATGTCCTCATCGTATTCCTCCTCAAACTCCAGATCACAGAAATGACTACTAGGGCGACTCCCTGAGATTTGACTCGCACTGGAGTAAGGGATAACCTTGGAAGTGCTCTCCCGTGGCAGTTCTAGACATTGCATTTTCACTCTAAATGACAAAGCAAAAGATGGACAATATATAGGATGAGAAGGGAGAGTATTCACAAGCAGAAAAATATTTAAATATCACACAATAGAATTTATATAACATGTTCAGGGAGTTTAGAATTTACAAAAATGCTACAAACACAACAATTTTGCACAACACAATGCACAACACATCAAAACGACGTAGTTTCATTAAGGGGAAAAAAAATAGATTGAGTTTTGGTCTTCTTTTCCTTAATGAAACTATGTCGTTTTGATGTGTTGTGCATTATGTTGTGCAAAATTATTGTGTTTGTAGCATTGTTCTAGAATTTATTTTGTTAGGTGGAAGTTTATTACGGGATCTATTATGTTGTGATTGGTGACTCACCAGCTTATAACTTTTATTCTTGTAACACCCGCCATCTATAGTTGTCCCCCTTGTAATTGTGTACTAGTCACTTTTTTAAGATTTCAATATATTCCTTTCATTTCCAAAAAAAAAAAATCTCCACTGTATAGTCGTGACTCAGTTGGGGTGTTTTGAATTGATTGGGTTAACTCAGTGGGTGTTTTTAATTTTTTAGATAATTAGATTATGTAGTTGGGTTATTTGGAGTTCGCAACTTGTTTGCTCTATGTTTGGTGTTTTACTTTTATTTACAAAAATGAGATGTTAAGGTTAGGTTGAGTTTGTTACAAGTAGCATGCAACACTAGAAGGATCCACAATTATTCTTCGAAACTCTCTCAGTGGAGTGCTTTTCTTATTGTAATAATTTCATATTTTTATCTTATGATAAATGAAATTTGCTTTGCTGATAAAAGGAAAAAAAAAATATCCACTGTGTAGTATTGCATGAAGAGTTTTATTGAGGAGATCAATAGGATGGCATGTGGCACCTGCAAGTATTCCAAACACACATCAAATTCCAAATATTCAAATATGTGGACACAATAAGTATAAGTTAAGTGGCGTCAATGTCAACGTTTCCGCACCTATTTTTCTATCCAATAAACGTAATCTTATAAATATCATAATGCCATTGGAGGTTGTTAAAAAATAACTCCTCCAAATATAATTTCATTGTACAGTTTTTTATTTCATTATCTCCAAATTTGGGAATAAAAAATTGCCGGTTGGAATCGAAGGATTACTACCCCGCGTTAGACTTAATTTAATCACCAACTTTTGCAATATGTTTTGTTTAGAAATGTTTTGAGCGAGAATCAAAATGGGAAAGGAAGGCCCTATTCAGTTGCCAAAAAAGAATCGGAAAATAATTTTGTGCAACTTTTTTGGTGTTCAGTTACCAAGAAAATAGTGGGTCCCAAATTTAAAACTTTTCCATTTAGATTTACTTTCCTCCAAATCATGTTCTGCCAAATTCATAGGATTATGTATGACGTCGGAAAAATTTTAAGATTTCTATTTGGACTATGGTAATTATTAAATTAGTATCTTATTATTTTTCATTCTTATTTGAATTTTTTTGTTTTGCATCAATTTTTTTAGTGGGTTATTGATTCGTCTCAACAAGATAGAAAAATATTAAACTATGTTCAAAAATAAAAAATATTTGAAAGACGAAAAATAATGAAAATATGATATGTTTTTAGCTTATTTTTCATATTTAATGAACTTTCTTTAACTTTTGGACTTAATTTTACGTTTTTAGATTCTTTTTCGTCGAGATAACTAATATTCCACAAAATATTGATAAAATTAACATATACAAAAAAAAATGGATAAAAATAAAAAATAATTAATTTAGTTAAATACATCAGTACACCAATCATTACAATAACTATATATATATATATATATATATAACTATATATATATATATTTTAAGATATACCGTATTTAGCTAGGACAGAGCTAGAAGTTTCACTACGCATAAGCGAATATATATTCAAGAAAAAAAATTAAAATATCTAGTAAGGACGAGCCTATATACTTCATAAAAATTCTTTTTCTACATAATAATAAAGGATTTTTTTCCTGGAGGGGTGACCGCCCCTACCAGCCCCCGCTGGCTACATCTATACCCCACATGGCACCACTGCTTATTGGCATCTTGAGCATCCTTTCACGTGAACCGTATTTAGTGTCTCTTCATTTCATTTTTAAAATTGCCTTCTTCACAATATGGTTTCAGATTGCTAGATGCGCGGCCCCTTTGGAGTCACAACAAAGATATTCCAACATGCTTCAGGTCCTCTTGCTACGTTATGAGGGATGAATGAAAGCAGCTTCCATGACCACAGCATAGTTTAAGTTCCTAAAAAATAAAACAACACATCCAGGATATATAGATGGTCCTCGAAAAAAACTATTGGGAACTCGTTCAACCCGAAAAATAAGCTTGCGATAAGTGTTTTGTGTTTATGAAGAACCAACATCCACCTGTTACTAACTTGTTTCGCTCTCTCCGTCCTCTCCGTCCATAGATTCCCTTTTAAGTTCTTGACATTTTCCATCCCCTATTTTCTTGTCCGAGCAATAATCTATTACATAAAATGGTCTTCACAATAATCATCATTTGTTGCACAGAAATAATATGTTGTCAACCGAGTTAGTATATTAAAAATTTAGAGAAGGGGGAAAAAGACAAAGAAGAATATGATTAGGTAATATAAAGACAAATTGAAACAAATTTCCCCATGCGTGAAATTAACAAAATAGTGTTTATAATTACTTTAATCTCGTGAACTCTCTCTCTCTCTCGCATCATAGTTTGTTGATGATTGGTCGAGGCCTTGAAAGCGACCAATGCTAAATTTCAAGAGTCCCAAATAGGGCGAAATGCAGAAATCCCTGCAGCTTTACATGCATTGACTGTTGTTTCTGGTGTACGAAAATCAGATTCCAAGTCACGCAATAAGTTGCACAGTAGAACACAAGAACAGAAAAAATTACAGAAACTTACTAAAGCCAATCTTAGGGTTCCGAAAATTGGCGAATCGAGGCAAGTAAAATACTCTGTCCTTAAAACAAATTACGTCCCCCACACTGGTGCTAATAGGACAATCGGACGTTTGCTTCCCAGGATACAACGACTATCGACGAAAGGAGGCAGCACTTCGATCCTCTCGACAGGCGAACCGAAAAACAGCGGTGTAATCTCAGACAGAAAATGGTATGGATGCAATGCGTGAGTGCAGAGAATTTTTGGTACCGAAAAAATGAAGACAACCTTCTGATTTTATAGTCACAGAGGTGTCTGTTAGGAGGCATTGCAACTGACCGAAAAGTTGCGACTTACCGGAAAGTTGTAATTATTTGGAGAAGAACGCGTCCCTTACAGAAAAAACGCGTCTAGTTATAATTTTAGAAGATGGGTCCGCGGGTTGGGCCATGGGTTAAAAGAAAATTAAATCCGGTTGGGTCTAGCCCAATCCGTATTAATTTTCTCTAAAAAGAATATATCCATTAGCCTAAGCCCAAACCCAAGCCCACAGCCCACGAGCCCGTGCCCGACCTGCCCGCCCGGTCGGTCGGACGGACGGCGGCGGCGGCGCGCACGCGCGTGTTTGTAGAATTGTGTGTGCGCTCGCCCGCTCACAAAATTTCTATGACCCTAAGGGCCAAGCCCTTGTGCAAAAATCCTAGTAATAAGCTCAAGGATTTTTCCTTCTCTAACCAATGTGGGACAAACCCACATCCCCCCCTTCTACCAACATTCATGTATGAGTATATAGCTCACTTTATGAACAATTTCCAATTCATCCAAAATTACATATGAAAACCAACCACACGAGGTTTATCTCTACTCGGAGACGAACACAACGGTATGTGAAACCACCCCGTTCGAAGACCGGGTCCCGCTTAATTTGTAACTTCAAAATGGAGGTTTTCAATAATTTTTTCCAACAATCCCCCACATGAATGAAATTGGCAGAATAAACCATGCTATGAGAGTGCAGATGCAGATGCAGATGTTCTGAGAATACAGTAGGACGTATTCCGTATAGAGTAAGGTAGCTTTGGCTTTGAACCTTCTCCTGTGAATAACCATCGGATTTACTAGCTAACCAATGAACGCGATGTCTTGAACTGTTCAGCCGTTTGTGTAAACCAAGACAATAGCCATCACATGAAATACTTCCTGACGCAGTTTGATTCTTACGGTTGTGCCCATTATGGCCCTGGGACACTCCTGGTGTTCATGAATGTTTATAGAGATTTCAGCCCTTGACAATCTCATAGAAGCGGCCCCTTCACATTCATATAGGTGATTCTTATTAAGAGTATCTTGCTATACTCCATTTGGTTTACCAAAATATAATAATCATTAAAAGCAATGGTTAACCTAAAACGCTGTTGGCATCACTGTTTTATCATAGGAATGGGTAGGAGACATAGTCTCCACAGTGATATTCTTAAGTCACATACAACTCGGTTGTCCCTTTGAACCTAGATCTTAAGGATCTCCAGTCAGCTAGGTAGGGTTGCCGAGAAAAAGGGTATACCTTCTTTTCAGTTCACAGCCAAGGCCAACGTGGTGGAACATGTCAAGAAGCACAACAACAAAACCAAGAAAAGAAAGCAACCAGACAGAGGGCAGACTTTTGCTCCAAAAAATGGGAGAAACAAGAAGGCTTGATTTGATGGGAAGTGCTTTGTTTGTGACAAGCCTGGACATCGAGCTGCTGACTGTTACAGCAAGAAAGGGAATTTCAAGAAGCATCCAGCGCAAGCAAATGTGACTGAGGTGCAGAATGTCACAAATGGAGTTTCAGAATTGAACCTTTCAGCAGTAGTTTCAGAAGTTAACATGGTGGATTCGAATCCCAAAGAATGGTGGATAGATACCGGAGCCACTCGCCACGTATGCTCAGACAGGTAGATGTCCACTAGCTACCAACCGGTGGATTCAGGCAAACAACTTTTTATGGGTAACTCTTCAAGCTCCAAGGTCAATGGACAAGGAAAAGTGGTTCTGAAAATGACTTCTGGACGTGAGTTGACTTTAAATGAAGTGCTGCATGTGCCCGAAATTCGTAAGAATTTAGTGTCTGGCTCGCTACTTAGCAAGAATGGTTTCCGACTGGTTTTTGAATCAGATAAGGTTGTCTTGTCTAAGAGTGGTGTGTATGTAGGAAGGGGATACATGTCCAATGACATGTTTAAGATGAATGTAATGACTAAGGTTCCTGCCTTTCCGGGTTCTAATGAAATAAACACATCTTCTGCGTATATTGTTGATTCTTCTAATTTATGGCATACTAGGTTAAGACATGTGAATTTTGGTTCTCTACGTCGTTTAATTAACTTAGACTGTTTACCTAAATTTAACATAAACACAGAACATAGATGTGAAGTTTGCATTGAGGCAAAAATGACAAGAAATTCTTTTCACAAAGTAGAAAGAAGCACAGACGTTAATCCATACAGATTTGTGTGATCTAAAATTTGTACAGACTCGAGGTGGTAAAAAATATTTTATTATCTTTATCGACGATTGTACAAGATATTGCTATGTGTACTTACTCAGGAGTAAGGATGAAACCTTAGAAAAATTTATTCACTATAAGAATGAAGTCGAAAATCAACTTGGCAAGAGGATTAAGGTAGTTCGTAGTGATAGAGGTGGCGAGTATGAAGCACCTTTTGGTGAATTCTGTGCTCAACATGGAATAATTCACCAAACTACAGCTCCTTATTCACCTCAACAAAATGGTATTGCTGAACGAAAAAATAGAACTCTAAAGAACATGATGAATGCCATGTTGATTAGTCCAGGATTGTCACAGAATTTGTGGGGGGAAGCAATTCTGTCTGCAAATTATATCCTGAACAAAATTCCACACAAGAAAACAAATGCAATACCTTATGAATTGTGGAAAGGTCGCAAACCTTCCTACAAATATTTGTAAGTGTGGGGGTGTTTAGGTAAGGTGGCGGTTCCTCTACCTAAGAAGGTTAAGATATGACCAAAAACCGTTGATGGTGTATTCATCGGTTATGCGAATAACAGCAGTGCATATCGATTTCTTGTCATTAAGTCAGAAATTCCAGAGATTCATGTTAGTACAATTATGGAATCAAGAAATGCTACTTTCTTTGAGTAGATATTTCCATACAATAATACACCTGTAGTTAGTTCCACTAAGGAAACTAATGATATGGAAATTGATGTTGTACCAACCCAAGAGGTTATGGAAAAGGATGAGGATGAGCCTAGACGGAGTAAACGGTCAAGAACAGTAAAATCTTTTGGTTCAGATTTCCTAACTTATATGTTGGAAACTGAACCGCAAAACTTTAAAGAAGCTATGTCCTCTCCCGAGGCTCCTTTATGGAAAGAAGCCATCAATAGTGAAATTGAGTCCATTTTGCAAAATCATACCTGGGAACTTGTAGATCTCCCACCAGGTTGCAAACCTTTGGGATACAAGTGGATATTCAAAAGGAAGATGCGAACGGATGGATCAATAGATAAATATAAGGCGAGACTAGTCATTAAAGGATACAGACAGAAAGAAGGTTTAGATTACTTTGAAACTTACTCACCTGTTACTAAGATAACATCCATTCGGATGTTAATTGCGTTTGTAGCTTTGAACAATCTCGAGATACACCAGATGGATGTAAAAACAGCTTTCCTGAATGGTGATCTTAAGGAAGAGATCTACATGGAACAACCAGAAGGGTTTAAAGTTGTTGAGAAAGACAACAAAGTATGTAAGCTTGTTAAATCATTGTATGGTTTAAAGCAAGCGCCAAAGCAATGGCATGAAAAGTTTGACAACGTCATGATCTTGAATGGTTTCACCATCAATGAATGTGACAAATGTGTATATGTCAAAAAGACTGACAAAGGTTATGTCATTGTATGTTTATATGTGGATGATATGTTGATAATTGGTAGTAATGATCAAGTAATCAAGGCCACAAAGAAATTGTTGAACTCAAAATTTGATATGAAAGACTTAGGTCTAGCAGACGTCATTCTAGGAATTAAAATTACTAGAATGTCTGAAGGTATCATCTTGTCTCAAAAACATTATATAGAGAAGATACTTGAAAAGTTCAACAAGAATGACAAGAGCATAGCAAAAACACCGGTAGACTTAACGTTGCACCTATATAAGTATATCAGTACGAGTGTTTTTCAATTAAAATATGCTCGTGTTATAGGCAGTCTAATGTACTTAATGAATTGTACAAGACCAGATATAGCATATTCAGTTAGTAAGGTAAGTCGCTATACTAGTAATCCCGGAAGGGATCACTGGACGGCTTAATCAGGGTACTTAGGTATTTAAGATATACCACTGATTATGGATTGCACTATACACGATATCCAGCGGTATTAGAAGGATATAGTGACGCAAACTGGATATTGGATACCGATGATTCAAAATCCACAAGCGGATTTGTATTTACTCTAGGTGGAGCTGCTGTGTCTTGGAAATCTACCAAACAAACTTGTATTGCAAGATCCACCATGGAGTCAGAATTTATCGCTTTGGATAAGGCTAGTGAAGAAGCTGAATGGTTACGTCACGTCATAGAAGATATTCCAAACTGGCCAAAACCTGTGTCTGCAATTTGCATACATTGCGATAGTCAATCAGCAATAGGCAGAGCACAGAGTAATTTGTATAACAGGAAGTCTCGTCATATACGTCGACGACATAATACCGTTAGACAACTAATTTCTAATGGAGTTATTACTATTGACTATGTAAGATCAAAGAATAACATCGCATATCCGCTAACCAAAGGGTTAACTACAGAATTAGTTGTCAATACATCGAGGGGAATGGGGCTAAAGCCCATGTCATAAAAGTTGCTATAACGGCAACCCTACCTAGCTGACTGGAGATCCTAAGATCTAGGTTCAAAGGGACAACCGAGTTGTATGCGACTTAAGAATATCGCTGTGGAGACTATGTCTCCTACCCATTCCTATGATAAAACAGTGATGCCTGCAACGTTTTAGGTTAAGCATTGCTTTTAATGATTCTTATATTTTGGTAAACCAAATGGAGTATAGCAGGATACTCTTAATAAGAATCACCTATATGAATGTGAAGGGGCCACTTCTATGAGATTGTCAAGGGCTGAAATCTCTATAAACATTCATGAACACCAGGAGTGTCCCAGGGCCATAATAGGCACAACCGTAAGAACCAAACTGCGTCAGGAAGTATTTCGTGTGATGGCTATTGTCTTGGTTTACACAAACGGCTGAACAGTTCAAGACATCGCGTTCACTGGTTAGCTAGTAAATCCGATGGTTATTCACAGGAGAAGGTTCAAAGCCAAAAGCTACCTTACTCTATACGGAATACGTCCTACTGTATGCTCAAAACATCTGCATCTGCATCTGCGCTCTCATAGCATGGTTTATTCTGCCAATTTCATTCATGTGGGGGATTGTTGGAAGATTTATTGAAAACTTCCATTTTTGAGTTACAAATTAAGTGGGACCCGGTCTTCGAATGGGGTGGTTCCACATACCGTTGTGTTCGTCTCCGGATGGAGATTAACCTCGTGTGATTGGTTTTCATATAAAGATTTTGGATGAATTGGAAATTGTCCTTAAAGTGAGCCATATGCTCACGTATGGTATTGGTAAAAGGAAGGTATGTGGGTTTGTCCCACATTGATTGGAGAAGGAAAAATCCTTGAGTATATTACTAGGATTTTTGCACAAGGTTTGGCCCTTAGGGTCATAGAAATTTTGTGAGCAAGCGAGCGCACACAAAATTCCACGCGCGCGCACGCGCCATCCCCGCCGCCGTCCGTCCGACCGACCGGGCGGGTCAGGACGGGCACGGGCCCGTGGGCCATGGGTTGTGGGCTTGGGCTTGGGCTTGGGCTAATCAATATATATCTTTTTAGGGAAAATTAATTCGCATTGGGCTTGGGCCCAAACGGATTTAATTTTTTAACCCGTTGAGACCCGTAGCAATTAAATTGAACAGGCGCGCTTTTCTGTTCCAAAAAGACGCGTCTTTCTTCTCCGATCAGTCATGAATTTTCGATCAGTTGCAATCCTTCTGAATGGACACCTCCGTACTTATAAATACAGAGGTCGGCCTCATTTTTCCAGTACGAAAAAATCTTCTGCAGTCTCTGCATACATAGCATCCCATTAACTTCTAAGATTACACCGCGGTTTTCCGGTTCGCCTGTCGAGAGGATCGAAGTGCTGCCTCCTTTCGTCGATAGTCGTTGTATCCTGGGAAGCAAACGTCCAATTGTCCCATTAGCACCAGTGTGGGGGACGTAATTTGGTTTAAGGACAAAGTAATCTACTCGCCTCGATTCGCTAATCTTCGGAACCCTAAGATTGGATTTTGTAAGTTTCTGCATATCACTTCCGTTCTTGTGTTCTACTGTGTACCATATTGCGTGATTGGAAATTTGATTTTCGTACACCGGAAACAACATTGACAACATCCCTACTGCCTTCTGGATTACTAGTAACGATCACAACCTCAACTCCCCAATTTCTCGCAGTCTCAACACTCATTTGCGACACATTAGGGCTTCCAAGCACTGCAGTATCATGAACGGTCACCTTCTCTTTTGGGTACCCACTCACCCACTCTTCGATCTCTTCTCCAAAGTTTTGCTGGATCCCTCTTGCACCCAAATCAAGCGTACATTAGCCTTACATGGCTGCAACAGGAATGATAAAAAGACCCCAATGCCCGAGCTAGTTGCCACCACTAACACCTTATCGTACATGTTAACCAAGTGAGGCATTCCAGGAAAATGAACAGTTCTAACCCACAAGTGACTACGTGGGTCCGAGATCAAGGACTTCGTGAAATCACCGACTGCACCTGCTAGCATCATGTGCTCTTTCTTCCCGTCAGAAATGATTCCAAAAGCATGCCATTCAGATAAGGGAGATGGACTGATTCGACCCAATAGGCCAGCTGAAACCCCTCCTTCGAACTTGATGATGGAGCCTTGGTTAGAGGGAGCAGAGACATTAACCTTGACTCGTCTCATTGTTATCCATGGAATGATTATCAGTACGGTAATAGCTATGGTCAACAAAAAATCTGGACTCATAACGAGTCTTGAACCAAAATTGTAACTGTATGATTTAGATATTGGGTCATAAGAGATGGTGCGGATGATAAAGGCCCAAAGGAGGATGAGGGCGGTCCAACCCCCAAGCCTGTGTGTTCTTTCAAAGAGGTTGTGGTGGAGATGGCGTACCGGTGGAAATGCTGCCAACGAAGAGAGAGAGAGGAGAGAGAGTATGATGGATGCAATGGCAATGATCATAGGTGAACTATTTTCTTTGTCTCTAAGAGCGAGGACTAAAGCATAAATGAGCCACAGGATAGAGGAGACGCCACAACCGCTGTGGATCCCACCGAGTGACTGGAGGAGGGATGTGACGACGGTCTTGATGTAGAGTGGTACCCATGATCGACCGAAGACTTTCACCGCGAGGTAGAAAACAATCCGCAAACACATCTCGCTACGGCATAATGTCAGAGCAAGAATGTTGCCAATTGAAAATAGAGCACCTTTGTTTTTAGCATATTGGAATTTTTCAAAAGCTGAGAGAACCAATAAAGTGATGTTTAAAGCCAAACAAGTCACAAAGAGTTGCTTTTAGACAGTGAAAAGGCCTTGATCGAGCAAGATGACAGACAATCTCGACGGTTTAGGTTTATTGCACTTCTCTATTTGTTCTCTTTTGCCTTCGATGAATGGAGGCTCTGAAACAGGAACTGGTTTCAGTTCCTCTTCTTCTTCACCTTCTTCCAAAGACTTGAAACTGCAAACAATGTCCTCTTCTCTTTTTCCTCCTCAAACTCCAGATCACAGAAATGACTACTAGGGCGACTCCCTGAGATTTGACTCGCACTGGAGTAAGGGATAACCTTGGAAGTGCTCTCCCGTGGCAGTTCTAGACATTGCATTTTCACTCTAAATGACAAAGCAAAAGATGGACAATATATAGGATGAGAAGGGAGAGTATTCACAAGCAGAAAAATGTTTAAATATCACACTATAGAATTTATATAACATGTTCAGGGAGTTTAGAATTTACATCTTGTTAGGTGGAAGTTTATTACGGGATCTATTATGTTGTGATTGGTGATTCACCAGCTTATAACTTTTATTCTTGTAACACCCGCCATCTATAGCTGTCCCCCTTGTAATTGTGTACTAGTCACTTTTTTAAGATTTCAATATATTCCTTTCACTTTCAAAAAAAAAAAAAAAAATCTCCACTGTATCGTCATGACTCAGTTGGGGTGTTTTGAATTGATTGGGTTGAGTCAGTGGGTGCTTTTAATTTTTTAGATATTTAGATTATGTAGTTGAGTTATTTGGAGTTCGCAACTCGTTTGCTCTATGTTTGGTGTTTTAGTTTTATTTACAAAAATGAGATGTTGAGGTTAGGTTGAGTTTCTTACAAGTAGCATGCAGCACTAGAAGGATCCACGATTATTCTTCGAAACTCTCTCAGTGGAGTGCTTTTCTTATTGTAATAATTTCATATTTTTATCTTATGATAAATGAAATTTGCTTTGCTGATAAAAGAAAAAAAAAATCTCCACTGTATAGTATTGCATGAAGAGTTTTATTGAGGAGATCAATAGGATGGCATGTGGCACCTCCAAGATAGAACAAAATACAATTAGAAAAAAATTAATGTATAAAATTCAAAACATGAATAATATTCAACAAAATATAAAATTTTCAAACCTGATAAACAAATATATACCCTTTCTAAAATAAATAATCGACGCAACCATTGGGAATAAATACTACCTCCCCTAGTCAAAATACATATACAAAAAAAACACTATTTGTAAGAGAACAACTGCTAGTATCTATAGTCCTCTAACTACATTTGTTTTTCTCAGTGTAGAAACTTTAATAAATCATCCATGATTCCTTAATTTGCATTCCATATAAACGTTGCAATTTAACTTTTTTCCAGTCAAATTGAGAAGAGAAAAAGATAATGTGTGTCGGCGTGTGTGCATATTGTAAGTTCCATAGACTTGCTCTATCTTGGTTGACAATTCCGGTTCAAAACACGTGATAGGGTTAGATGTTAATTATTTTATCGAGCTATATACATGATGTTTTATCTTTTTAGAGCGTCTATTTAAAAAATGGAAGAAATCATTGAATATGTATTTAGTTGGAGTCACTAGAGCGACTAGATCGCTCCAGTGACATATATAATTGAGGCTTTTATAAATACCAGTTAGGGTTTTTGGGAGATTATACACTTATACAGATTGATTAAGAGGCAATTCGGTGGAAAATGAAGTTTTGACAGCCTGGTTACTTTGACAATTCATCTTCTAATAAAGATTGAGAGATATCATTTTCAATGTCAAAGGCTTCAACATCAATCATTCACTTATTCTGAGTTTCCGAGGACTTGTGGATTCAAAGAACAGACAATCAATCACTTGATACGATGAATGTGGATTCGACAAATCAACCTTAGTTTAACTGTGAGGAGTTGTAGTTGTGAGTATAAGTTAATTTGTAATTACAAAATGATAAGTATAGTGATTTGATTTATTCATGTAGTTTATACCCATTTAGGAGTTTTTCACGTATATCGCATATTCTGCGTTTAAGTGATTTACTTTATATATGCTTGTGTTTATTGCATGCTTGGTTAGTATTGTTTTACACACACACACACACTAATGCATGCTTGTGTCCGAAGGCACGGCTCAAAACTTTTGACACTTAAACTTCTATCTTTTGCAAGGTTTGAGCGAAAAATAACTCAAAGGTTGTCCTAACGTGTCTTAGTGATTTCTTCTTCTATAGTTATTCTCAAATCTTCTCGTTGATTTAAACTCTGGGTTCAACTTCACTATCTATTTCGTGAAGAAATAAAAGTTAAAAAAATAGATGCTCGATCCATTTTGGCCAATAAAATAAAATAAGCTTGTATCCATGGTAGTCTTTTCTTCCTCTGTCTTATTAGTAGTCTCCCAAAATGCACAATCAATTTAATTGATGAAGCTATCATCCGAAGTGGAAATTGCAATAAAATAAGACAAAAAAATTGATTTGACCTCGAGTTTAGTAGATAGTGTCTTAACGTGGCAAATGCAGTAAAATTTGTGAGGACTCGGAAAAAAATTTCATTTTGATTGTGTTTGGGATGTTTATTAGTGAGTACCATCGTCGTAAAATATTGGTTCGGGTTCGAGTAAGTTAAGACTTGACCCGAAAGGCTTAATTTGGTCGATTTTGTGAGATAGGGGCATTATTGTGGTCTTTTGACCACCCTTTTGTTTTGCCCCAAACCCTGTAAAAAGAGTGAGGGTCATCCAGAACTGTGGAATAACGAGAAAAAATTGAAGAGTCCACCTTGAGTGAAATCTAGAGTAAGTTATCCCTTTAATAGAGAGATTTTTTTTTGTTTAATGAAGGTTAAAAGCCCCCGAACAACACCTCAACCTTGGACTTATTTAGCTATCAAAGTGCATTTCGATAAAGAGGTCGGGGTGTCTCTGACGAGTGTTTCTTTGTGCATATTTAACTTCGCGATAGGACAGCCTGTATTTGGCTACTTGGCTACTAATTTAGCTCAGAAATAAATTGTGCGAGGTGTCATAAAGTAATACCCACACTAAATACATACATGTATTATATGTGTAGAGAAATGTTCCATGGACCAAGTCTATTTGGACCAATTATAATAATACTTGTATTTGAGTCAATCCAATGGCTGAGATCAAAAACCTCAAATGCTTTAAAAAATTCCTAAATCTCATTCTCTCTCTCTCTCTCTGGTGATGTGACAATGAAATTGTCTTCTTTCTCTTGTGATTAACTTCATGGCGTCAACTTGGAAAAAATTGTCTCCATTCTTCTGGTCTACAGTGGTAGTGACGCTCATTTTGGGTTTCTTCATTCTCTACTGATCTCCTAACCCTTTTAAGGTTTCACCCAAACATGATTAGCTTATCGGGAAATTTCTAAACGAATAATCCCAATGAAATCTTTCAATTACTTATTTTACTATGTTTAACTCCACATATTCGTATATCGTAGTGTACGTTAATGTACATAAATGGTTTTCATAGACTCTGTTATTCTTCGTATTAACAATTGTTTTCAAATAGTTTTTAAAAGCTGTTGCGTTAAATTGATTCAGAAAAATGCAAAAAATAAAATAAGGTTCAGATTTTCACTGTGCTTCTGATTTTTTGTTGTGTTGCATGATTGTGTAAGTGATGGGAATTGTGAGTTGTTCAAAGGCCATTGATTTCCAGATATGAATGGGTCTGTGTACACAAACTAGAGTTGCAAAATAATCCCTGAATCAAAGAATTGCTTCGGTTTAGCAAAAAAAAAAATAGAATTGCTTCAAAAATGGTAGAAAAAATAGAGATTCTGGTGGCGGCAACGAGTGGCGAGTGGCGGCGATCTAGATCTGCGGGAGGAAGGGATTGCCGAGATGGTTGATGAGAGAGAGAGAGAGAGAGGGAGGGAAGGAGAATCTAGATTTAGGGATTTTTTAAATCATCTGGGGCTTTTAATCTATTTGATTGACTCAAGCTATTATAATTGATGTATTCTTGGTCCAAAGACACTTGGTCCATGGAGCTTTTCTCATATATATATATATACAAAAAATTTCCAATAGAGGATTCCTCATTTTGCTAAATGTGGATCGGATCAAATTTTAATGATTCGAACAGTTAAATGTGTTTAAAACGTATTTTTAAAAATACCCACGAGAAATTAGTTCAAAATATTATCAAGAATGACTTGATCCAAATAGTTTTTGATAAAATTATTTCTATCAATATCTATGAAGAACTGCTTCGATCAAGCACTTTCTAATATTATTTCGAGTTCATTTCTGCAAGTACTCTAAAAAATATATTTTAAACACATTGAAGGGTTCGGATTATCAAAATTTGATCAAAAAAATAAGAGATTCATATTTTAGCAAAATAAGAAATCCCTCGTAGGAAAAGAATTGATATACAAAAAACTACTAATAAGGGACCCTCATAAAAGGGGGACTAATGTACATGTATAATTTTTATCTCCGTGTCTGTATTTTTGTATGCTTTATTTTTATATAGAAACCAGTGGCGGAGCCACCTAGTGGGGGGAGGTGGCACTTGCGACCCCCAATTTCCAAAATTCTTAAAAAAAAAAAAAATTGTTTTGATTATCATGTTACGAGTAATTATTTAGTGATATTGGGACACCCCACGTGGTGTCTTAACACCGTCAATGGTCACTATACATTCGTGTGAGTGTTCTTACATTGAATATTAAGCCCAACATAAATTAATATATGGTGATAGAGGATATTGGAGCACATAAATAAATATTAGGCCCCACATAAATGAATATTAGGCTCCACATAAATGAATTTGTTAATATTAATTAAGTGTTCGTGCTGTATTTTTTCTTTATTCATAAGATATGTATATTTTAATTTTATTTTAGATAAGATTAAACTCAAAACATGTGAATGTTTTTTGGTGTTATGGACGGTTAATTTCGAACAAATACATATTCAAATTTTGCCACCCCAAAAATTTATTCCTAGCTCCTCCCCTGATAGAAACACATGTATAAGTACGTATTATATATTTGTTTACATATGTAGCGACATATATAAATAGTTATATAGATAATTTTATTTATACATATATTTATGTACTATATATATGTATGTGTATCACATTATTTATAACAATAAATATAATATAAATATAAGTATGAAACAAAAGGCAATAGCACCAAATAACCCAACTCTTGCTTTAACACCTTTTTATCCACTAACCAAATTAAGTCTAAAATAGTACCTCCCACTTGTTACAAAACTCAACCAAACACGTTATCAATTAAATATCTCATGTATGCGGCCCTCTACCTTATCCACTCCTCTTACCTAAGAAATCCGAACTTATGTCCCCGGCCAAACGGTCCATGAAGGGACAAACAAGTGACCCTATGCAACAGTAACATTCAATTTGCAGAAGAGAAAACCATTGTCAGACTTCATCAACCGCAAGCCAACACAAACGAAACCTATTCTTTCAAATTGAATTCGTCTTAACATAATAAGTACTCTGTAATTACAACAAAATCCACCTCACGGCCACAAAACAACTAATTCAAGTACAAGAAACAAGTTCAAATGTACATAATGTCACAAAAACAATTTTATTATTTTCTCCTAACAGTCATCTTCCTTCATGATCGGAAAATACATCCCAGCAATCGAGCAACTGTTTATTTAGTGATATTAGTGGGAGATCCCATCAGATCAAAGCTGCATGTAACAGAACAATAAAGTTATCCAGTCTTGAACCTTGGAATCTCCATAGTGCTATTGAGGATTTGGAGGGCGGCTGTTAGCAGCAGAAACTCGGGATCCCCATTCCAGAAGCTCTTTGCTTGTGTCGTCCTTGTGAACGAAAACTTCAATGAAACATAACGAATCTTTCTGTACTTCTGTTGCTGTCGAAATTGCTTCTGCCAGCTGATCCTCTGTGCGTACCTGCACGCATTCCAGTGAATGAGAAAGTTATCTGATGATCTTATGAATGTTGCTAGAGTACCAACTGTTCTTACTTCTTATTTTGTGATGAACCCACAACCCAGAGCACCAAGAAGGTCAATGTTTCTCAACCCTTTCATTGCTATTACCTACTTGGGATAGTTTGACCAAAGATCAACAATAAAAGACCATGGCGTTAAGAGTTCCAAATTATAGTTTTTACCCTACTCAGAAACACTGGAAAATGAATTTTTCTTTCCTTTTTTGATCTATACAAACCCATGTTGGAATCATGTTGTTTCAGAGAATGACTTAGCGTTTGCATACCCAATTCATTCTAGGGGAAGTAGTTTCTCAAAGTCTGAAAACATGTTTTTAATGTTGCCTACAAATTGGTATTTTTGGAAACATTCTATGCAAAAAAGTTTCACGGACCATCAAGCAAAGAAGTTTCGTGTTGTCTTGATATTGAGAACAGAAAACCAAAACTGTAGCATACGCACCTGCATTTGGGACCAATAAGTAGAAAATTATACAATCAAAATTATACCATGAAAGGCCAGTTACCCAAAGTCCAAACTTCCTATTCAAAAAATAATGCTGGAGATACATAACTGGGAGCCAGAACAAAAGGAAGCTAGCACATACCCATAGAAGAAATTTGATTACTAAAGGAATATGTATAAAATAGTGATATTTATAAGTAAACAGTAAGCTGCAAGATAAGTTCCATTTTATCTAGCTATTTGCGATTCCAGAAGAATATTACATGTTAAGAATTTTCAAAGATGAAACACTTGTCTAATACTCAGTTAGGCAACTCTCAAGACAGACAAGAGAGGTGAGTCCAACCTACACAGACGCTATGAAATATAAGAAACTAAATTCTTAAAGTGCTGATCAAACTTTGTTAATCACTCTAAGATATCATATGTGAGTTTCAAATTTGTGCTAACCTTGGCAGTCCAGCATTTGCCTTCCCCATTGTGAATAGCATCAACAAGGGCAGTGTAGTCCCAGTTCTTGATCACATTGTACGGCCCATCGTGAATCTCCACTTCAATAGTATACCCTCCATTGTTGATGAGGAATATAATGGTCCTTTGCCCACATCGAATCATCGTAGATACATCCTGGGCTGTTACCTGTACAACAAAGGAAATTTTTTTCACCTCAACATCCTCTGTATTAGCGGTTCTTTCAACTCAGCCAAGATCATCATCGGACCACCAGGTTATGAGTCACCATATGTATGTCTGTATGTATGTATAGAGTCCCTTAAATAAGAGATCACTTATTTTGCTAAAATGCGGATCTCCCATTTTGTGCCAATTTTGATAATCCGACCCGTCCAATGTGTTTAAAACATGTTTTTAAGAGTACATGCCAAAAATCGGCTCAAACATATATCGGGAAGAGCTTGATCTAAACAATTTTTTATAAATATTAATAAGAACAGTTTTATAAACAATTGAATAGATCAAACATTTCCGGATAATATTTTGAAACTCTTAAAAACATATTTTAAATTGGATCAGAAAATGAGAGGTCCGCATTTTAACAAAATAAAAGATCCCTTATTAGAAGTTTTTTGTATATGTATATCTGTTACTATTATAAAGAGAACACTCTTTTTGGTATAGAGCATTTTTTTAAGCCGGCTCACTTTTTTGTATTTCCAAAAAAACCCATGAACAATAAGGGTATTTTCGACCATTTAATTAACCTTCAACTTATTAAATCAAATAATTACGGGCTAATTATGTAAAATAAAATTTAAAAAACTTCCGGCAGTTAAAAAACTGCCATGGCAATGTGAGAGAGGGAAGTCGTGAAGGAGCAACTGCAAGATCAGATGGATTTGCTTTAAAAAACAAAACTACTCGTAAAGATGGAGATGCTTTACACCCACCTCCCACACCCAGAGAGAAAAATTCTGCTCTTGAAGTGTCAAATCTCCCTCCTGTCCATGTATCTTTCCAAAAATTAATTCTACCCCCATTGCCAATATTAAAAATGAGTTGGTCCTTAAAGATTTCAAAGGAGTTTTAATTTTGAAGTGGTGCTTTTTAGATAGAATGAACTGGGTTGAATGGGTATTAAAAGCAGTTCCGAGTCGAAGACGGCAATCAAAAAACAAGTGGTGCTTCAAAACTCTTGTTTCAACCAAGGGCCAGCATTAAAAAAATCCGATTCCCAGGTTCGGTCACTGGACAACCTTTTTAAGCATCAATTGCATGCATGTTCCCATCTATACCCTATATGGTCTACACTCTTTTGTCTAATTTTATGAGCACACACATTGCGTGGGCACCGGCTGCTAGTATGTATAGATGTACACATTTAGCTGCAAGGGTAAAAACAATATAGAACTTCTGTTACCAAATGTATCTTGGCCATTATTATTGCTTTTCATTTTTTTCTTTCAATCAGCAAGTAAAGTGGCCATCATCTACATTATGCACTGGCAACCAAATACCAATTGCATTCAATGGATATTAACGGGATAAATTAGCAGTTTCATCATCAAGGTATTGAAGTAATGGCTTCTGTAAGCTATAACAATAACCAATGTTACCAACTGACTGACTGGCCTTTTTTTCATGTTGATGTGACGGAATTGCCACATTTTCTCTGTATTAGTGATTCAGCAAGTTGATACTCTAACCCCCATGACTAACCTGGAAACTACCATCACCAATGCAAGCAATCACACGCTTTTCTTTGGCAGCCTGAGCATAACCGAGTGTGGCACCTACAGACCACCCAATGGATCCGTACTGCATCTGGAATTCATACCTGAATGACAACAATGCATGCCATTGGAAGTAAATAGATCAATACAATCCTACACATCTAAGATTTACTATGAAAGTATCTCAAAGGTTCCTTCCTATTAGCAACTTAAATAAAACATCAATACAGTCCCCAAAATTTGTAGATTCCATCTAATTGATGATTGATAAAATGACACCACCCCAGTGACAACCTTTCTCTGTTGTTATGCGGCCAGATGAAACTGAAACAACAATAGTAATAGTAAACAGTATTCCATGGTCTGTTTTTTGCAACTGATATTGTCCTAATACATGAAACTACAAGAGGTATTATTTATGCTAAAGTAGAAACTTGGAGAGAACCACTGGAGTAAAAATGGTTTAAGGATCAGTAGGAGTAAGACTGAGTATATGGAATGTAATTCTACTGGTAGTCAAAGTGTTACTGTTGACAAAATGAACCTCCACAGCGTTGGCTCAATTGTTAGCAGGGATAGAGAGATTGCGGACGATGTAACAAGTATAGTACAAGTCGGATGGATCAAATTGCAGAGTACTTAAGGAGTGTTTTCTAACTGTAGGACCTAAATAACTAGGCTGATGGCAAGAAAAGGATCCTGCAATGTCAAAGAGGAAATTCTATTGTACTGCTACAAGGCTAGACATCTTATACAAAACGGAGTGTTAAGCTACTACGAAATAATATGCGAGAACGATGAGATAGAATTAGAAACAAAAAACTTCACTGAATGCTAAGAGTAGCATTGATAAGAAGTTAGAAGAAGTGATATTTATATGGTAGATAGTAGCACTAAATAGAGGTAAACTGAGATTGACTTTAAAAGTAGTAGTTCGAAAGGATCTAGGTTTTTTGGATATCATGGAACACAATTCCCTCAACAAACTCAATAGAAAAAATAAATTCATGTAGCCGAGCCCAACTGATTGGGACTTAAGGCACGCTTTGGTTTGGTTTGGTTTGGTTCGCCTTGTAACGACGTGACAATCATCTCACTGTAAGCTACATCTTGGTTGCTGATAACAAAATGAGTTTTAGTACTTATTTAGAAGTAGACGAAGTCATACTCACTGAAAAACCCAGACATACCCGCAATTTTCAGGAAGATGGAGCTTCTGACAATTAAACCATGAGTCCCCAGTCTCTGCAATTACTGCATTGTCTCCACCTAGCATTTCCTGTTAATGAGCTTGCCTTAATAATTAGAAGAATGCATTTCTCTAGTACACAAAGCAAGATGAAAGGACATATGTAAGCAAGAGAGATTCACAGCCCTTGAAGTAGCATTTCCATCTACTTGGAAGCACAACAAACAGGCCTTAAATCATCTCAAATTCAAACCTTAAAGAGTTCTTAAACACTAATACTAAACCCGGAAATTACTGATCATTTCAAGGAATATATTGGACAAGGATGACGATAAAAATCTAAAAAGTCTAAATGTAAAGCCCTATATACTTCATCTTCATAATATAAAGTTGGGGTAATCGCAATGGCAATGAAATCAAGTTAGTCAAACATATTGGGTTAGACAAATTAGGTCAATCAATTGTCCTAATCGCATCTCATAGAAGGCCACATATTCAGCTATACCATAACAAAGTTTGGCAAGCAGACCTTCTATGATATCCATCAATTGTCCTAATCGCATCTCATAGAAGGCCACATATTCAGCTATACCATAGCAAGTTCGGCAAGCAGACCTTCTACGATATCCATGACTGTCAATCATCATATTTTAACAACTTTTTGTGTCTCATCATGCCCCACATAACATGTGTTACAGCCTAGGGTTGTATTAGGGCCAAGGTTTTGTGCACCGATTTTGCTAAGGCGCAGAAAATGAAAGGTACGTTTCCAGAAATTCAAAGAGTGTTTCCCCTGCCTTTTCTTCTCCATTTAATAGAACCCTCTACATATCCTTGATCCAAACACACCCCTAAAGAAATTTTTGGATACCAGAAAAAAGGTTGGAAATAAGAAGCTGTGTCACACTTCTGTGCTCACCTGAATGTGCTTGAATAGTATGTTGACTCTGAGAGGTTCCTTGTTCTCTCGTTTCAAAGCAATGCCGGGAGGGACAAATATTCGACGGTAATTCTCATGAGCCGTGCTGTTCTTCTTCAGCTTCTTGGCCAAAGCAGTCAGGAAATCTGCCATGAAAACCCAACCCAATGAAGGCCCATTACCAATAGTCACACGATTGGGCTGCACTATCACCGATTTCTCTTTTTTGATCAACAAAGAATATCCGACTGAGCTGTAATCGTTGAAGATGGGGCCTACAAAGACATAAGCATCGGCGGATTCCACAATCTCACCACAGTAACCGGTGCTAACAGCACCCCAGTATGTCCCAATGAAGTGTGGATGGTGCTCTGGAACCAGTCCCTTACCAGAAGGCATTATTGCTATAGGATATCCACATGCGTCCGCAAGCTCCACAAAGGCCTTTTGGGCCTTTGCTACCCTTAGCTTGGGACCTGCCACAAGGACCGGTTTCACAGCCTTGTTCAGAAAATCAGCTGTCGCTTCCACTGCAGCCTCTAATCCTAATTGGTTGCTCTGCCTGCATATATTATGAAAGCTTGTTAGTTTTGAAGTCGAGAGAGGGTATGAACATTAACAGATGATGTCGAGCGCAAGGAAGATGGAAAGATTATCCATGAACTTCTAAAGCAGCATTAAAAAAACAAAAACAAAAGACCTGTATCTATAACAATAAACACATGACAAAGCACCTCCATGCATAGATGTAGTTGGAATGTAGGATTCCTTCTTTCATAAGATATTAAAGGCAAGTGTTCAAACACAATCAAAACATACATTCATTTAGTTAAAATGTAGAGTTAGTCCTTTCATACTTGCCTCAGAAAAATACCATAAATTCAAGATGGATTTTCAATTGCAATGCACACATGAGGAACCCCCAGATCCCTTCATTATGTAAACAAGAGAATATCTACTTTCATACCTGATCTCAAAAAATCAAAAATACAATAAACCGTACACAGTTTTTTTAGCACAGATAGGGTCATAGGGCCAATCGGGTATTTAAATCATTCACATTTCAGTCAGGAATCATAGACAAAGCTAATGTGTCGTGATAGTCTGTTTTGTGTTCCTATCAGAATTCCAAGAGTCAGTTCCATGGTAAAAAACTAAAACGAAAATTACATTTTACTCACTGTATTTCTCATGTAATCATACTTACAAGGTACTAAACCGAATTAAACCATACGAAGAAACAGGATGAGAAAATTCAGTTCCAAACTCTGTTTAACTCCAGAAGTAAGAAATGAGTCATGAAAAACTATCATAACTCATACCAGGGCCAAAAATAGAGAAACAACATTGTACAAATGGCAAATTCGTGAGAGACAGTGGAAAAAAGAGTTAACTTACTTTGGTGCAAGGAAGTACGGGACTGGCTCCTTAGCAAATGTTGGATGAGGAATTCCAGGCAAATTACAACTTATGCTGATATATGCTGGCTTGCTTTCCTTCAAAGCAGTTGAAATTGCAGTATCGATCAGCTCATGGGCGTCATCCAAGTTATTTACCACTGCCTGTCGCATTTTCATCACCACCACAGCAAATCAATAACTTGAACCAATGGAAGGGATAAAACAGAATTATGATTCTCTCAAATACACCAATACAATGAAGAGATTCAGTATGACGCGGAGATCGTGGTGTCATTATCTAAATAGTGTAAGCATCACCTAATATTCATACCGGACATCAAAGAATACAGCATATCTTGAAAATTCTACAATCCAAATTCTGATCTTATTTCTTTTCTTTTCTTTTCTTTTTTTTACCAAAATGGTCCATTTGGCTTCATGTAGACCATTAATTTTGCTTGTTATTTAGGGTTGTGACATCTTCAATATCGCCGAGAAGATCTTGACCCGCTAATGCCAACCCAACCCCCTACCCAAAAAATCACTGCTAATAGTCTTTGAAAAATATCCCATAATTAACGATACTATGATGGGAAACCTGAAGGGCGGACCTGGCGCAGCGGTAAAGCTGCCCCATTGTGGCCTGAAGGTCGCAGGTTCGAGTCTCGGAAACAGCCTCTCTGCTTGCAGGGGTAAGGCTGCGTACATCGACCCTTCCCCAGACCCCGCATATGCGGGAGCTTCGTGCACTGGGTACGCCCTTTATGATGGGAAACCTCACAGCAAAAATTTACTGACAGTCAAAGAGTATGTATCAATTAATCTATGAAGCATAATCCCACCTGCAATTAAAGAAATACCAAATAGGAAAAACAGATATCCCGATTATAAGCAATTCAATAAGACCAAGTGAATTTTGGATTATTGCACCCTGGGTACGTCCAAATTGGTCATGCCATGCCTGCCTAGTCATAAAAAAATATTAAAACAAACTTTAAAGGATAATATATATAAGTATATGTGTTCATATATGTAAGCCAGGTCTGTATACATGTCTATGAATCCACTAATCTAACCCTCTCACGCACATCTGAAACTTCTATATAGATACAAATACATGTGGATATAGCGACTAACCTGAGTACAGGTGATAGCCTGAAAGCACCGGAGCTCCTGGCTAAAATCGGGCAACCCAATCGTATGATGAAGAATCCGATTAGTGCCATAGTCATTCGAGTTGGGCCCACCAACTATACAAATCACCGGCAAATTCTCACTGTACGCGCCGGCGATTGCATTGAGAACACTCAAACCCCCGACTGTAAAAGTCACCACACAGGCCCCAACCCCCTTGGCACGCGCGTAGCCATCGGCAGCGTACCCAGCGTTGAGCTCGTTGCAGCAACCGATGAGGTCGAGCTCCGGCTCGGCGATCAGGTGGTCCAGTAAAGTCAAGTTGAAGTCGCCGGGGACGGAGAAGACGTCTTTCACGCCGATCTGGACGAGCCTCCGAGCCAAGTGCCGTCCAAGAGTCCCGCTCGGCAGGCCGCCGAGAATTGCAGCCGGAACCGTCGCGCCGGTTTGGACCATTTTGGTTTGAAGAGTGGGCTAAGTGTAAAGTGGTGGATTAGTTCTTTGTTTTAAGAAATAGGAAGAGACCGAGAGGCGAGAGTGGTAGTGGAGAGCTAAAAGACCATAACAGTTGAATTCACAAACTACTGAGGTGTGGGGTTATAACGGTGGTTCCGGAGGTGGTTTTTGGGTGGTGTGTATATATAGTTTGTGTTGAGAGAGAGAGAGAGAGAGAGAGAGAGAGAAGTGGTTTTGAACTCTGGGGGCCTTGGTGGGCAAGAAATGCACCTGGATTAGATGGTATTGGACTACAGTTTTAGGCTAATCTGTTTGATTTGAACTGATTACAGCTGTTAAAAAAGAACTTATTAAATTCATTTTTTATAGAAATTTATTTGTAGTGGTTCGTAAAAAGAAATTTTTTTATTTTAATTTGTTCTAAAAAAACGTAAAAGCAATCATTGGTCTCCACAAGCATATTAAGTTTGAACTTAGGGCCGTTTAGATGCGGTATAAAAAAGGAAGAATAATTTTTAAAGGGATTAAAAAAATAACGTAACATATTTGAAATACTTTGCGAGAATAAAAATGTAAGAATAAACTTTTCACTCTTTCAAATAATATTTGTCAAAGGGATAGAGGAGTATATATTTTGGGCATCTCCACGTTGCCCAAAAATTATCCACGGGTATTAATTAAGAATAATATCTCTCTTCTTTATTACAACTACAAAACAACCGTATCTTTTTATTTTATCCTTCATCCAAATTAAGTAACTATTTTATCTTTATTTTTTAATACAACATCTAAATCATCTATTTGATTATCTCCTCTGTAAATATCACATCAATATAGATTAACCCTCCAAAAATAATAGTCCTGATCTTAATTTATTCCCTCAATAACTTATCTTCTGAAAATAATTTTTCATTCAATCAGCCTTTTACATTGAAAAGAAATTAAAGAAAACAAATAAATTGTTTTATAAGAAAAAAAATAAGATTTTGGCTATAATTTTTCTAAAATTCTATTTCTATCATGATGTCGTAAGTATAAATTTATGTGTAAAAAAAATATATCTAGAAACATACTTTATAAATTTTGTGCATTCATAGATATCATACTTGTAACTGTTATTGTGTGTGATGGTTGAATTTTTAAACGGAGCATACATGTAGCGTAATTATTTATTTTGGATGACGGTATTGGACTTTTTGTTTTGTTCTCCTCCCGTAATTATTTTGGGGATGAATTAAAGATTGAGAAAAAGTCTTGTACATGTGCATTGAGGAGTTACATAAAAGCAGAAATGGACAGTCAAAGAGGAAAAACAAGGGGCTGACGTGGTCAATTTTTTCAAATGGTTTTGGATTACAAGCATAGCATAACAAGACAGGACTGATGTACTTACTACTCGTGGGATGTCAATCATTCTCAATAAAGTACTCAAATCTGTTTCCCGGCAGATGCGTGGATTCCAAAGCACTCTGATGGCTGATTAATTAAAGAGTAATGTTAGTGACATATATATTTTATTCTATGTTGAGGTAATTTTTTTCTCATTTTGTTTTAAATATATATTTACTAACAGTTACTTATCTTTCGTCACGTCATTATGAAGAAAAATATAAAATAACACATATAGTGTAACTAGCATTATTTTTAATTGAATATGATTATTTAACCTCTTGATTCGGACTTTCTCTTCATCTCACATTGTCATGATTTCTACTGTAAGTCGGTTGATTTTCATAGTTAATGAGAAAATCTATGATTTCACTATTCAACAAAAGGAGCGTTCTCAATGTATGTGTGATCTGCAAAACAATAATAGGTCAAAAGACCCACTATCGTTGTTACGGAAAAACACTCCGATAATTAAGTTAAGCAAAACTTCACAATAATGAATCTAAACAAGCTAATATTCTTTATTAGCAAATGAATTGGTGTGTACATTTCTCTATTAATTTGGACCTTTATTTATATACTTAATCTGTCATAATTCTCTTCGGACACTGATTCCCGATTAGAGTTTAAGTGGAATGTCTTCTGATTGGCTACTAATAAGATAACTTCTACCCTAATCCTTATCAAGTAGTCACCTTTCTTCATTAAAAACTAATACTTCTCATATTAATTGAATTGGTCGTGCACTTCTCATTCATATTTGTTTAGAACTTTATCCCGACTTATTCGGAGTTATAAGTTTTATCTTGGATTTGAGGTTACTCACTGTTCTTCTTAGGCTAGTGATATATCAGACCGTACGTTCTCAGGTCAGTAACATGTCAGATCGCCTTCCTTAAGTCGGCAACTTACCATGCCACCTTTCTCAAGTTGGCTGGTCACTGATCCGACCTTCTCGGCTTGGATTTAGCAAGTACCATCATTCTCAGGTCGGCCATGTCATCATGTGATTAGCACACGTGTCTTGGTATCATATTAGTCTTTTGCCGAACTAAATAATTTATTTAAGGAAAACATATCATTTTCTTATTTAAGTTTTACCTTCGTCAATTACCCTAACTTTGGCTACTTTCCACCGAACTAAAGGAATCGTCGAAGCCACATAGACATGCTCGAAAAGATATCTCCCCCTTGGATGAACATTTTCTCAATCGTCGCTTGGAATCCACAACGTTGCATTAAATGCGACATGACATTGTGGCACCCTTTTATTTTGGAATTATGTGTTTCTCGTGTGTGCTAACATCTTAACGTAGTGCTGCCACTAATTTGAATTTCCTTTTTCAAAACAAGAAAAAAGGATATCATGTTACCAGAGAAAAAAAGGATTCATTTTTGTCATTTCTAGAGATTGACATTGTTCATTGCCGTTTGCACAGGCCTTTAGTCAATTCGAATCGTTGGTTCGTCATATCTATAAGTCCATTCTCATCGTCTTTTTTTCTATCTCCCCCATTTGTTCTTCAAAAGGAGATTTTTAGGCGGATGATCGATACCTCGAAAAAAGTGGTAGAATTTCAACGACGATATAACATACCTCCAGATGTTGTTATTGAACTGAATGGCTCCACCACTCTTCGTGATGAGAATGATCAGGATCCACTCCATATTCCTTAGATGGCTATTGCTGAGGGTGTTGTTCGCTTCCCCCTCAATCGTCTTCTTTGTGAAGTCCTTTACTGGTATTGTATGCATCCTATGTAGATTTCTATTAACACGTATGGAATTGTTATGAGTATAGTCGAGCTCAATAGGATAAACAATACCAACATAGGTCTTCGGGAAATCCAATATTACTATGATATGGTCAAGAAGGGCAATGACTCATATTATCTAAAGAATTGACCCAAAATTGAAAGAATGGACACATATTTGAATGATTCCAATCGAGGAAATGATGATGATTTCATCATTGTTAGGAGCAACTGGGAGATCGACCATGATGAGCCATAGCGACCAAATTCCATATTCCGACACGTTTCGAGGTCATTCGTTAGTTCCCAATCCTTTATTTTCTTCTTTCTTGCCTTCTTGGATAATCTGTTTTGCTAATCGTATTCCCGATAATTCCTTTGCAGCTACCAATTGTAACAAGAATAGGTCATCCACGCTGATAAATTCCTAGGACATGAACAAAGTACTTGAATATAAAGGTTTCCTCGATCAATCCTCGGCCCGATTGCCTAAAGTCCTTGTGAAATTCGTGCTGAGCTATCGAGGGTATATCAAGGAAAAGAACGTACCCCTTGCAACCGTTGTCACTGTCGAATCGTAGGAATACATTCCTGAGGCTATACCTATCAGAGAGGTAAGAGAATCAGGTTGAGTCACTCTTGCTGCTCTAAAAGATATTGTGATCTACAGATGTTGCCATGAGTTATTATGATATGAAGTTATTGTTTGTGCATGATATTATCACTTGTTCATGAGGCATGTCATATCATCGCATATTCATATAATATTAGTGTAGACATTTCTACTGAGCTTTATGGCTCACCCCTTTGTTTTTCAGTTACTGTTCGGCAGCCATGATATGGAATGCTTGGGATGCATGTTTTGAAGAAATTGCATCATAGGAGTTATATGTCATCTTTAGTACTTATTTTTGAAAGATGTAAAGTAATTCCTCTTTTGTTAAACTTATGTATTTGAAGTTGAATCAAGTTGTACCTTTTGAACTCGTCACTTGGGTTACTTGAGTGGGGATGCCCCCTTTTGAAATGAAATATTTTGGCAAACGATTTATTTATGATCAATGGAAATATCTTTTGGTGATGATTATTGATATATTGTGAGATTTTAAATAGTTATTGTAATTAGTTATCTTGTTCAAAATTGAGGGCGTCACAAGGAGATGAGCGAAAAACAAAACGGCTCAAAATGGAACCATCCAATGACTGCCACGTGAAATGATCCTACAACAAAAGCAATTAATGTCCCTGAGACGGCACGTGCAAAGATAAAACGATAGCCTAACACATAGCTAATCAGAGGATGATGCGTGTTCAACATGTTACAGCTCTATCAATTCAGCCTAAACATGTCAATTAACCATCAACCGAGTCGACGCCCAATTGAGCGCAATTGTATTGGGCTGAATTGTCAAGCCGACCCACATCTGAGAAGGTGGGTTGAATATACAGACTGAGTCATGATCATGATGGGCCTTGTCGGCCAAATGGAACCCGCATCCAGAATGAGTGGCCAAACTCTGGACCAGGCCCGGGAATCATCGGCCCAATCAGTAGCACGGACTTTGACCTATGTATTGTCAAATGGCCTGTGATGAGAGATTGTCGATTGGAGATTATGGCTCAATGCATGGGCGTTGGCATGTCGTATTGACCAACCAACAACTCAGTAAGGCAATCAAAATATTCTAGAATCAACAAGTATCCAAAAGGCAGCATCAATCTAATGGTGTCTGCCATTCTGCTTAATCAGGAGTAATATCTGTGTTAGAATATTTTTCAAAACTTTATTCCAAGCATGGTGCTTTTGCATAAAATAAAAATAAGTCAACGTCTACATGTTGTTGTACTTATTCCCCTTTGACTGTTTTCTTGCCCAACATGAGTTATTGACATAAAATGTAATCAAAATTTTATAAAGGTTAAATAGAGTCTGATCTTCGGACCGGCCTAGGTGGGTGTCTAACACCTTCTCACTTCGTAACCTACTCCCAGATCATATGATCTCCGGTAACGATAGATTAGTAGCCTCGATGTACTCATGCTTGCTTAGTTTCTTGGAAAAAGCTTAAACTTGAATGGCGACTCAAGAAACTAAATCACCAATCAAACACCTCCGACCGATTTCGGCACTAGTTAAATGGGGTAAATTAGCCAGATCTTGAATCAACTAGTAGATCATCAACACAAGGGCCCAATACCAAAAACACACCACGCGCACACAACTAGAAAATTTGGGCACACTTGTCGGCAGCTCGGGTTTCTGTCGAGGAAGCCCATAGGCCCCAAGTTAGGTTTCATGCATGAATCCAATCCATCTGCATGTGACAATATTTGGTAGAGATGCATAAGGTCTTGCGTAGAACCTTATAAGGTTTACATCACCTCTATTTGTTGGCTTTTACTTTGAATAAGTAAATTTAGTGTTGGTTGTAGAGATATTATTCAAACCTAGTGTTGGTTGTAGAGATATTGTGGGAAGATTTTCGGCTGTCACATTTTTATTTGGCCAATCAATTGGTAAGACTTAGCGTGACCAAAGATAGAGTGATGCAATTGTGTTGGGGGGTTTGTTGACACCAAAGGTTTCATTTGAGCCCATCTTATGCGAGTAATCAATAATGTAGATGATTCGACTCTTTCACTAACGGACCAATGGAATCTCATAACTCAAGAGCACGACTAGCTTAAACACTTGTATACCTATAGTAACTAATCTCTACATACATATGGGTAGAGCTGCGAACAAAGATCTCGAATCTAGGTTCAAAAATTAAAATTTGAAGAGGAGAGTGCATTCTCTCTCTATTTCCAAAGAGTGCAATTTTTTTCACCCTCATTTAAAGAGGGTGAACGTTACCTTCACTCTCATTGGTTGAGAGCGAGTAAGTCCTATCGGTGTAATACACTTTTTGATAAGGGTGAAACTGACTTATTTTCTTTCACCCAATGAGAATGAGGGTAATTGTGACCAAAATCAAATTCATTTTCAAAAAGAAAACTTTCAATCCCCGACTGTCTTAACAATCTCACATGGTGCTTTTGATTTTTTTTTTTTTCCCACTAGGGTAAAATGCACTAACCTCCCCTCAGGTTTCTGACAAATGCAGAGTTTTGAAAAATGCAAAGACCTTCCTTACTTTACAAAATATTAGACTGTTTTTCCCCTTATGGTAACTTCTGTTAAATTCTAATAGATTTTAATTTGAAATTCCAAAAATACCCCCTAATGTCTATAAAAAGAAAGAAAATCCTTAAAAAAAAATCTCTCATCTCCCAAAACACTTCACACATCATCTTTCTTTTCTTAGCATATGAAAATCTTATAATCCTTATTTAATTTTTTTGTATTTGTGAATTTTGTGTTTAGTTTTTTATAGATTATTAATTTGTCTAGCAAAACGAATTTAAAAATTTAAAAATTATGTTTACAAATTAAAAAAAATTCAGAAAAAAATTCAAAATAGACATATGTTTTAGATTATGTTTGTTTTTCCTAAACTTTTTTGAGCTTTCAAATACAAACACAGAATAATTCAAAACACACAAAAAAAAATTAAGTAGCGACACAAAGAAAAGTTTAAGTTTATTAGTTGTGTTAAACAAAGAGCTCAACTAATAAACTTAAACTTTTGTACTTAATTTTTTTTTGTACTTCATTATTTTTTAAATTTATTTTGTAAGCTCAAAAAAATTCAAGAAAGACAAAAATAATCTAAAAAATTATCCGTTTTGAATTATTTCGTCTTTAGTAAACTTTTTTTTAACTCTTAGACATAAGTTTTTAATTTTTAAATTTATTTCGTCAAGAAGAATTAAATTTATAAAAATTAAACGTAAAATTCATAAATAAAAAAATTAAATAAGAGTTATAAGATTTTCATACGGTAAGAAAAGAAAGATAATGTGTGAAGTATTTTGAGAGATGATAGATTTTTTTTTAAAGACTTTCTTTCTTTCCATAGACATGTATTTTTAGAATTTTGAATTAAAATTTGTTAGAATTTAACAGTAATTAGCTTGAGAAGAAAAACAATCTAATATTTTATAAAGTAGGAGAGATTTTTGCATTTTGAAAATCTCAAAAGAAGTTTATGCATTTGTTAAAAATTTCAAGGGTGGTCGGTGCATTTTACCCTTTCCACTATCCATTGTGACATTACAACATTTCTTTTTCACAATGTAAAATTTAAATTATGCTCGGTTAAATGTTTTTGAAATGATTTTTGGAGAAAAACTTTGAAATGTTGTTTGGTATAAGTGTTTCAGAAAAAATTTGAGAGTTAAATTTTTTCGGCATTTTCGAGGTCTCTCTCTCTTCTCTTTTATAGAGAGATAAAATAATTTGAAAAAAAAAGTAAAAATATTTTTAAAAAATTTTAATAAATTTATTTTAAAAAAATTTTCCAAACAAACAAACGAACACAGAGTAAAAATCTTACACTTGCATTAAAAAAAGATATTTTTGATACAAAGATACAAGATATTCTGACAGTCAAAATTGGACCAAAAGGAAGGCTACACGGACAAAAAGGTGGGCCTTTTTCTGTGGGACTGTAAATGCTGATGTTAGAATGAATTGCTTCCGTTGGGCCATAAACAGGCGCAAATTCCAAAGCGAGCCAACACCCTTCTTTTCTTTCTGTTCTTAAAAAATTCAATAATGCTACTCTCGTACCTCCAAAACACACCCCTAAGCACACTTTTGAGGGACCCACCCCCATCCTTCCCAGCCACCCACTCTCCATCTCACACCTAAACCACCCCCCAACCACACAAACCCTCTATCTCTCTCACATATTTATTTTTTTAATTCTTATTCTTATTTTTTAATTTTTTAATTTATTATTTTTTTGGATTTATTATTTTGGCATTAATTTTTTTATAAATTATTAGTTTATCGTGACGAAAAAAATCAAAACAAGTAAATTTTTTTGTTTAAAGATAATTTTTTACTAGAGACAAAAAATAAGTCTAAACATAATCTGTTTTGACATATTTTTTCTTTTATGAAGTTTTTTTAATTTTCTAATATAATTTTTACTTTTTGAAAACGTCTCGTCGAGAAGAATTAATAATTAATAAAAGATTAATAAGTCTGACAAAAAATAAGTCCAATTCGGCAAAAGATAACATGTCACGTGTTGTATTCATATTTTTCATTTGTAAAAAGACTTATCTAATGTTATATTCATATTTTTCGTTTGTAAAAAGACTTATTTCTTGCATGTATATGTGATTCTCCAAATCTAATTAAATTATCTGATTAGTTTTACCTAATCGGATTTATTTTTGCCTAATCAAACTATACTACATGTTAGAAAAAATTAAATCTGATTTGTTTTGCCTAATCAGATCTTACTATTTTTTTGTACTTTCTTCTTTTTACCACGCGATAATTTATAAAATATTATTAAGTCAGACAAAAAAAAAGATTCGATTAGGCAAAACTGATAAAAAATAAGTCTTTTTACAAATGAAAAATATGAATGTAACATTAAATAAGTCTTTTTACAAACGAAAAACATGAATACAGCACGTGACATGTTATTTTTTGCCTAATTAGACTTATTTTTTGTTTGACTTATTAATTATTAATTCTTCTCGACGAGATATTTTAAAAAATTAAAAAATTATATTAAAAAACTAAAAGTAACTTCATAAAAGAAAAAAATAAGTCAAAACAGATCACGTTTAGGCTTATTTTTTGTCTCTGATAAAAAAATTACCTTTAAACAAAAAAATTTACTTGTTTGATTTTTTTCGTCAAGATAAACTAATAATTTATAAAAAAAATTAATGCCAAAATAATAAATACAAAAAATTAATAAATAAATAAACTAAAAAATAAGAATAAGAATTAAAAAAATAAATATGTGAGAGAGATAAAGGGTTGTAGGCGGAGAGGGAGGGGAAGGGGGGTGGTTACGTGTGAGATGGAGAGTGGGTGGCTGGGGAAGGACGGGGGTGAGTTCCTTAAGGGTGTGCTTGCGGGTGTGTTTTGGAGGTGTTAGCGTAGCATTATTGTAAAAAATTTGCTTTCTTTATGGAGCAGCGGGCATTTAAATACTTTTTCTGTAGCTTTTGTGAAGGTAGCTGTAAGCATTTGTCTGTATCCGCAAATCTATAAGAGCAAACAAATAAGTCCGAGCTGAATCCCTTGAAGTTATTCTTGTTGGATACAACTATTAATGTGATATTTGAAGGAGTACTTGTTCGTGATTTCGTAGCAACAACATAGTTTTGAAAGGGGAATTACTTTGATTTGATAGAAAATGGGACCAAAGATTTATCTATTCGGTGATTCCATAACGGAGGAGTCTTTCTGTAATCGTGGCTGGGGTGCCTCCCTTGCCCATCAGTTCTCTCTCACGGTATGCTCATATTATTATGCATGTTGTTGTCAGGAATGATTTGAAATGGGTTATGTTTGTGGGTGTTTTTGGGACGACAATTTAGGTGGATGTGGTACTGAGAGGGTATAGTGGGTACAATACAAGGTGGGCACTAAAGGTGATGGACAGGGTGTTTCCGGCGGAGATGGATGAGGGGAGCGGCCATGTGCCGGTGGCGATGACTGTGTTATTCGACGCAAACGACACCTGCCTTCCCGATAGATGCGCTGCCTTCCAAGACGTTCCCGTTGATGAGTATAAGCACAACGTCCGGCTCCACTCTATTTTGTCCTGTCTCAAGGTTCTCTCCCCCTATGGCGCCCAAGGGATTACTAGTAATATATTTTTAACGTTATGAGATAAGAGTATGAAATGTTCCGAACAAATAATAAATTTGTTCTTCCTATTTAGTCTTTTGAGAGTCATATTTTATTTATACTTTTGCATGTTAATGGAGCTAGTGGAAGTTAAGTTCTTTAGTGGTGAACTAGTGTAAGGGAGTTAGCTTAGTGAGAAGTCCTTAATAATAATGCAAGTGGAGATCACTGGTATAGTGCAAGACAATTAGGGTTGATGAGTTACATGTTGTCATTATTATAAATATCCATGTTACCTAGTCTTCTAAATTATGAGTGAAAATAAAATCACTCTTAAGTTTCTCCTATACTTGTATTCTCCTACTTCTTGAGTGTGTGATAAATAAAGAAGTTCTTGCCTCCAACAAAGTGGTATTAGACAAGGCTTGAGTGTCAAAGAGAGATGGTGTATGGAATGGTTCCATTTCAAATGCCCCAATTCACCAAAATTAACTATGAGAATTGCTTTGACTCAAGCCCAAAATTAAGGATGCATTGTTGGGTATAGAGAATAAGAATCAAAAGGCTTCATTAATCCATCAGTGCTTGAATGATGCTATGTTACAGAAGATTCTAGTGCGACCACTTCCAAGCAAGTATGGGAGATCCTCCAAACTTTTCATGGTGGAGTTGAGAAAATGACAAAAGTTTGCCTCCAAACTTGAAGAGTTGAATTTGAATATTTGCAGATGAAGGATTCTGAAATACTTCAGTTTATTTCGCAAGAGTCTTGGCTATCCCTCATGGTAGAAGAAATTCTCCATTTCTTAGATCCCAAGTTTGACTGCGCACATTATTGTAGCCATTGAAATTTGAAGATTTGAACTATGATGCACTCATGGGCTCGTTGCTTCTCCATGAAGAAGGAGTTAGCAAGAAGAAGCAAGAGTTGTTGGAGCAAGTGTTAATAACAAAACTTACCTTGAAGGAGTCAAAGAGGTTGGAGTTAAGGACATGGAAGTGACGTAGAGGACGTGGTGGAGGAGAAAGCTATTTTCAAATTTTTTCAAATAATGAGGAAAGTGGCCAAGATACATATCATCCACGAGGGCAAGGAAGATTACACTTGTAATCAATTACGCTACCGAGTGTAGAAATGATTCTTTTGAAGAGAAGGTCTCAAAGACAAACATGAAGAGATGGAGCCGACGTTGTATGGAGCAAAAATATCTTAGTGGAGCTTGATGAATCCATCCTTGAAAGTCACTTTTGGTGTCTTCTTAAATTTCATGAAAGGGAAAAGTTGACATTTTTCTTCGTTTGAATGATGGAAGGTACCAAATGATCTCTAATAGTTATTGTGTGCCTAAGATGAAAAATAATGATTTGCGTCTACGGCAACTCTTAGAAAAGGGCTATGATATTTATATAAAAGATCATAGTCTTTTTGTAGGGTCGTTACACTTTCCATAAGACATGAAATTGGAATTTTAGTTGCTAAAGTACCGATGACAAGAAATAGGATCTTTTAGCTTAAACAAAAAAAAAAAAAATTCAAAATGATGTGGCTAAGTGTTTGAAAAGTTGTTCAAGGATCCCTCTTTATTTTGGTACCATGGCTTTGGCTACTTGAATTAGGGAAGGCTGATCGTGTTGTCCAAGAAAAGGATTGTGAATGGACTACCTTCCACACACCACACACATCCACTATGTGAAGGGAATCTTTTTAACAAGCAATCAAGAAATTTTTCAGAAGAAGCTATTTCAATAGCCAACAAACCCCTTCAACTTATTAACTATGATGTTTGTTAATTAGCCTATCAATCCACAGTCACTGGTAAGAACTCATATTTTCTTCCATTCACTGATGACTTTTGCCAGAAAATACGGGTTTATTTTCTCTAAGGAAAAATCTAGAGAATTTGGAGTTTTCAAAAAGTTTAAGGCTTTTGTTGAAAATTTAAGTGGGTATGATGTCAAGACAATAAGATTAATAGAGGTGGTAAATTCACATCAAGTGAATTCAAACTTTTTGCAAAGACAATGGCATTCGCTATCCTTTTATGGTTCCAAGATCTCCGCAACAAAATGGGGTTGTTGGAAGGAAAATTTGAATCATTCTCAACACAGGTTGGAGTATGTTGAGAAGTAAGAAGATGTCCGAGGAATTTTGGGCAAAAGTTTTTGATTGAGCCATCTATTTGTCAAAACTAGTGCCCTACTAGAAGTGTTGAAGATAAAACATTGCAACACTGCAAGAAGCATTGGAACATTGCTTATGCACGTGTACCAGATGAAAAATAGAGTAAGCTAGATGACAAGAGTGAGACAAAACACTACAACACTTGAGTTGTTATGAAAGCATGCCTTCCTCAATTGCTATGAGAGAATTACTTGGCTTGCCTTGGCTAGTGGAATAACTTGGAATTATTATACAGAGATGAAAGTATGGTTGTACCTGTTAATATTTCAACTAAACCTGAAGTAGCAAACTTTATAATACAACTTAAATATCAACAGGTTTGGATGCTGAATGTAGTGTGCTCTTTTCATCCTTAAATGGAGTCATAAGTCTCATTGTCTTGTATAATATTTTCGTTTGTCCACCCAATTACTTGTTGGTTGTTATCTAACATTTCCAGTTTCTCATTTTATTTGGATACAAACGAAGGGAGAAAAACCTCAAGTGTTGCACTTCTGTGTTTCAAAATGAGATCCCTCTTCCATTACATGGAAAGTACGGATTCGAAAAATTCTAGCTTCTTTCTCTCTTTGATTATATAGATATATACAACTTTTATTAGCAATTCTGTTTAGATAAAATTAGGGCTGAAAATTAAGATCCAATCTAAATAAAAAAGAAGAAGAATTCTTTGCTTTGGTTTTGCAATAAGGATACTTTTTTTATTCCCTGGCTGGGCAAGGCCAGTACCTAGTCGTGACCTTCTTTTCGTTACAACGAATCATAGACTGTTGTCTTAGTTGTTCTATTTGGATGATTTTTTATGCGAAGGCAAGTATCTTGTGAATGTGTAGAGATGGTTCTCATATAGCACATGTGTTGAGTGTATATTGATTTACCTCGTAAATCAAGGATGTCTCGGTATCGATTTTCATTTCTAGTTACCGTTCAAGCAACAAGAAAATGGGCTCAACAGAGAGATTGGACATTTAAATGAGTGTAGGTATATATAACTTGTTCAATGTGTTTTAGTCAATATCTCTTGGTAAGTAAGCTATGTAAAGCTAGTCAATATCACTTTGGGGTGTAATGTTTTCGTTAAGATTGTTGTGCTTACAAAATAGACAACTTGCATTCGATTAGGGCTTTAAAAGTTTGATTTGCAATTGCATAGAAAAGAGAAAAGGGAGTTGTAATAGTTCAAATATTGGTTAAGTGACTTCGGCAATATTTAATCTTTACTATGGTTTGTTTAGTATAATATTTGTACTTCTATAAACTCTTAATAGCTTCTGATGCACCAATGCACGCATGACAACATGGTTGACAATGTTGTGATAAAATGTGTAGCCGTTGTTCTATGAATTGAAGGGGAGAATGATGCGGTTTGATTGCTTAAACTATGCAGTCTCTAAGATTTTTGTGGTCCAAAAAGAACATTTAACATTGGGCCCTCCATAAATTTCTGAACAAAAATTTAAGTTAGAATCACTCTAGAAAAAATATAATATATTGAATTAGCATCATATGAAGGCAATATACAATAAAGTTAATTAAGTGTAAGATGCAAGGTACGTTTACCATTATCCATACAATTGAAAAAATACTTACAATTGAAGTGCAGTGAAAGCACTCTGCTGCACTACATATAAATTGGCAACATGGTCCGTGGAGGATCCATTAATGGGAGCGCTGGTGCCAATCGAAGTGCCTATGCATGAGTCCATCCGTTGCTCGTGTTGTTTGCCACTTGTCTAATTTTGTATAACTATTTTGGTGATAAATTTTGAGTTGGATGGGCGCGTTGTCATCTCTTTTACATTTGAAGGCAATCATAGGTTCAACTGTTTATGCATTTCTGCATTAATTCATACACTTCCATATCTAGGTAGACCACAGATCGTAAACATGCTTGATCAAGCGAATAGGATTATGTGAGTTGTTGTATTGACATAATGCTTAATGGATAAAAAAAGGTGAGGTTTGGTTTGTATTTAGTCAAGTTACAGATTTTTGGCTTGTATTTAGTGAGATCTTCTGGTAACATCTTATAATCATTTGTTTATTTATTCCTTGGATTAGCTCTTTTTGGACATATAAAAGACTTCAACCTCCATATCGTGCATTTAATGGCTCCTACAGTGCTTGTAACACAAAAAGCTTGCGTAAAATAACTAAGTATTCTAGTATAGACCTTTCTATGTTATTCATTGCTGCAAAGTTGTCTATGGCGAGTCTCCCTAACCTAACCACTTTTAGTCCTTGTAACTTTACGTGTTTGCTCATTAATTCTGATCCTGATTACGATTGATGGTTCTCTGTATTGAGTTTCTGAAGCGATGGCCAGCAACTAATGTCATTCTCATAACCCCTCCACCAATTGATGAAGATGGGCGTCTCTTGTATAGTTCTTCAAACACTACACTTTTTAAAAAATTTCGTTATGGTTAATGAATTTCTTTCAACTTTTTTTGTTGTGATGCATGTATTTAGTATTGTAGCAACATTCGGAATAAACTGCTAGGTATGTACATAGCCAATTTGTTATCTTCTTAACGAATGTAGGCATCCTTGTGTTGAGAATCTGCTGGGGTTGCCAAAGAGGACGAACGAGGCTGCCAGCGCTTATGCCCAAGCATGTGTTGCTGTCGCCAAAGAATGTGGTATTTCCGTCGTTGACCTGTGGACCAAAATGCAGCAGTTTCCTGACTGGCGAAAGGCTTATTTAAGGTATTCTTCATTTTCTTGCATATCTAAGTGGTGGTTTATTATTTACAATTTCTTTGTACATCAACGAACATGCAAAATCCGAGTGATCCTTACTAATAAATTGGTTGCAATTTTCCCGTCAAATATTGTGCCATTTGGTTTGAATTTGAATGCAATTCAAATTCTCAAAAGAGACCGGGGAACGAGGAAGTATATGTCAACTAGTATTTGATCTCATTACAAATGTTCCTTTGTTATTTGCACTTGCAAACATATAATCAAGTGATGGTTTGCACTCTGCAGAGATGGTTTGCATCTCACTCAGTGCAGAAAAAGGATTGTGTTCGAGGAAGTGATAAAGAAATTGATGGAGACTGGGTTGAGTCTGGAAACTCTACCAATAGATCTTCCACTCATAGAGACAATTGACCCTAATGATCCCCTTAACTCTTTCAAAAATTGAAATCCTATATTTGGCTTCTTGTAAACATTAATTGTCATTTCAGTTCCAAAAATCACGACCCTTGATGTTATAGATGCGGTTCCTTAATGGTTTATGTTTTTGTGGGCACTCCTTTGGATTTTTTGCTGTATTATGATGAAATGTGTGACTGATTAAAGCAAAGGGGCTCTTGGTTAAAAGCGCAAAGTAAGAAACTTGTAATGTAATTAGTCCATCTAATAGTAAACTGGAGCTAGAAGTAGGGGTGAAAATAAAAATAAAAAAGTCGGACCGGACAGGAAAATTGGACTAGGTCGACGGTTTGAGGATTGAAAAATTTGGTCCGGTCCGGTTTCGATTTGATGGTTTGAGAAAATTAATTTTTCGGTCTGATTTCGATTTGTGGGAATACAAAATTAGTCCAAACCGTACCAGATAGGGGTACAAATGTAAATATGTTACTCCCTCCGTCCTCATTTGTTTAACTACAGTTTGACTTTTAGATGTCTCAAAATGTTTGTCCAATTTTAAGTTGACTGAGAGAAAATGTCTTTAATGCCCTCTTTTTTTTTAAAAAATTATGCATTGAAGAATGTGTACAATCATTTAATGCTAAGACTGTGAGGGGTAGTCTTGGAAAGTTAATTTCTTTTACTAGTAATAATTGTGTCTCCTTAATAAGTTGGAATTCAAAAAATAGACAAATAATTTGGGACGAACAGGATATATTTTTAGATTTATCTGTTGTAACTTATAATTCATTACTCCATTAGTCACTTAGTCCATTAGGATTTAGGACCATTACGGTGTACTAAAAATAAAAAATTACCATTTATTTAGAGTGAATAAAAATGGTAAACCACTAGTCCGGGAATAAAAAATACAAATAAGTTTGAACTGTTCAATCTTTTAGAGAGTACTGTTCAATGCATTTTCATTGTGAAAAATTTCACCCTAAACTGTTAATTTTTCACTTCTTTTTCGTGGTCAGTTCGAAATGTTGCCCAAAAAAACAAAAACTCTAAGCCGGACCTAAATCGGCTCAAATTGATTAAAATCGGACCGGTGCAATCGGTCCGGTTTTAATTTACAAAATTTTCAAATTGAACAACCGGTTCGGTCCCATAAATTCTATCAAATTGGACCAAACCGGACCAGTTACACCTCTAACTAAAAGTCTTTCTGACCTAGTAGTTTCAAGGAAAATGCCCATTTTATTTCAAAGGCACAAATTATCTAAATTAGGCCTAAATTAACTAAACTTTTTTTTGTGTGTTTGTTATATTTTCATTAATTTTTTTAGAATTGATTAGTTCTTTTCGATGAAAAAACACAAAGTTAATCTAAAAAACATAAAGTTATATCTAAAAATTAATTTTTTATTACTAACAACAAAAAATAAATTAGAAATATCCTATTTTAGCTTATTTTTTATTTTTTCTAATTTTTTTTAGTTTTTAAACATAAGTTTATATTTTTTTAAAATTTATTATCGAGACTAATCAACAAAAAAAAATTTATGCAAAATAAAAAATAAAATTTAATCTATTTAGACTATGGTAATTATTGAATTATTTTTTTTCCTTATTTGAATTTTTTTTTAACTTTTGATTTTGCGTCAATTTTTTTTATGGTTATTAGTTCGTCTCGACAAGATATTTTAGGAAAGTTTTCAAAAATTTTAAAAAAAACTAAAAAAATTTAGAAAAGATAGAAAATAAATAAAAATGTCTATTTTGACTTATATATTTTGACTTATTTTTTATCTTTAGTGAATTGTTTTTAACTTTTAGAAATAATTTCATACTTTTTAGATTCCTTTCATTGGTATTCTCCACCAACCAAGGATAACAGTTCAGAACATAGTTCTGATATAAAAAGCCAGAAACACTCTAGGCTAGCAATGCAGCTATGTCAATATCTCCCGTTTGTTCTCGTCAACGGTGGCATCCTCTGCCAAGTGCCTCGCAAGATCAATGTGGTCAGGTAAAATAGCATCTTCTACTGCCACCTTTAAAATTCACACTGTAATACTTCTCCGGTCTTCTTGCATGGGTCACCGGTATTGGAGGAATAGCTCTCCAAACCAGTGCTCACAACCATTGAGATAGCCCATCAATGGAATCACAATGCCACTATTGTTGTCATCAACATTACCTGATTGATATTCCATTAATTGCTCCATTTGGCCAGGATTATTTTTCTGGCTTATTTTTTGTCTTATTCAATTTTTTTTTTGTATTTGTTATTTTTATATCATTTTTTCATAGCTTATTGATTTGTATCAATGAAAAAAATCTAAAAAGTATAAAATTATATCCAAAAGTTTAAAAGAAGTCACTAAAGACGAAAATAAAGTCAGCACAGACGTTGTTTTTGGCTTATTTTTTGTCTTTTCTGATTTTTTTTTAATTTTTAACATAATTTTATACTTTTCTGAAATCTCTTGTCGAGACGAACCAAAAACCATCAAAAAATTGATGAAAAATAAAAAATTTCAAAAAATTCAAATAAAGACAAAAAACTAAATAGTCAATAATCCAATAATTATCATAGCTCAAATGTATATAGTTCAAAATAAGTCAGTAATCTAAATATGAAAGTACTAACATAGAAATATGTAAAGAAACCTATCACAATTTTTAATAATTAAAAAATCTATGTTTTTCCCAACACAGAAAAAATACGTTTAAACAAAATAAATAACAACTGTGATTTTTTCCCCTTATAATCTATAAAACGATACTTACTAAATGCGAATAAAACACTGATAAAAAAACATAAAAAGATTACTAAATAGGTATTATTTTTTTCTTTTTCGTCAACCAACTAACAAAACTGTTTGCTTTTCATGAAGCAAATATTTATTTGTTTTTTCCCTTTTGAAAAGAATAAAACAACGGTAGACAGAACTAACTAGTAAATAATACTAGATACGACTTTTTTCCGTTTAAGGAATCCAGAATCTGTTTCTTGAATCGACACTATCTTTTTTTTTATAAACTCGATCTTGTCTTAAGATTATAGAAAAAACAGTGCTCGAAAAAGACTAACTATAATAATTTCGAAACATTACAGATTTTTTTTTTTTGGATAGCCGGTCGGCTTTGTGTCTATATGCCCAACCTATTGCCGACTAATTTTCGGAGCCCTGAAATTAACAAGCAGGCAAACCTCCAATGCCTCCAAGTAATTGGTTCTAGTGGAATTCGACCTACGACCTTAGAAGGGTTAATCCTTTAGTCACCTCTCTCATATCACTGAACAACCCCTTTAAAAATAACAAAAGTAACAATTTAAAAATAAAAACAGTTTGGAAAACTGACTAGAAAAATAAATAACATCAAATCGAAGCTTGTATTAAAAGATGGTGTGCTTAGAACAAATCACCGCATCACCAAAATGCTGTAGTTTCTGTCCAATGTTCGTTGCTCGATACAACGGCTCGAAGAGTTGCAGTAGCACTGCCCAACGTACATTGTCGGGGAGTTCAACAGGGCTATACTCTCTCTCACTAGAACAGCAAAAGTATAAGGAAGGCATTGAAGTAAGCTCAAATTTTTATGGATTTGAACGAGGAAGATGCATTCATATATACCACCATTGGAAGACTATTGGGCTGCACAGAAATCAATGTTGTCACGAATCTGGATTGAATTCTAAAATCAACTGCAAAACTGTCGCAAACTTGAAGGTTGCTGCAAACATGTGTGAAATTCCTAGTTCCTCCAGAGCTACGGGCTGGACTGGAGCAACGAGCTAGACTGCAATCAAGCCCAAAAAGCCTAATGTCCACGAGTAAAAGAATAAGGCGTTGGGGCCCTTAAGCCCCAAACCCAAGCCCAAAACCAAGGCCCATGGACGATATTTCGCGCATGTGTGGGGTAATTTGGGTCAAAATTCACATTACTTAAGTCATCACTCTTGCAAGAAAATTTATTACCTCTTAGGGGTCCAACCCTTTAGGTAAACTTGGAATTTTTATTCCCATCATATGCAACTTAATTTTTTTAATGTGGAACTAAGTGACTTTTTACCTTCATACACTCCACATAAGCAACTTGATTTTTCGCGGTAGGACTATGTGACTTTTGCGTTCCCATATTCCACACATGAAACACACAATTTCTCATTGAATTCTTAACGAACTTTGTTTTTTTTTTTTTTCCTCCATGTCTTAAACCCATTACTTTGGAATATACAAACCCACTCAAATCCATCTCGATTAGTATTAGGGTTTCACTTAGTTTTTAGAACAAAGTCACCAAATGTTTTTTGAACTAATTTAAAAATCTATTCTTCCAACACATCATGTCATAAATCATGATTCGAATACATGTATGAAATTAGCCTAGATGAACTATGTTCACATGTTATTTAGAAAAACAATTTATAAGATAAGTATAATTCAAAATTAGTTGTGTCCAAGCCTGCCTTAATGCACAGACAATTGCTAGCTAGTTTCTTAAAAACTTACACGTCGAAACAAACTAGGCTTATGTTTACTTTAGTTCCACGAATGTTAAAAATTTATAGGTGCATATGGGGTCGCACTTAGTAGGTAAGACCTTGTATTGGAGATCTTATCGATGTCTTTGTGACGCGCAGCTGCGTTACAAATTGGAGGGCGAATAGAAATGAAGAAGGAGGTGGATCTCATTTACTTTTAACATGGTGCGATTGGAGTCGTCAGTGGATTTCACCGTTAGAATTCCAACTGCGCCAAATCCTAGTATAGATCGAGTTAAAGTTACTTCATGGGACAGATGTGCACTCATGAATCATGTGTACGGAAAGCACTGCTGCCTGCCATTTTCTCAAGTGGATTACTTGCGAAGATCACAATTCAAAAGTACCCAAAGTAATATTCAGTCAACCGAAATGGTTGGACGATCTCCGAAAGAGAAATTCACTAGAGAAAAAGGACTTTAACTTTTTCTTTTTTTTAATCAATGGCATTGTGGAGGATTGGATTGGGACACTGAGTGAGTTGGACAGAGATGACGGGTTTAGTTTAGATCAAGCCTAAGGTCAGCACTTTCAACGGACTAAACTGAGATCAAACCAAGCACACGGTGCATAGCTAAATGGCGGGACCTAGGGGGTTCGAGCTAAGTCAGGCCTTGATTGAAAGTATGACGTCGGATCGAGCCTAGAGAAGACCCATAACACATAGTATTTCCCTATCATTATAGAGGCACTTCATGGGTTCGGACTGACTATGTGATCACATTACCGAGCTGATCGAGCTCGTATGTATCAGATTAGAATCTCCACCCAGTATTCGGGTGCATCAACACGTGAAGCTTGAGCTGTTATTTATCATGTTCCTGGGTGATGTCATAACGTAATTCAGTTACAGGTCACTATCATCAGGAAGTGTATTCTGCACATGCCAATCGAGGTTTGATGCTCAAGCTAAGAGCACTATTAGAGTACTTATAAGAATGAGGTACCCACACAAACTTTCAATCCTATCTCAGCACTTGTATCTTTTTCTTCAAGTTCTGACTTAGGTAGTGGAGTGCTTCCTAGCACAACTACAGCTAGTAAAGCACTAATCCTTAGTCGTGATTGTTGTCTAGGCACCTAGAAACCCTCGCTGGATTTTGGACTAGTTAGTAAAATCGTAATAAGGATTAAAGGGCTTCAGAGCACCATGGACCGAAAATACGCAATGAAATATCATATCATTTTTAAAACATTTGTGAATTGCACATAAACAATTAGGATGAAACAACTTCAATCAGCAAATTTTTTTGGTCAGCAACATCAATCGGCTATTGCGACTTAATAACTACTAATATACTAACGCTATCACCGTGACAATAGAAAACGAGCAAATTTTTTTTATCTATTCTTTTATTTATTTATTTATTGAGGAGTAGAAGACATAGTGTGGAATAGATCAGATATGCTTTAATGGAAAGCCGAAGTAGGCTTTACCAAGCTTACGAAATGCCCCTTTGGGATAGGGAAGAGGTCCCAAGGGATCTCTTTATAAATTTGCTCGACCACTTCCTAGCTTTGTTACTTGCCAAGTCATATGCACCACAACATGAAAAGACTACTCACTTTCTGCGAAGGATCGATTAACGATTTTTTTTATTTTTTTTTGTGCTTTTGTTTTTTAATTGAAGAGATTTAAGACATTGGGTAATCCTAAATCATTAACCAACAACAGGTACAAAGTTTTATGACGTACGTGAGAGATATGGATAACTTATTAAAGTGTGTACTGTTCTCAACATATACATTGTGTGTTTTAAATTCTATTTGTATACGCTAATCAAATTGGTCTACGTATTTTAACTCATTTCGCTATAAGAAAAAATACTTTTTGCGACTAAGAAATTGGTCATTAAAATGCCGTATTTAGTCATCAAAACTCAATTGTGACCAAAATACTTTGGTCGCCTAAGTCTAGTAACAGAAAACTGGTATTTGTGACCAAAAATTATTTGGTCAAAGAAGATGCTGAATATTCTTTTTAGTGACCTAATTGGTTCGTCAATTATACTTGGTGGTCACTAAATAAATTTTTCAATAACCAAAAAATGGTCACTATTGGTATCGTATAGTGATCAACTAAGTTAATTACAAAACATATCTAGTCACTGGAGACTGTTTTTTATTGACCAAAAATTGGTCACTGTTGTTGCATCTTTTGTGACCAATTGTTTTGGTCGCCAAATGAGTTTTTCGTGACTAAACTTTGATCATCGTTGATATCCTATAGTGACCAACTAAGTTAATCATTAAAAGCTTTTGGTCACTAAACAATATTTTTGATGACCAACTATATATAGAGAGAGAAAGAGGAGAGAAAGCAGAGAGAAAGAGAGGAGAGGGGGAGAGAGAGATGGGAGAGAGAGGTTTAGAGTTTAGGGTAACAAGAAAGGAGAGAGAGAGAGAGGAGAGGGTGAGCGATGAGAGAGATATGTTTATGGTAGAGAGAGAGAGAGAGAGAGAGGAGAAAAAGAAGGGAGAGGGAGAGAGAGTGTGGAGAACGAGAGAGATGTGAGAGGTAGGTTTAGAGTTTCGGATAGAGATAGAGGGGGGGAGGGGGGGGGGGGGGGGGGGGTTGAGAGAGAAAGGAGAGGAAGGAGAGAAAGAGGAGACAAAGAGAAAGTGTGGAGAAAAAGAGAGACGAGAGAGAGAGAGGGTGATAGATGGGGGAAGACAGAGAGAGAGAGATTATATTTAACATCTATTTTTTGAAAAACAAAATGTTAAATATTAGATATTGTAAATATAGCATGAATATTATGATTGGTATAGTGGTTAGAGAGGATGTACATAAGGTGTCAGTTGGGTGGAAAGTCTAAAGTTTGAAACTTCGGAAGGAAAGTAAATAGAATTTTCAGGGTTTTTTTTTTTTTTTTTGCATTTGAAATTAATTTAGTAACGAAAAAAACGTCAGAAAATCTAGTTATTGATAGCAAAAATAAATTACTTGCGAAATGACAACAGTTAGAGACGAAAGATAAAATCAAATATTGGCGACAAAAAAATTTCTCATCAAATATGAACCTTTTAGCGAAAAATATTTCATCTTTAAAACTTGATATTGGCAGCAGTAGAACATCTTAGACGAGAAATTTTACTTTTCATCGTTAAGACATTTTTCACGTGAAACTATAGGCGACAATAGTTCATGAGGAAAAATTCCGTTGCCTAATAGGTTAGTGATAAAAATGTAGTTTTGTGACGAAATTATTTTGTTATTATAAACCAATTTTGATGTAGTGTATTCGTCGCATAGATATTTTTTTTAATTTTTGTCATATTTAATTGTATACGATTTGATCAGCAAAAACTGTTATCTGTGACCAAATTAGTTTTCAGTGACCAATTTTTCTCTCTAATTCAATCATGGGATGTACGTTTTTTTCTCATTCAATATAATTTATATTGAGCCAAATAGATTGTCATTTTTATTTCAATCCCCTACAAGTTAAGGTACACTATTTTTCGTACCAAATATTGAAAAAATACTTAATATTCATAAAAAACTAAATATTAATGAATAACAACGATCACCGTTCAAATTCATACCAAAATAGCAATACTACAAACATTTGATGAAGTTTAACAATAAAATAGAAAATGTCATACAAGAACAAACTCTTATCCTGATAACCTTCACTTATGCATCCATTTCTTTCTCAATCACCTAAAATAATGAATTAAATTTTTTTAATAGACAAATTTTTTTGCTAAGTTATAGACAACTTATATGGAACTAGGGATGGGAACAGGATAGATCAGGGCTGGATGTTACTATCCCTGTTCCAGATCCATTGACCTATACTCAATCTCCATCCCGCCCCAATTTCCAAGCGGGAATTGTTTGTGCCCTCCGCCCCCGCCCCAAACGAAAAATAGAAATCTCAAAATAGAGATCGGAGATCCAAAAATAAAAAAAAATTAGTAATTACCTAAAATTTGAAATGATTCTCATTTTTATTAAAAAAATAACAAAAGAAAATAAATAAAAGTATGCATACTCTTTAGCGAAAGTCATTCATTTTTTAAATCTAAAATATTAAAAACAACAACAATAACTAATTAAAATATAAAGTTAACAATTAACATAACATTGTTTTATAAGTTTCAATTCATAACAACAATAAGCAAAATTACTCAAAAATATTGTCATTGAACTCAATAAAAATTATTGCATTCCTCCTTCAATTGTTTTACATTTACAGACAAAGTGTAGGGGGGGCAGGGGCGAGGCGGGGCGAGGGTGGAGTCAGAAAATGGGGTGGAGATACATAGACCCAAATTCTACCCGTTCCATATTTTTTTTTCAAAATTTACCTCAAAATTGAATCCGATTCCCGAAAAAATCTCTGAATCTCCTATCCATTTGGGGCAGGGAACGAAATGGGGCGGGTTGGATCGGACAAGCTTGACATCTTTATATGGAATAATAATTATACTAAAGAGTAAACTGAATAACACTAAATCAAAAATCATTAATAATAAGACAATTACATAATGAAGAAATTTTTTATCATAAGTGTTATTGCAAATTTTCCATGCGTGTTCACCCCTCATGTCCCCTGTCATATCCCTCGTGTGTTCCCGTCCTGTCTCCTCGTATGTCTGAACTGTTTTCTCGTGTGTTCTATGGTGTGTCTGTGTTGTGTCCCCCACGGGTGGATCTAAGATTTATGACTACTGAGGTCAAGGAACGTATTTTATATAACTTTGTCATCGTATAAATGGATAAAAATTAATTTAGTAAAATACTAAATAAAAAGTAATATTTTTTCATAATATATAACAAAAAGTAATATCGAGTCATAATATATTATTTCATTGACAACTAATTCCGATGCTGTTTTATATCTTGAAATCTTAAGTAGTCGTTCAATATATAATGTAATTAGGACTCGAGGGATGCATCATGCATGATTAGTTGTTCTTATTGCTTAGGAGCGAATGAGTTGAGTTTGGTCTGACTCGATTATTTGATTATTTTTTTGTCCTTGTGTGAACGTTTTTCTAATTTGTTTGTCATTTGTCAACTTTTTGTGGATTATTAATTCGTCTTGACGAAAGATTTCAGAAAAGTTATAAAAATAATCAGAAAAATATAAAAATAATCTAAAAATAGAATTTTTTTGTGCTTATTTGTCGTCTTTACCAACTTTTTTAGAAAAACTTTTAGACATAATTTTATAATTTTTAGATTCATTTCATCGAGATGGACCAATAATTAATAAAAAATTAAGATAAAAACAATCAATAAAAAAATTGAATAAAAGTAAAACGTGTTTAAAAATAATCTTGAGTAAGAAAATATAGCGAGAACAAAACCTTGCCTCACTCCATTGTTGCAGCAAACATCAAATCCGTTTACAATCCATGTTACAAGTTTTACCAAGCGAGTACTTTCGCCGTAGTTTATGTATTGCTCAAGTTTTTCTTTTTTTCCTTGCTGTGTAAACAACAGATAAAGGATAAGTGATGATGTTTTGGACAAAGTTATCAATCTCGTACCGGTGAGTATACTGATATCAATATGTACCGGCCTATTGTTTCAAATTTATTGCTCAAAAATAATATAAATTTTTGAATAATATTTACTAAAAAATTATATGCTGTCTGCTCTGTTTGTATATAACTTAGATATTCTATGGAAGTAGTTTTGGACTTTGTATTTTGTACACTTTTTTTTCTTTATTTTAGCACAAATCATTGTTTTTATCAAAAATAAATTAAATTAGAAGAGTGTAGAATTATTATAATTAGAGCTAGTCCGTTGCTCATACACCCCATTGGTAAGAGGCCCAAATGGAGATCCATGTAGTACTGTAAATAAATGTCCGAAAATAGATTTTTTTTTTTTTTTTTTTTGGCAATTTGAAATTAAACAGTCATATTTGTCAGAAAAGTTTTACTTTTACTCCACCTTCCATTTCTCTTCTTTTCTCCTCTCTCTATATCTATTTTCCCGAAACTATTGCGCGCTCTCTCTCTCTCTCTCCTCCCGTCCCCTCACTCATCTTCCTTTTTCTCTCTCTCTCCCCTGTTCCGTCCAAGTTTTATTTTGGCGATTCAAACCGTCTATCTTCTACACATGATGGAGTTCATCATTTGTACAAAGAATAAAATTATTTAGGTATCGCTACACACTCAATTTTTCTGTTATCAAATTGTGTCCCAATTTACGAGATATTTAAATCCAATCAAGCTAATTATAATTTAATTCATAAGCACAATAAAATTAGCGGTCTCGACCATCATGATTGTGTCGTGGTTGCATAGTTACTGTACATTCCGTTATAATACAATAATTTATTTGTAAAGAATTAGGTTGAACATATAGATTTTAAAACTCATTACTAACCAATTTTTTACCTCTGTCGATTTAAACCGTTAATCTTTCGACGTCTCGCTAATTTGTTAGGATCACAAAAAATGTAGATCATCGGATATCGGATACCACGTGATTGGATCACATTTAATGCATTTCGAGATGCCATAACATCTGTGACCAACAAAACTTTTAGTCACGAAATGTCTCATATTTGGTGAGTAAATAAAATTTGATCACAAATTATGTCATTTTCTGCGACCAAAACACAGTTGGTCTCGAAAATCGGTCACAAAAAGTGTAATTTGAAGCATGAATTATTTTTTTGTGACTAAAGAAGTGGTCACTAAATGCATTGAACCATGCTTAAAATTCCCCCCCCTCCCCCCCAACAACACACAAAAATAAATTGGCGCACTTCTTAACATATCTTTAGTGACTAAGAGTAATTAGTCTCCGAAAGTATATTTTCAATGACCAAATACTAGCTAGTGTGAAGGAATCAATCCCACATCGCTAAGATATTAAAATATGGGTAACCTTATATACATGAGAGGCCACTCCATTCATAGCCAATTGGTTTTGAATTGGATGCTTCCACATGGTATCAGAGCCCAAAAGGCCCAACGGCCGAACAAAGCCCACGATGACAGACCTAAGTAGAAAGGCTGCACGAAGACGACCCAAAAAAGAGGCGCACGTGACAGACCGAAATACGGGCTGCACGTGAGGGGGCGTGTGAAGGAATCAATCCCACATCGCTAAGATATTAAAATATGGGTAACCTTATATACATGAGAGGCCACTCCATTCATAGCCAATTGGTTTTGAATTGGATGCTTCCACAGCTAGTCACCAAAACTTTTTCATATTGTTCTGCAACCAAAATAAATTTTAGTGACTAAAAGGTCCGTCATTAGTTATTAAATAAATTCGATCAATAATTGTTCCATATTTCGTGACTAAAAAATTTTGGTCACAAATTTCTATGACCAAAACATATTTGGTCAGAAAAAATGGTCTCAAAATGTGTGAAATTTCTAGTAGCGTTTATCCGTAGTGAAATTCGTAGAGTAAAGATATTATGTGCTTTACACTGTAGTAATCCTTAACCATCCTATTGCCTAACTCGTTAGAAACTATTAGTTTTTATTACTTTTATATGGCTGTGATCGATCTCCATACTACTGCTTTATTATTCAAGCTGTTTCTATTTTTATTCACGTCAATTTATGGCATTGTCTTTTATTAATTTGGTTACCTTTATACATAACAAAAGTCAATGTTGTATATTTATTGAGTAAAATATTTACTTCATCCCTAAACTATGCTCAAAAGTTTTAAAATGTCCTTAAACTATCAATTTGATTTACTTAGTCCCTAAACTATCAATTTAGAATTTATTTAGTCCAATTACTAGCAACCGTCTAAGATCCGTTAGGAACCGTTAAGAGGACGGTTTAACTGCAATTTTAGTCCGTTAGGAGGGGGAACAAGTGCAATTTTAGTCTCACAATTAAAAAAAAAAGGTAACATGTTTACTTCGTCCCTAAACTATGCCCAAAAATTTTAAAATGTTCCTAAACTATCAATTTAATTTACTTAGTCCCTAAAACTATCAACCTCATGATTTAGGATTGGTCTTTAAGTGCAACGACACAAAACCAATCTATTACTATTAGAACCAGTTGAATACAGAAAAATAATCAATTGAATACAACTCACTGCACTAATTGTTGAAGTAATAGATAAGCTCTCCTACCATATAAATAGACCCAAAAAAATAGTAAAAAGTGAGCTTATATTACAAATTGACCATTGTCCTATCTGTTCAATTTCCCTGTAAAAGAAAAACTCTCTCACAAAAGACATCATTACTATTTTGAAAAATCAATCCACTTTCTAGAGTCAGATTATGTAGTAGGTAAAACTCAACAAAAAACTCAATACAACACTTGCAAATTCATAACATTAAGAATATAACTCAGATATTTCTCCAAAATCATCAAAACATAACAAAATAAAGAATCCGATTGTTTCAAAAATAACTAAAAGATCAAGTCAACTTAAAAAAAATAAATAAACCAAATGCCAAATATCTTTAAGTAAAGTATGCGCCAAAAAATAATAATGTGTTCCCCTTTACTTGCAAAACACGAATTTTTTAGCTCATGCCTGTTTCCCTGGCTATGCAAATTCGACTGTTGTGCCCTTTTCCTCCACATTTTTTGCAATTCAATTGCTTCATCTGTCTCTTAAGTTTGGTGCTTTCTAGTTCTTTTTCTTTACCCTTCCCTTTGCTTTGCTTATCTGGTTCTTTTCTCCTAATTTTCATGGGTCTCCCAATTTTCCTAGTGTAATATGGAGGCTTAATTAGAGGCTTATCCACTGGCTCCCACATGTCCATGCCATTCATTGGATACATCACATGCCTATAGGTTTGCATGTAGGTCTTCTTAGAGTAGTAATCATGTACGTATGCTTTAGGTTTTTCAAGTGAATGCCTCATGATATGTGAGCAAGGGAGACCTGTCAAATTCCATCTTCTACAAGAGTATGTCCTTACTCCCATGTCAACAGTAAATTGATTCCCATACATACCCCTTACTTCAAAATGATTATCTCTCGTCACAACCGCAATCCACTCTGATGCACGATCTATATTCTTGTCCAACACCTTATGGATTTTTGGTCCTACATCATCATACCTCTTTACATAAGCCCTCTTCTTAACCAAATTTTCCATCAAGTACTTTCTAATTCTTTCCAACACAGTAAGTATTGGTTGGTCCCTAGCATTTAAGATTGCAGCATTAAAAGACTCACATATGTTATGAGTAAAATGTCACATTTGGAAGTAACATTGAAATGAGACCTGGACCATTGGTGGGGGTCCTTGTCAGCTAGCCATTTGAATGCATCCTCGTCTTCTTTTTGCAATCGTTCCATTTCCCTCCTAAACTTCGTCATCTATGTATTTCTAGCCAAACTCCACAACCTGTCCTTTGCAGATTGCCTTGTTAATCCAGCCCTCTTCATACTGCCATGTAGATATCTCACACAATGTCTTCTCTCTACGCAAGGTAATAAATTGTTTATAGCATTCAACAATCCCAGCAATGACAAGTGACAAATGTAAGTGAAAGATTTTATAACAAGAACAATAACCCATAATTAAAAAAAAAAGTTATTCCACTGCTTATACCTTTTGCTTATCTGACATAATTGTAAATATAGGCTCATTTGGTATCTGAAGATCAGTAATCAAATAGTTTAAGAACCAGGTCCAGCTGCACTCATCCTCAACTTCGACCACTGAATAAGCCACTGGATAAATTTGGTTATTCCTATCAATTCCAATTGTTGTCAACAATTGCCCACCATAGGGCCCCTTCAAGTGACAACCATCTACACCAGTAATGGGCCTACAACCCTCAATAAAGCCTCTCTTAATTGCTGCCCAACAAATATAAATTCTGTCAAACTTGTCAGTGGTTATTCCATCAATATCTTTTTTGAAGTAAAGGTAAACAGAAGTCCCTAGATTTGTTCTAGCAATCTCCCCACAATATGCCCACAATTTTTCATATTGGTCACTATAATCCTCTTCAATATATTTTTTAATGCCATTTTCTTAGCATTGTATATCAATGTCCCAGACACATTGATGTTAAAATCACCTGTTACTTGCTCACGAAATTCTTTCAAAGACCAAGAAGGCTTTATCTTGAAATCTCTCAAGTACAACATTGCCAACCATGTAGAATTAACAAGCTTTGTTTGACCATATCCTACCACACTTATGGTTATGGATATACTACTTCTTAACCTGTAAAGTCCTTTTCTCTCTTGTAGTTGATGCAAAGCATACCCACGGACATCCTTTTCTACACATAGCTCTAACCCTTCGTGTCTCGGTTTTTTTCAAATTTTATGGCTTTTCCATGAAGAATTGCATGATGCATTATAGTCCAAACAAATTGCAATCTATTTTTGAACAACATTTCTATCTCTATGTTAGGGTCTTGCTTCTTACTAGCAATAGGCCTATAGTTTCTCCATTGTGGCACCTCCTCCCTATCTTCATTAGAATCTTTCTCACTTATAAACCCATCTAAGGAATCCCAATCTTCATCCTCTAGTTCATCTGACTCAATCACACTAACGATGGGCTTAATCTGACTCAATCCAGTCCATTCTACACTCTTGTCCACATTGGCATCAAGCAAGGCATCATCATCTTCACTATTGTCATAGTCACTATCCATAAATTCCTCACACTCAGAGTCATAATCATAATCAGAGTCATTAGGCGCACAAGCTCTACTGGTCATTAGAGTTTGATTGTTAGGCATTGTTTGATTGGTGGGTAGTGCATCCACGTCAACAAAAGTGTATTTATCTCCTGAAAAGGTCCCATATTCCCACTCCTAATTGTCCACATTCACATCTTGTAGGTCAACATTAGGGGAGAAATAAGAATTTGGCTCAAACACAAAAAGTTTAACTAAGCGATTACTCACACCTTTAATCATGTCCATAACATCAATCATCAATTTGAATCAGCTTAAAATCTCCTCGAAAATCACCAACCATATAGTAACAAAAAACACAATCCACATACCCAATTTCTTTCAAAATTTCAAACAACTCTGGACGAGACATCTTATCTTTATCACAGTAGTCAATGTACATAACCTTACCACCAACATGATTCTTCGTGCCATTTTCAACACTAAAATTTCCACCATAACACAACTTAATTGAAAAATAATTGGGGTCGGAATCTGCACAATGTAGGCACATCAAAAAATAATAATTAGAGACTACTTGTCAAAATTGTCTTGAGACCACATGACAAAAAAAATTAGGGATCACTTGACTAAAAGAAAATATGCACAATGTCCACACATACACTACAAAAAAGTCATCCCAAACAAAAACAAAACCAATATATCTTTTTGAATAAATAACTCTACACAATATATATACAAGGTCTTTAAATAAATATAGTTTATTTAATGGTGGAATGACAAATAAGAGAAAAACAGTTGTTTGTGTAGTACAATATGAATATTGGTCCCCACTTCGTTTAGAAAATCCTATCACGAAACAGTTATTTTGACAGAATACCATACATGCACGTGGATAAACAAGTTTATAGGGGTTTTCTCTAAAAGCTTCGATTACTTAAAAGCTAATTTGAAAAATACGAATAAAAAATATTAACTTACAGAGTTATAATAAAAACTTACACTTTGGAGCAAATTTATCCGATTTGAACGCCAAACCATTGTCAAATCACCCAATTTTTTTAATTAGAATGGGCCAATTGAACAATACATCAAATAATGCGAAGCAAATCAATGCAAACTGCAAAATCCTATTCGCAGCCGAACTTGTGAAGAACAGCAACACAGAGTTGCTGCCGAAAAACAACAAACTGTCGTGCTTGTTAAGAATGGGAAACAAGGGTTTTAATATGGGGAATAAGTAAATTGCACCCAAGCCCTTCTTAATATATTAAAATTACAATTAAACTTTTTTTAACGGTTCCTAACGGATCTTAGACGATTTTCAGTAATTGGACTAAATAAAGTATAAATCGATATTTTAGGGACTAAGTAAATAAAATTAATAATTTATGGACATTTTAAAAATTTTGGACATAATTTAGGGACGAAGTAAATATTTTACTCTATATTTATTTGAACGAAATACGAAATGCAAATAGTAGTAAAACAAAAAATAAGAAATCGTTTACCTATTTATGCTTGGGAAGTTGAGTATAGAGAGAAAGAGGTCTCTATTAGGGGGCGCTTTTGATTTTCATCTGGATTGGCCATTGTTTGTCGTCCTATGATTAGCAAAAGGGGACATAGAAAAACAAAGAAAGAAATCAAGACAACAAAGAACAGCCAATCTAGCATTACAAAGACTATCCTATTCGATTTAATTAAGGCACACCGAAGCTCATTTTCCTCTATATATAACATCCCTCAAGCTGGAATCTCTAAAGGCCAGGGAATATTTCTCCAGTCCAGAACTTGAGACGATCAAATATGGCCATCTTGAGATTCTGGGTATGCCTAATACTGGTCTTGCTTCCATTTCCAGGATCTGAAACTCGCCCTCTTCCTCCATATATGGAGCAGAGGAAGAACCTAACCGCTCCATTTGAAGCCATGTTTAGAACTACCACCAAGATGGGAAGTAATTTACAGCCTCAGCGTAACAGCCCCGGGGGACCCGACCCACAACATCATTCTAAAAATGGCTAGTACAAAACCCTGGTTCAGCAGCGGAGTAGCTAATGTGGTACAGCTCTTGTGTCTGGGTTTCAGTTCTCCACTGTCCTTTTTCCTTACTCCTACAACTACGATAATGTAGGTTTGCCATGTCAAATGAAAAAAATAAAACGGTTACAATTCGCGTTATTGTGTTCTTGGCATTCATTGTGTACGAGAGCGCTTGTTCGAAGTTTCACAATCGGTGAGAAGTATCTTGTAGAAGGAGGATGTTTGGAATTTCGTAATTTTAATACCAATGGGAACTTAATTCTATTAGAAGATCTCAGGAATGTTGTTATGGTGCAACAATTTCTTCGTTTGGCTAATGCATGAAGTTCATAACTAATAAACGTCGTAACAAGCACAATAGACATCCAATTCATATATAAGTAGATTGATTTTTATGAGGAGTGTTACGGTTCAAAAAGAATTTTCCGATTACTTCTTGAAAACTTTTATGGAACCAAAACTTTTCCGATACTTATAACTCAAATCTGTGCAACGTATTATTAAAAATTGTGCAACACTGAAGGCAAAACGACGTGGCATAGAGTGAGGTCATGCCCCCCGACAACACTGGCTGACAAACTTCCGCGAAACTGCGCATTACTTTCGTTTGCTTTCATGCTAAAAGGGAAATTATATTCGAATTAAAGTGACTGCAAATTGTGTGATGTGGAGAGCCGACCGCGACCAACTAACACCTTTGGGAAAATTATCAAATGTGTTAACCCCAACATATTTTGAATATATTGTCTCAATTATTGAATTAATTGAAAGAGATAAAATTTAATTAAATCTAATTAGAATTTAGGCGAATTTTTAGCTCGGCAACAATGTATTCTTATGCACATGTATGTTGCCTAGAAATGAAATGTATTTGATGACCTGAGAAAAATAATTAAATACGGATTGAACATATAAGTTTTGCACCCGTTTACGTTAGGATAAATCTTAACCAGATTAGAATGATGAATCCTAACCTAATTTGACATGAAACAAGAAGTATATAGTTCAATGAAACTATAACTACAAAAAATAAAGGCCCGGGAGAGTCCAATTAAGACTTATCCTTTTAATGGTCAATCACTGAATAATTTTAATCCAATTTTAATGAGAAATTAGAAGATGAACTATGATTGGAATTACCAAGCGAGGTCTTCTATAAAAGTCACGCACCGTTTGAGTAAAAAGTATGCTGTAATTTGTTATACGAGCATGACCTTGAGAGTTTTTCATTGACTTCAGTACTGATTTAATTATTAGAGTGCCTTCCCATTGATGAGAGGCAGAAGTTCTCTAACTATTTTTTGTCTTGCAGAAACTAGGTTTCAAAATAGGTTAAGAGTGGTTTGGGTAAGCCATCAGTGAGGTATTAACTTCCATTGTTAGAAATTTCACCCACTTATAATAGGTGTTGGATGTGGAAAAGTTAAAATCTCATGTCTAAAACACTAAAAAATTAGAATATATAGGATTAGAGGGTTTGATGATAGGTCTAGGTCTAGGTCTAAGAGCCCACCTGGTTCCCTATATAAGGGGAAGGGGTTACACACAATAACCGCACAGAGCGGGAGATGGATCTCTTTCTCATGAGGGAGGGAGGGAGGACGTTCAAAAACAACAAAAAGCTTTGGGCGGGACCAATATACTCGGGAGAGGTTGCGAAGAAGGGAACAAAAAATAAATGATCTAGAATGGGAGCTCTCTAGACAAAGAAATTAGGGACCTGATAAGGACCCTGTAGAAGGAATGTTTGGTTCATTCCCATAGTGATGCAAAAAAAGAGGCTTAAACTGTAAACATCCACCCCTACAACAAAAAGTTAAATTCCCCGCACTTAATTTCCCGTATTTTAAAAAAATCCCAAGAATAATTATAAAAAGAGCAAGAATGTTTGCTAAAAAGTACGGGGACTGAGGTATAGAATCCACATAAAACCTCTTTTTTAGAGTTTCAGCATAAAACCTCGTTATTTTTAGAATTCCCAATTTTTTTTTTTAGTTTTAGAAGAAGTCTGGTAGATAGTTGCCCTAGAGTTCTATTTCACTCGATCTTCTCAATCGGCGCCGACCCCCCAACTTCTGCCTCTCTCACCATCTCAGATCCCATGGTTTCTCTCTCTCTCTCTCTCTCTCTCTCTCACACACACACACACACACACACGGTCTCTTCTCTCTTTCCGTCTTAGATCGCATGGTTCTTCCGATTTCATTCTAGGTACTTATCCAAACTCCGAAGGTCTAAACTCGATCGGAATTTCGATACTGATTGTTCAGCTCCGAACTCCAAAGGTCTTGACTCCGATTCATCCGAACTCCAAAGGTCTCTCTCTCTCTCTCACACGCATCTATATTTTTGTTCTTGTAAAATTGTCGGTTCCCCCACTGATTGATAGGTTAGATCATATTTTTCTTCAGTTTTTGTTGTTTTTGTGTGTGTTTGATATTACAGTAAGTTTGTGACTGACATTGACCCGCTTGGGCATTGCAATGAACATATATGGCCAAAGGAGAATTGTTGGAAAAAACAGCTCACCAACTGTTTGATAAAATTACTGAGTGACAATTATTGAAAATAACAGCTAAAAAAACAACATTTATAACAGCTTGAAGCTTAGACATAGGAAACTTCTCCTAATTGATAATTGTCTTCCTTAATTGGTGCAATCTGAGGTGACTAGAGACTTAGATAGCCTTAATTGAGATTGGGGTTTCGTCCCAGAGTTGCAAAAACTTCTTATTACCTCATAATTTATTTGTTAATAGCATTCTGACTATATAAAAATTACAACTTAGGAGTCAAACTAAATTTAAAAAGACCTTCAAACTTCTCACACATTTAAACTTGTTCTTAACGAAGTTTTCCTCTTAACTTTAATCGTAATTTGACAAGATACTTCCTTGCTTTCGTACGCTTGTTAAGGGCAAACGAATGATTCACGAAAGAATACGACGAAGCATATGATACATAGGTTTAAATTCCTAATTTATATTTAGTATAAATCTACCAGAATCCTAAGCATATGATACATAGGTTTAAACTAACTTTTAATGTTTAATCCTAAGCCATAAGTAGATTTTTGACATTCTGTATGCTAACCCACTTTGCAATTTGCATGCCATTCATGAGATACCAATATAAAAAAATAGCTTTTACTTGTTAGCCAAAGCCCAAAAAAAAATTATACAATCAATTGAAAATAAAATAGTTTTTACTCGTTAGCTTGCAAGCTCTTTGGATTTGTAATCTTATTTAGTCAAGTATGTTTATTACTTCTTCGCCTTTTTGACAATGGTATTTTGAACCAGTTTTTTACATCTATAGTTTTTGAGCCTTGATTTATGAAGCAAGGAGTTGATGACATACCATGGCAAATAACAGACATGTTTTTCTTTTCTTTTCTATTTTATCTGTACTTGTTCTTGTTATACGTCTTTTTGAGTTAGTTGTTCTACTTGTTGTATTAGCAACTGAAAGCCTGTTGTTGGGTAGGCTTTTATGGGATTGAATTTGATATTTAGCACTTTCCCATTATATTTTATTTGTGTTTGACAAGTCAAATTCTTAAAAGAAAACTAATATTTGGGCTTTTTCCATTGCAGAATGAGTTGCGAGATGCTGTGTTGCTTGTATTCGCTAACAAACAAGAACTGTGTGATTAGTACTGCTGCTCTGCTGCATAGGATGTCTATTATGTTGCTTAGGATGTTGATTCTCTCATGTCTATTACCGTTTGGAAGCCGATTCTCATTTCTCTGCTGCTGCTGACGTTTGTTGGTTCTCACATGTCTATGGTCTTGCTGAAGATTTCTCATTGACGTTAGATTGGCTCTATGGTTCTATTTGCTGCTATCTCGTATGCTAATTGGCGCCGATCTCTATGAGCTATATGGCTCTTTTTCTTCTTTTTCTGTATCTTCAAGTTTAAAGATCAGTAATTTCATGGATTTACATTGATTCTGCTTTGAGTCATCTTTATGCTGAGGATACTCTGCTTCTGGTTTGGTTCTTCTACTAAAGATTGGCTGTTGTGGTTTGTCTCTTGCTATGCTTCTGCTGTTCGGAGGATGCTGCTCATTATCTATTTCTATTGCTATTGCTATTGCTATGCTGCTGCTTCTGGTTTGGCTGCTTTTAGTCTCCTCAAATTAAACTAGATACTGTATCACCATCATCTACATTATGTGAGAAAGCCAACAGTACAACATTTGATTCTTCTTTCTTGATATACTTGGTAAGAATATCTGATTCTTCTTTGTTGATTCCATTTTCATTTATACCTTCTGTAAGTTTGGGTGTTATCGACACAACATCTTCTGCACAAAGTGAATTTCTTTAAGCCTTCTTGTTTTGTCTAGATAACCTTAGTCCCATCCCCAAAAATTCTGTTATGAAATGCTTGCCCTTTCAGGCATGGCAGATTGAGTTTTGACAATTGCACCCCTGTAGTTGCTCAAAATTCAAGCCCTATACTTATAGTAGAAAGAATGAAGAGATGCTTTTTGTTGCTGAGGTTAAAGGAGGGACCGGAGTTTCACATCTCTGATGTGTCTAAGAAATTTAATTAGAATGTTGGATTTTGAGTGATTTGGTTGGTGAATTTTGCCTATTGGGCATCTCAGTGAACTGTTAATACTTGTATCGTTGACTTTTTATTTTTCTTGTATTCTTGGTTAGGTCTTGGATTTGTAACTTCTATCACCTTCATCTTCTTGATTGGGGTGTTCATGTCATCGTAGTTGGGGGCATCTGTTTTGAGTCTTGGGAGTGGTTCATCAAATGGATGCCTTTCATCCATCATATTTATAGCGCCTCCAAGCAAATTAGTGCCGCCATATCTCCAGGTATGTTTTGTTTTAAACCTTTCCCCCACCATTGTTTTTCTTTTTCCTTTATGTGTGGATGGATGATTAGTTTTCTTATTTCATTGTTGTTTCGGATCAAAACTCACAGGCATTCAAGGAGATGGCAATCGTATGGCATCCACGCATCGGCGAATATGCATTTGGGTTCATCACTTCATTTCTCGTCCCTCGTGTTTGCAATTAATGTTTCCACATTTGCTACAAGATTATTGGGAGTTTACTCCGTTCCATTTTCAGCCATCACTTGATTTGTACCGATTGAATTTTCTTCTTGTTTGGGTTTATCAGTTTAGGATATCAAGGATTCAATAGGAGATGGTCTTGAATGGACATTGTGACAATTTTCGTACCTTGTAATCCATGCTTTGTTTAGCTAGGTGCCATTTGTATTTTTGCAATATTTGGCTTTTGTTTCTTTGCACTTGCCCATTGGTTTGTCTCCTTGCCAACCTCTTTAAGATAATATATTATTTGTTTGAAGACATTGTGAATGTTATCACAATTTTTATGATTTTTTTTGAGACGATGATGTATTTGCGTAGATTGTTTATTTTAATTTTATTTTGATGTGAATTTAGTATAAGAACCACAGATTAAAATGAAAATATAAAAAATTAAAATAAATATCAGGTAAAAATAATATTTTTCCCGACAATTTTGCATTATTACCGACATTTTTCAATACATCATACTGACGCTTTGGAAAAGTCCACAAATGTATTTCCAGCGTTTATGAAAACGCGGGGAATACCTCAACGGCACCGGAAAGTAAACTCGCCGGAAAATTTTTTGCGACGTTTTTTAAACGCCGGCAACAAATGCCAGCAAGTATTAGCGGCGTTTATAAACGCTAGTAAGTTTTCCCGACAACGGTATCCGTGACGTTTGCCACAAATGCCGGTAATAGCTTAAAAAACGCCGGTAAAATGTTTTTCCAACGTTTTTTAGACTTTTACCGGGATTTCATAAACGCCGGGAAAAGTCCTTTTTCTTGTAGTGCACCATGAGATGGGAGGTGGCCGAGAACAGGTGATGGGGTGAAGACCTCCAATGGCTTAAACGATACGACACGATAGTTATGAGACACATGACATACATGAACACCGTACTAGACTCCATCAGGAATATTAGGCAGGACCAGAACTTGAATCTTCCGGGACAGTCAGGAGTGATTTTGAATTAGAATCCCATCGGGATGTGCTAGGCTGATATATACTAATTCCATTTTGGATAATGATAGGAATAACACCTAAACACATATAACAACAACATATTGATGAGACACATGATTTGTGGAATTGAAATTGATGAATTGAGGAACCATGACTTATTGTGAATTGGTTATGTACATTCTTAACTGGTACTTTATTTATTTTGATTTAAAAGATGTAAATTACCTAACCCCCTTTTTGATTTTGGACATAATGGTTATTGGTCGAAGTGACCCATTTTATAATCTATTTCAAACTTGTTGCACTTTAACTTTTATCAATGGGTATATTGGGAATTTTGGTGAGATTATGAGTCTTTATTTATATTTAATATATAATTTTATTATGTTTAAAATTGAGGGTGTGACAACCTTCATGTTCAATCACCAATTAGGGGTAGCTAACATAGTAGTTCGTAGCTAGGTTGCTCACAAACCGGCTCAGCCAAAAGAGTATGACATTCAGATGGCCATAAAGAAGAAAGCTGAAGAAACCATAAGAGATTTTGAAAGAAGATACTAGGCTGTCTTAAACGAGATTTAGGATTGCAATGCAAGATATGTTGTGACCTCTTTCAAGTTCGGCTTACTTGTTCGTGAAAAGTGTGAATCTTTAACTCTAAACCGAGTGGAGAACATCTTTCAATTGATGGAAAGGATAGAGCAGTATGCTACAGCGTAGGAGGAGATTCCTCCAAAAGACCGAGAAAGGGGCTTCCCAAGCCCACAAAAATAGTGTAGCTAAAATTGTTAGGCAAAAGAGAAAATTTGCAAAACTAGGAAAAGTGGAGGTCATGTTTTCCAAGAGGCTACACTCGTGAACCCCAAGTGTACAAGGCCCTAAAGACCACGGGAGGGGGGGGATGGGGACCCGAGGAAGAGAAGACTGAAGGTGATTGTTGCAGCAATAATTGGGAGATCGACTACCTCACCGAGAACTACAAGGCATTCAAGAGATTTCCTGAAGAACTTGTTGGGATTGGCCACCTCAATAAATACGTTGAGGAGAAAGGACGAAGCATTTCCAGACAGGAAAAGACCAATGAGTTTGATTTTTCGAAGGATGACAAGGAGCCATCGGTCACAATCTATATCATTCGTAGGATAGTCCAGTTGGCCAATGAAAAAAAGGCTAAGGCGTAAAGGCGCAAGGATCGACACCAACATCATGTCTTGGAACTTGGGCAGAAGAGGCTGAGATTAGAAAAAGGGCCGAGTATCTTCCTCGGTTATACAAATTTTATTATAGCTAGAATGACCGTCCATGAGTGATAATAATGGATAATCAACCGACCTATCAATAAGTAAATCTAAATTCGGTATTGGATAGTCGTCTTTTGGTGTTGTAGTGTTTAGTTTACAAAAATCTATACACCCTCACTTCCCATTTTGCTTGATCACTAGAACTACATTGGACAGCTATTCGACGTATCTGACTGTTATAATAAACCTGACATCGAGTAGCATTGAGATTTCTTCCTATATTTTTGCAATCACTTCAAGAGTGATTCTCTTGGAGTATTGTTTGAACAGTTTGCAAAAAGGTTTGATAGGTAACCTATGTTCCACCAAATCTCTATTTAGGCCATGCAAAACAATCTGTATATTCTTGTAATACAGTAATGAGCTCAGAACACACCTCGAGCATAAGACACTTACTAATAAATAAAGGCCTAGTGTCGCGCCCGGAAATTTCCCGGCCCCCTCGCGAATATGTGAATTCTTTGAACGGGGCTGAATAATTTCTTGACTTTTAATGCGACGTTTAATGAAAATTGTTTAACAGCTGTGACTTATTTAAAACTCAGAGTCGCCACTTGACATGAATTTTAGGTGTGTCAAGTCACCCTCTAAGGCCATTTTCAAAGAAGATGTCCTTAGAAAAATAATTTAATTTTAAACTCAGAAATATGATTCTATTTATAAAAATGACTCTTTTTAAAAGAAAACTGGTCTCGAAAACAGAGATGGGTTCGGGGATTTACTGTTACGAGTTGGGAAGGTGTTAGGCACCCAACATCGCCCTTTCGGTACTTTATTTTCCCAAATTATTTTATTTTATTATCCTTGGCCAAATTTAAATAATATCTAGTGATTGCTGTACAATTGGAATAAAACAGGTGCGGGAACAAGACCCCGGCTTATGCAATTTAGCTTTTGTGGCAAAAAGTTGGAACGGATATATGTTAAACTTTGACCGAAACATGATACGCAAATTGGTATCTGCACGTCATGTTTCTATTCCCGGAGTGCCAGGTACCTTAAATCCCTGGCAGGAATTTTCAAGTTTAACAAGGATCCGACTCCGTTTTATTAATGAATTTATCATGTTAACCTTTTTTTTGGTTTTATTTATCTGCAATTCTTCATCCCGACAGCTACACAATCACTGGCGGTCCAAATTGTAGAACTTAACAAATGTTACTTCTTTTAACTGGTTTTATTTATCTGCAATTCTTCATCCCGACAGCTACACAATCACTGGCGGTCCAAATTGCAAATTTTAATAAATGTCACTTTTAATCGCGATATTCTGTCGTGAAAAGATAACGTGCATTGCCCGTTAAATTTTCATCCCAAAAACACTAACATGGGCTACCTATGTCACCCGCGTGTTTATGGAATTCCGAGATTATCGGGATTTTTAACCAAGTGATATGGATAATGTGTCAGCGTGAACTAACAGCACTATTCATATAACTTAGCCAAGTAACGAATTTTTCCTTTTGTAAAATAAAAATAAAAGAAGATAGCGGTATCCGTTACGGGGTACGGGAAAGGGATAAAAAAAAGAGAAAGAGTTACGGGAGATCGGGGAAAGGGAAAAGTTAGTAGTTAGTTCCGACAGGGGCCGACGCAATCGAGCGATATGCCGGAGTATTATTTTTATTTAAAGTGATTTTTGCTTAAATCAAGAAAAGTAGTTGGCAGAGCCAAACACCGACTTTCGTGATTTAGCGGGCTAAATCCTGACATTCTAGAAGTGCAGACTAGAAATTTCTAGAACTGCGGACTAGAGATGCGGATGCCCAATTAGTATTTACATAAAAAAAGCAGAAAGAATAAATAAAAATGTTCTGACATTCTAGAAGTGTGGACTGAAAATTTCAGGAAAAGGACTAGAAATTTCAGAACCACGGACTAGAGATGCGAACATGGCTTAATAAGCCTAATCTTAATAAAATCAAGAAAAGTAGTTGGCAGAGCCAAACATCGACTTTCGTGATTTAGCGGGCTAAATCCTGACATTCTAGAACTGCGGACTAGAGATGCGGATGCCCAATTAATATTGACATAAAAAAAAGAAAAAAGAATAAACAAAAATGTTCTGACATTCTAGAAGTGTGGACTGGAAATTTCAGGAAAGGGACTAGAAATTCCAGAACCGGCGGACTAGAGATGCGAACATGGCTTATAAGCCTAATTTTAATACTGATAACAAAAGAAAAGAAAGAAAACGAATTTGACAGAGCAGAGAAATTAAATTGACAAAACAGAGGCAAAATCAGTGTTAGAAACGATTACCTTATATTTACTGTGAGCTCGAAAATTACAATGGTAAGGGTGAAAAATACTTGAACGCCTAAATAAAACCATAACCTGGCATAACGTTGAATTTTAGAAATTCTTGTTATCCCGGGCTATACTAATATAAATGGTCGCTCAATGCTTCACCGGAGCTTGAAAAGAAAATTGGACAGAGTCTCCTCTTGCTAAAACTGAGTCTAACCGTCCTAAATTTGAATATCGTTCTCTGTATCTTCGATAGTTCGAAACTAAAAAGTTTAGAACGTATCGGATGAAGAACAATCAAACTCTCAGAAAATTGGGCAGAATCTCCTCCTAACTTTTTAATAATTCTAAGCTCTAATGTTGTTCTTATGTATTGACAGTTCAAAACTAAAAAGTTATGAACTTATCAAATGAAGAACTCTCTCTGGAAATTTTATTTCTAAACTCTTGGATTTTGCTCTAAGTGTTTGCTTTCTCTCTCTGAAAATGCTTCCTATTTTCCTTCTCCAGAATCCTTTTCCTTTGATTTTCCTCTGATTTCTCCTCCCCTCCCCTTCTTCAGAGCTTCGTATTTATAGGCAAACATTTGCCCCCTTGGACGCGCAAAAAGGAAAGCAGCTGCCCCTTCGATTCAAACGAACAACGGCTGCCTGTTGTACGAACCAATCACGATTAAACCTCAGCCGGAAAAAACCGCAAGAGGAACCAATAAAACCCAAATGCGTCATCCGCCGTTAAATCAACAAATCCGATGATTCCGGCCGCCGTAATGCCTCAAACGCGACCAACAACCGAGGTAAACCACCAGAACCGGACAAGAACCGGACAAATCAGCCCAGAACCGGGCAGAAAACCCAACGAACCGGCCAAAAACCGGGCAAAAAACCGGACGGAAAAACCGGGTCGGGAAGCCGGACACGGCCCAAATGCCGGGCACGGCCCAGGCGCCCAATTGGAGAGAGAGAGAGAGAGAGAGAAGAGAGAGAGGAGAGAGAAAGAGAGAGAAGAGAGAGAGCCGTGAGAAGGGAGGAGAGAGAGAGAGAGAGAAGAGAGAGAAACGGGAGAGAAGAGAGAGAGAGACGCGACACGTGTCGCATGGAGGAGAGGAGAGAGAGCTGTGCGGGAGAGGGAGCGGTTCTGGTGTGGGCGAGACGGGACGAGCCTGGACACGTGGCAGAGGGAGAGACACACGCGTGAGGAGAGAGAAAATCGGTTGATCCACCAACTAATAGGATTCCAGCCCTGTCAGCGCACGCCCGCAGGGGATAATTCCCGAAGCACGGCATTTAAGTCGGGCACGGCCCACGTGTCGTGCACGGTCGGCGCGTGCTGCCCACGCGCGCATGGTGGCGCGTTGCTGCTGACGCGTGCTGCTGACGTCAGTCTCTTTCTGGGTAATTACGAAAATGCCCCTGGGTTTAAAAATGCCTTCGCGCACCTTTTTTAATCTTTGTACGTCCAAACGAACTCGGATTTGACCACGGATACAGCCAATGGACTCGTATCGTCGAGAGGATCATTTTGAGCCTAATATTTGATTTATGGACACGTCGGCTCGCAATCCTAACTCCCAAATAATCACCAGTACACTGCTATCATTCTTTAAAATGCCATTTCTTGAGCTACCGAACTCAGATTTGACCGTGGATACAGCCGATGGACTCGTATTTCTGTGCTGATCAATAACATGTGCCTCTCGATGCCTGAACATATCAACTCACAAATTGTGCCTCCGAGACCCCGTTCTGAGCAATCAAAAATTGTCGGTGTTGACCGATTTCACCCCAATCACTGTCACTGGACTCGTGTCATCGTACTGATCAATAGTATGAGGTTCTCATGACTTGATGAAGTGGTCTCGTGAACAGTACTCTGGAACCCCGGACTGTGCAAGGGCAAAATAGCCTTTTTGTGCACGAATTCTTTTAAATCCATTTTGATGGCATTTTTCATAATAATTGAGCGGTGGGGCCAAAATCTGGTATCAACACCTAGGATTAACATCGTCCCCTAAATTGATTTCCTCAAGAGGATCTTGCGAAGCAACTTCAGTCGATCCCAAATCTATGACTTCATTTTCCAATCCCTTCTCTTCACACCTGCTCAAATTCAAGTTCATTTTTATCATCCTCAAAGATGAGATCTGCCAATGCAATCTCTTCTTGGATTTCTCCTCTATTTCTAAGGCAACATATTTGACCATAGCTAATGAACTAACCTCTCCTTGTTCTTCGTCTAGCTTAGAGCCAAGCAGCGTCATCTTTGAGAGAGTCTGACTCATATTCGATAGTTTGTTTGATTTTTCATTTTAACTGTGCTAATTCTCCTATACCCAAATTTTTTGTGGGGGTGTGGCAGTTGTTAGACCATCGAGTGAAATAATATCAGCCTTGCACAACTCTGACAAAGTAAAATTTGCAGTGGTCTATAAAGGACGGTGGTCTACCTGCAAGCTTTTGAACTTTTTCAAAGGAGATATAGAGTTATAGAAGAAAAGATTCAATTTTGAAAGAGCCTATTGAATAATTTTAAATTAATAAGTCATTAAATATCTTAAGAAATCACCCCTTGAGAAAAGAAATTGATCTCTCAAAGTTTTTCTCTCTAGAATGCTCTGGTTGGCCGGATAGCAGGGTTATGGGCTTTCATTGCGTACTCGTAGGTTTTCTGTATATCAATAACTCGCTTGAGTGACACCCAATTTGCTGGAGCGGCCTTTTAGACTATTAATACTGTAGAATTGTGAATCTTGATTGGCTACTCAAGCTATCTCTAGCGCATTGCATTTTTTTTTCACTCGTCAGAGTTTGAACAGACTGCTTTGAATTTTAGTACTTCTAATCGATAATCTTAGACATCCTAAACAAACTATTTGTGAACTTTAATAAGTTACAAACGTCACGAATTTACCATGAATAGTTTTGAGACTTCCAGTTTACATACACTAAAGGAAGCAATCATTAGTCTCGTCTTTTTCACATGTCGGAGTTGGGACTTTCTAATGATCACAACACTATCTACATTAATAACGTTGTTATTGCACTGAAGTAGGGTTGTTTTGCATATGTATGAAGGCAAAAACTAATTAAATTTCCTTTGTGATCATATAAAATAACCCTAATTAGGGGTTACGCCCTTTCAAGACCTAATAGGGTGTTATGCCCTTTCAAGCCGTAATAAGGTGTGCTAACAAAAAAAAAAGCCGTAATAAGGTGTTAATATAGGAAAAGTAGAGAAAACAGAAAATGAAAAAGTATATCATTTAATGGAAATAATCAAACGCTATGGTACTTCTTCCATAGCATTTTTTACAACTGATGTGATAGCTCACACTATTAAAAGTCAGATCAACCATAGCGTTTTCCAAATGCTATGGCAGGTACATTTTGTTATGGCATTTTGTGAACGCTATAACATGTCTCAACATTTCATAGCGTTTTTAGCACGCTATTGTATGTACATTTTTTATAGCATTTTATGAACGCTGTTACATTGCCACCTTCCATGGCCTTTTAGTGTGCGCTATTAAATGTCCCACAACCCAAAGCGTGTTAGTACACGCTATTGTAGGTACCTATTTGGATGGCATTTTGTGAACACCATTGTAGGATCTGCATTCCATGGCATTTTTTACACGTTATTGCAGTGCCTTCGATAGCCTTTTATGCACGCTATGTTAGGTTTACATTCGATATCATTTTGTGCACGCTATGATAGATACAACTTTTAATAGCATTTTTTTGGTACGCTATAAAAAAGGTTAGCGTACCCATAAATATTAAGAGATGATTAATTGTCATATTCTTGCAACCTGTTTCGAACGCTTTCTATATATAACCTTAATCTCTCAAGCCAAACTCATACAAAATTATAAGGCACAAATGGTAACGGAAGTTAATACCCAAAAATATTAGAAAATTAATTATTATATTAATATCTATTTCCCAAAAGTAAACTACAAGTCATGACAACCAAAAACAAAATCAATACACATGAAGGAAAAAGTTTTCAAGTATGTCCAACTGGCACTGATACATGTTCATTTCTCTATGTCTTTATTCAAAATTCACAAACAAACTGATATTTTCTCTCAGTGCCGAAACCAGGTATCTTCCCTTAGAAAAATTAATTTTGGCACTCATCACTGCATCTTGAAAACTTGAACCATATTTTCAAGGTCATAACATCACTGTCCTTACCAAATACCCACGTAAATCATTACTCCGAAGGGCCAACTTATCAAGGAGGATATCTCCATAGGCCATTGAGTAGGCAAACTTTTACATCTGATATCAGCCCTGAACGGCTATCAAAACTCATATCCTAGCTGACTTTGTTGTCAAATTTACACCTCAGCTGAAACCCCCGATCGAGATCGAATGTCAAAGTGCTGAGCAAACCGAGAGGTATGGGTTCATCGAAAAGGATGGTTTTGGCAATCACGTCTGGAAACTTTACGTTGACAGAGTGTCGAACAGTAAGGGGGGCGGAGCAAGAGTTGTGTTGGTTTCCACAGAGGGGGTATTCCACAATCATTCTATTCGGCTCGATTTCCATGCTTCCAACAATGAAGCAGAATATAAAGCCTTTTTGGCTGGGCTCAGGGTAACAAAAGTAATTGGAGCAAAAGAGTTGGCCGTTCACAATTATTCGCAGTTGGTCGTAAACCAGCTATCGGGCGAATATGAGGCTAAGGATGAAATAATGGGCCGATACATGAGTAAAGTAGTTGAGCTAATCAAGAGTTTTGAAGGGTGCAGGTTGAGCAGATCGCAGGGGATTCAAATTCACGTGCAGACGCGTTTGTCGAAATGGCTTTGGCAGAAAAAGTCAATGGGCACCAAACCATTTCAGTCGACACATTGCACCACCCAAGCATCAAGCCAATTGAGGTGTTTATACTAAGTAAAGTCCGAACTGGATGGACCCGTCATTGCTTATTTGAAAGAAGACTGATTTCCGACTGACAAGAGGGATGAACACAAAATCATTCACATGTCAACACGGTTTTGGGTATCCCCCGACTCCAAATTGTACCGACGGTCTTTTACCAAGCTGTACTTGTAATGTATTCATCCTGCTATGATAGGAAGATCCTATACGAAATTCATGTTGACAGTTTTGGATGCCATTCGAGTGGATGTTCTCTAACCTACCGAGCAATTACTCAGGGTTATTGGTGGCCAAGGATGATGGAAAAAGCTCAAAAGTTCATGCAGTAGTGTGACAATTGCCAAAGGTTTTCTCCCATTAATATTCAAAAAACCGGCCAACAATTATCACCTCTGACCAACCTTGGCCTTTTGCGTAGTGGGTGCTAGCTATTGTTGGCAAGATGCCGATGGCACATGGCGACTTCTAATTTCTCATTACAGACACTGTCTATTTCACGAAGTGGGTTGAAACCGAGTTGTTGGTCACTATTGAGGATAAAGAAATGAAGACGTTCGCATGAAACATATAGTCTCCAAGTTCTGCATATCGTACGCATTTGTGTCAGACAATTACACTCAATTTATCGGCAGCCTGTTCACACACTTTTGTGCCGAGCATAGGATCAAGTTCTACAACTCAAATCCATATTACCCACGAGGTGACGAACACGCTGAGGCGTCGGATAAGATAGTGGTATCTGGGATAAAGAAGAGACTACAGGCTACAAAAGGGAACTAGGCAGAAGAATTATCGAGCGTGTTTTGGGCATACTGAAAAACTCTATGTCGGTCCAAGACAAACTCTATTCGCCCTTGCATTCACTATGGATGCCGTAATCCCTTTGGAGGCAAGTTTGCCCACCATCCAAAGTAAGAAATTTAACGAGAGCAAAACGATCAAGTAATTGCTAAGGACTTGGACTTGGCCGAGGAAAAACATGACACAACAAGGATCCTTCTCGCAGCGTATCAGCAGGAAGTGGCGAAATGATTCAATCAGGGTGTTCAGCAACAGACGTTCGGCCAGACGACCTAGTACTTCGCAAAGTAATGGGCAATGCAGAGAAGAAATCTAACGACAAGCTTGGTCTGAACTAGGAAGGGCCGTACAAAGTGGCAGGGAATGTCGGCACTGAGGCTTATAGACTGGAGGATATGGACGAAAATGTCATACCAAGATCCTCGAATGCGACCAATTTGAGAAAGTACTGCCATTAGATGAGATTTCTACTAAGTTTAAGTTCAGTATTATATACGTCTAGTTTTATGTAAAGAGCATTTGGCTCTCATTATTTCAATAAAATGCAAATCAGATTCCTTTCTAATTGACCAGTCAAGTCAGTAGAATGGCCGAACAAACAAACATCATGACCGAGGTTATGCTCAATAGAGGGTGGGATTCTGCTGTTTGGACATACCAAGCCTCACAAACGAATTAAATTTCAGTGGAAAATTAATTGTTTGCCAAGACTCAACTCAGTGGTATATGTCGAGTGTCTCTCCATGGAAATTTCCAACTTAGGTTTGGTGGAAAAACGAGCAAGCAGTTACCTCCCAAGCCATAAGTGGGAAGAAGGGGAGAGAGCGGTAGATTGGCCAAAAAATGTAAACAAATCAAAGCCAAATTGACACATTAACCAATGCATTTTACATAGAAATAAAAGCAGAGAGTGTAATTACAAAACCCAGCCGACCACATGCCATAAAGTACAAAAGTCGATGGCTATAACGCAAGAGCTTCAGAAGATTTAGAAAAATCATATCAGAGTCGTCAATTGATGATACAGAAAAGAGTGAGAAGAAGTGGGTAATTATCTCTCTCTCTATCTCTCTATCTCAGCGCTTGTATGTGCAAATGAAATGCCAAGATCATCCGATGAGTGCCACGTGGAACTATCCCACGAAAGGAGCAATTAATGCTCTTGAGACAGTGTGTGTGAAGACGAAACGACGGCCTAACGATGAAACGACGGCCTAACACATAACCAACCAGATGATGCCATGTGGACAATACATTCCAACTTTGTCAGCTTAGGCACTTGTGTCAACCAACCATCAGTCGAGCCAACGCTTGGTTGAGAGGCCATTGTAGTGGGCTGAAATATCGAACTGGCCTATTACCAAACAAAGGGTAACTGGGTTTAGCCCTGGAGGATTATGGGCCATGTTAGCAGTGTGGGTTATCAGCCGATGTAATACCGAGCAGGCCCAAGGATTTGGATCGCTTCTTGGCCCATTGATGTATTGCCGAACAGGCCCCAGATGACTGCCTCATGTCAACCTCGTGAGGCTTCAGCCGACGTATGGCCAAACGGGTTTATTGAGCAGATGTTGGGAGCTCGGCGTAAGGATACTACCGTTCTGAACGGATGCCCAAGTGTTCGATCGAGTTGGTGGGAGCCTTTTGGAATCAAGATGTAATCCAAATAGGAAAGCATAGTTTTGACAATTACTATATTTGGAAACAGGAAGCATGTGAAAAATCCACAATCAAGCAAACAATCCATTGTAGTGGGCTAAAATATCGAACTGACCTATTACCAAACAAAGGATAACTGGGTTTAGCCCTAGAGGATTATGGGCCGCGTCAGCAATGTGGGTTATCGGCTAATATAATACCGAGCAGGCCCAAGGATGCGGATCGCACCTTGGCCCATCGATGTATTGTCGAACGAGCCCCAGATGAATGCCTCATGTCGGCCCCATGAGACTTCAATCGACGTATGGCCGAAAGGGTTTATTGAGCAGATGTTGGGAGCTCGGCATAAGGATACTACCATTCCGAACGGCTACCTAAGCGTTCGATCGAGGTGGTGGGAGCCTTTTGGAATCAAGATGTGATCCAAATAGGAAAGCATAGTTTTGACAATTACTGTATTTGAAAACACGAAGCATGTGAAAAATCTGCAATCAAGCAAACAATCGATTTAGGTAATGTGTGATTAGAGAAATATCCCCCAGATATTCGACTATCAAACAAGGCATTCGATGGCTTATAAATACAAGATCGAGAGGCAAAAATCAGTTACGCTATCAATTATTATGTCGTTACTATTGCGTTTTGATCTTGCAAGTTCTGACTTTAGCATTGGAGTACCTTCAGATGGGAAATAACCCGTCAGCACTAATTGGTTGTTCTTTGCGTAGACAATATATAAGAGCAATTCGAATATCGAAAACAAATCGGACCAGATTGGAGGGTCATCACAACCCCATAATTAGTTTGTAAAAGAAGCAGTGTACTTAAAACAATTATTAAACGACAATAAGAAAGAGGGACGAAGGCGATATAAAAAGTGAGAGAGAGAGAAAGAGATCTAGAAGCACAAAACAGATAATCAGTAAGTTGGATCCTATACTTATAGTTGAAAAGGAAGGATAAAATATATTAGCACCCAATGAGTCACAAAGGCTGACTCAGAGCACGAAATAGATCGCCATAGTCCATCTTATTTTATCCGTCAAAGCCTAGCTGGTGACAAAGCACGAAAATGGATAACTATAGTCCATCTTATCATATCCAGTTACAGTTAGCCTGGTGACACTTAAATGCAACATTTCCCCATTGTATAGGACTAGCTTCTATAATTAATTGATCAGGCAAATATAATTGGGTGGGGTCAATTTAACTGCTGACGGAGTGGATAAAATTATCAAAAGCAACAATCGCCTTTTGGTTATATGGTCAGCATCGGCCTCAATCGCCCTTTGTTTTCCGCTGTTAGATTCTGTCTCCATGACGTGTCATCAACTTCTAAGATTTTCGGTCATTATGGTCCTAATCTTCTTTCGTGCATGGCACCAGCTTGGACAAGCAGATTAACTTCTCTGATTTGATAACCGTTTACTTTTTTTAGGATGTGTTTTGGAACTTATTTTTCAGCTTTTCATTTTTAGTTTTTGATTTTTTGGATTATGACCGAAATAAGTTGTGAATTTAGGAGGAGTGTTTGGAAAAAATGTACAGAATGTACTTTGCAAAAGTAGTAGAATAGAAAATAGGAACAAAAAATACAAAAAGAAACTATTGACTTCCTTTTGAGTTTTTGCTCCTAAAGTCCAAAATAGAGAATAAGTTCTGCAGAACTCATTCTAAAAATTGTGGCTCCCAAACAGCCAAAATTCAAAAATAAAAATAAAAAAAAAACAAAAAAGAGATTCTCAAACACACCCTTAATGTGATACAAAATGTTTCGGGTCAGTAGGGATGGTAACGGGTTAGATCGGGAGTAGATGTTACTGTCTCCATTCCCGATCCCCAAACCTATATCTAATCTCTATTCCCGCCCTGATTCCCGAACGGGGACTATATATTTGCCCTCCACCCCCGCCCCAAACGGGAAACGAGGATTTCCAAATGGAGATTGAAAATCCGAAAATAAAAAAAATTACATTAGTAATTACTTAAAATTTAAAATAATTCTCATTTTCATCCCTAGAAAATATCAAAACAGAATAAATAACAGCATGCAAACTCTTAAATAAAAGTCATTCATTTTTTACATTCTAAAACATTTCAAAAACAACAACAATAACTAATTAAAATGAACATAATATCGTTCCATAAGTTTCAATTATAACAAAAGTAACTAAATGTACTCAAGAATATTGTCATTGAGTTCATTAAAGATTGTTGCATTCCTTCACCAATTGCAAAACATGGTTATCTTCTCTTTCTTCTTACAAACCTATTATATAAAAGGGATAAAAAAATCACAGAGCGGGGATTGGGGTGGAGACACATAACCCCAAATCCTACCCGATTCCCAATTTTTTAAAAAATTTATCTCCGAATCCTACCCGATCTCCGAAAAAATCCCCGAATCCCCTATCCATTCGGAGTGGAGAACGAGTTGGGGAGGATTGGATCGGCTGAGATTGCCATCCCTACGGGTCAGCTTAATTATGTGATCTTCGGAGACAATAGTAAATGGAAGATCATCGGCATAGGTAGTATTGGTAAATTCTTTTCTCTGCTATTCAAAATGTATTGCTTGTTGATGGTTTGAAGCATAATCTCCTAAGTATTAATTAATTATGCGATAAAGAAAACCATGTTACATTTAAAAATATTTAAGTGTATCATTAAACGTATCAAAGACAACAAGAAACTTTTTCTTGGCCGTAAACTTGAAAATATTTACATTGTTGATTTGAATGATTTAGACAATGCGAATATAAAATATTATTTGGCCATGGTAATGGTAGTTGGTTATGGCATAGGCGCCATGGACATGCTCACATTGATGCTATTTCAAAATTTGCTAGAAAAGATTTAGTTGTTCACCATCTAAAATTTACATTTGAAAGAGATAGGTTATATGATGCATGCCAACAAAGAAAATAGACCAAAATTTCTTTTCAATCAAAAAATGTGATTTTCACCTCTAGACCACCCCACAACTACTACACATGGATCTTTTTGAACCATTTAAAACCTTAAGTCCTTGTGTCAAATTCTATTGCCTTATTATTTTTTATGATTACTCTAGATTTACATGAGTTAGGTTTCTAACTTATAAGGATATCTTACTTTATAAAATTTTAGAGAAACGTTTAAAATGAGAAGGGTTTTGTAATTTTAAATATTCGCACGAACTATATATGATAGAGTACTTGAAAATACTTTATTGAAATATATTGCGATGATCATGGTATTGACCAAAAAATATCTCATCTCATAGAACTTCTCAACAAAATGATGTTATTGAAAGGAAAAATAGGACTCTTGAGAAAATGGAAAGAATCATGATTTGTGGAAACTATCTAGCAAAGTTACTCTTGGGCCAAAACCATCAATTTCACTTGTTATATTTTGATCCGAGTTTTAATTCGATCAATCCTCAAAAAGACAACTTATAAGATATCGAATGATAGAAAATCCAACATTGGCTAGTTTCATGCATTTGGTTATGATTTTTTATTTTACAAATTTTTGAACAATGGCAAAGATTATTAGGATTAATCTAATTCAAAATCTGATAAGAGCATTTTCATTGGCTACTCTATTTCTAGTAAAGCATGTAGAATTTTCAATAATCGCACTTTACTAGTTGAGAACTCAATTCATGAATCTAAGCCTATATTATCTAAGAATGTAATTGATGAAGATGAGGTATAACTTGTGGAGGTAGTAAAAGATTTGAGCCTCAATGAAAAAATAGATGAGAACAAATAAATCACCATTCAAGTGAAGAATGACGTGGTTAATTATCAACCACAAGACATCAATGGGAACAATCAAGACCTTCCTAAAATATGAAAGTTTGTTCAAAATCATCCAAAAGACATGATTCTTAGAGATCCATCAAAAGGTATATATCTACTCATTTCTCTCTTAAAAATGTTTAGGATAATCTAGCTTTTGTTTCTCAAATATAGCTCAAGTCTTTGATTGAAGTCAAAAATAATAAAAATTGGATTCTAACCATGCAAGAAGAACAAATCAATTAGCAAGAAATGATTTTTGAAAAGTAGGTCGTAGGTCTCGTGATCATATTATTATTGGAACAAAATAAGTTTGTATAAACAAAGTTGATCAGGATGACACCATTATCAGAAATAAGGTTAAACTAGTTGCACAAGGATACAATAAAAATGAATGCATTACTTTTTAGGAAATATTAGCACTCGTAACTAAATTAGAAGCTATTCGCATGTTGCTTGCATTTACATGTTTTAAAAATTTTAATCTTTATCAAATGAATGTCAAGAGTATATCTTTTAAATGATTTTTTTAATGAGGAAGTATACGTCAAACAACCTCCGGGTTTCAAAAGTCATACTTATCCTGGTCATGTTTACAAATTGACAAAAGCACTTTATGGATTGAAACAAGCATCTCGTACTTGGTATGATAGACTTGGCAAAATCTTACTTGAAAATGAATTTTGTTGAGAAAAAATAGATAGTACAACTTTTTTATTAAGACAAGAAATAAAGACATGCTTATTATGCAAATCTATGTTGATGATATTATTTTTGGTGCTACTTATAATGAGTTATTATGCAAAAAAGTTTGTTAAATGTATGCAAGATGAATTTAAAATGAGTGTGATGGGAGAATTGAACTCCTTTCTTGGACTTCAAATTAAGCAAACCAGAAAAAGAATTCTTATCAACTAAGTCAAATACACTAAGGACTAATTAAGAAATTTGGCATGGAAAGATTGAAAGCAATGAGCACACCAATTAGCACATCAACAAAACTCGACAAAAATGAACATGGGTATGATTGACTATCTACTCTATCTCACGGCAAGTAAGCTGGATATTATGTTTAGTGTTTGCATATGCGCTAGAATATTTCAATCATGTTATAAATAATATCATTTAGTTGCCATTAAACGCATTTTTAGATATCTTATTGGAACTCATAATTTAGGACTATTTTATCTTCGGGGCATGGACTTTAACTTAGTTGGATATTCTGACGCCGATTTTAGTGGTTTTAAGGTTAATCACAAGAGCACTCGTTTCATGGTTTAGCAAGAAGCAAAACTCCGTCACTTTATGCATTGTGGAAGCAGAATATATAGCCGCCGGTAGTTGTTGTGCCCAAATTTTATGAATCAAACAATAAATGGAAAACCATAATTTGCATTATGATCATATATACTCTCATTAAATGTGACAATATAGGTACTATTTATTTAACAAAAAATCCAATTTAACATTCATGTACAAAACATATTGAGATTAGGTATCACTTTATCCGTGATCATGTTAGAAAGATAGATATTGAGCTTCCATTTGTAAACTCTAAAAATCAATTGGCGGATATTTTTACAAAATTTCTTGGAGAAGAATAATTTTGTTTTATAAGAAGAGAACTTGGGATCTCTAATAAAATATGAACTTTTACTTGGGATTTTATATCTTTTGAAAACTTACGTGTAAAAGTCATCATGTGTGTGTGTGGAGTATTTACCATCATAATGTGAGTTAGAAACTTTATTTATCCATACCTCCCTTTGTGTTTTTTAAACTTATCCTTACTCCCCTCATTCTATTATTTTTGATGATGTTAAAGGGGAGAAGTACATATATATGTATAAATATGGGAGAATTAGATATATTTGTATAGATGAGATATATATGTTCAAAATACTTTATCCAGGAGATATGTTTAAAATAATTCATGTGGGATTTCTTAACTCTTGATAATTATGCTTTAACTATGATTGCTTATGCTAGTGTTGAAAATTTTAGATTATCATCAATGTTTTGTTTATTGTTGAAAATTCCATATGATGATCATGTTTTTTGAAATTTTAAACTATCATGGGTTACGTGCGTTATCTATGTCTCCACTTACCTATATACATCACAGTATGTTTTTACATTTATATAGGGGGAGAGCATATTTTGGGAGAGATTTCAACAAAAACTTTGAAATTGTGCCTTTATCAAAAAGAGAAAGATTGTTAAAAATATTGCATATTTCATTTTCATGATCAAATTAGTTTCGTAATTTATTAAAATTAGTTTCATAGTTTTATAAAGAGAAAGTAGTATAAGTTAGGATTTAGAAGGTTGTGCATATTAGACTCCTTCAAGTATTGTTCCTTTTATACACCTCTTGACTGTGATGGTCGATGACATAATAAATTTCAACTCACACATCACTTGCTATAGCCTCAACATCTATCTGCCAGGTGAAGTCTTGTTGCTATAAATGATTTCGACTCGGCCAAACAGGACTGGATTCGACTCAGACCCATGAATTACCCCTTGGACTGCATAAGGAGCACTATAAGTCATAAACCTGGTCCCTGAACTTGATCCGACCTGCTAAATATGTTGACCTTGGGCTCGGTTTGCCTCCCAACCCAATCTCACCTCGGTTCAGCCTATAACTTTATCCCAATTTGGTCCTCCATACTCCAATTAACTCTGATACCCTTAAATCACGCAATTCCCGTTTCAGCCAATCCCCATTTCCACCAAATTAGAAAATTGTTTTCAAGAAATTTGCAACAGAATCATCTTTATAGGTAAGAGCTCAATTAACCAACACAGCTTATGAAAAAGCACTTCGTTTCAAAAGCCTACAATAAAGACAAATTGCGAAATTTTATTAGCAACCAAAATGTAGCAACCCCCTGACCCAAAAGCCAATATTGTTTATTAGTCATTTAGTCTTTGCCTCGATGCAAAACACTTGCTCTTAAACAGCATACAAACACTTGCTCTCTTGATCATTACTTGTCAAGATAAAACTGGAGATGAGTAAACTCAAACCAAATCAAACTCCTGTCGACTAAACTTGTCCATATCTTCCCTAAAACCCGGCACAGCATTCTCTCTCAAATACACAAGAATTTTGAACCCATCCATACTCCCCCCTTTTGCTGAAGAATAGGGCAAGAAAAAGCAAGGCTCCACGCTGCCAAGGAGGTGCCTCGAGAGGGGAAAAACGGTGACAGGGCCTCCCCAGCCAAAGTCCACAGTCGAGTGGCCAAGGTGCCTCCAGTCGGTGAATCCGCTCACTCCCTTACCAGCTGTGATGCCTTGTGTGAAATTCAGCTCTTGAAAATCGATGAACGAACGCACGTATTGGTCTGTGGAGTTGCGTTTGCTTTTCTTGATTAGATCAGCCGTGGACCATAGTGGTTGATCAACAAGGTCTTTGGCAGTGGTTTGGGCATACATTGCTACACAGCCATTGCCCCAGAAGCCCGATGGAAGTGAGGGTTTCAGAAGCTTCCTTATGTTGGTGAAATATGCGAATTTCACTTGTTCATCACCTGGGGTTCCCGAGGCTTTGACCCTGCTCATCAATAACAAATCTTCTGCTCATCAGAAACAAATCTCGCATGAAGAATATTTTCAAGAAAACAGTCACTATTTCTAGGTCTTGCTCGCACAGACTTGGTGGGTTGCGGAGTCGTATCTACAGAAATGCGCAGATTTGTTTATGCTTCATTTGTGCATTTGTTTATGAATTAATTTGCGAAGTAATCTTTTTATTTATTTGTTACGAATTTTTATGATGTTTATTACTGATTATTTTGGTCAGTTACACGAATATAAGTGCACAGAATGTACCAAAATTACGAATTATTACGACTAGTTACAAAAAATATTTGTTCATAACAAAATAATCATAATTAAATTACACAAATAATGGTCAAATTGTGTGGTAAGCTTTCTAATGTTTAGCTCCCAAGTACTATGAGGTGCACCGATGTAATTTATCCCATTTGATCAGATAGGGTAAAAGGGATTTGGAGAGACTGTAGTACACTTTCCTGTAGTGCACGTATAGTGCGGTAAAACGTCATAATTTTTTTCATTTTGTTCTCAAAAGTACACCGTTTTGATATCATACATTTTGATAACAATAGTCAAAACAGTATAATTTTGAGGATAAAAATACGACATTTTACGTGTATCACATGCGCACTATAGAAAAGTGCACTACAGTTTTCCTAAATCCGGGTAAAAGCCCACTTCACATTTGAAAAGTTTGTTGTTGAAATCAAGGTTGTCAAAACCGTACCGTACCGGCCGGTACGTACCGTTTTGACATAAAAACGGTACCAAGTACTCTTAGTACCGTACCGCCTTCAATATCGGCCGGTACCGGCCGTACCGGCTAATACCGGCCATACCGGCCGGTACCGGATTTGTTTTTTTTTTTTTTTTTTTTTTAAGAATTACGGAAAAAATTAATTTTTTTGGACTTTCTCTCTATAATTTATATATATATTGATAGTTGCGATAAATCCGATACGGTACCCGGTACATGACCGGTACCGGTACGTACCGTACTAGTAGAAAAATCGGTACCCAAACCGATCCGGTATTCAGAACTTTGATTGAAATAAGGCAGGTGGAGATAATTGACTTGAATTGTTGATTGGTAGGTAACGTGTTTGTTATTATCCTTTCTTCCACGTAGCTGTCAACGAAGCCAGTAGCCACCATGTTCCCAATAGATAGCGTGTCTGATCATATCCTAATCCAGACGTAAATTATTTCTTTAGCTGGGAAATATATATATGTATTTCCTTGGTAACGTTAGGTATACTATACGCATACCATATTAACACCAAAACTGTTTTCAGAAAATTGCACCCTATCTCTCTATCTCTCTCTCTCTCTCTACTAGGAGAAACTATTGTGTACTATACACAATAACTCTTATTGTTCAAATTTGACTTGTGAAACACTATTGTTCAAATTTGACTTGTAAAACACTATTTTATACACAATAACTATTTTGACTTGTAAAACACTACCCAAATAATAAAATGCTGACCCAACAAATTTCAATCACGGTGCACCAGGAGCTGTTGTGCATCTCCCCAATTCTCACCCCCCCCTCTCGTCTCTCTATATGATGACAGTCAATCTGCACATGTCCTAAGTCAAAAAGGAATTTTTTTTCTGCGAATTTTTCTTTTCCTCTACAGCTAATGAATCTGAACATGGCTGAAACAAAAAGTAATTATAATTTTGTAACAATTCCTTGGGTAGAACTCTCCCTCAGAAGCTAGCTATTGACAGGACGGCGCCCAAGGACTTATTAAGTCCCCACCAAGAGTCCATACTTCCGATATGGAAAAAGTCTCATACCTTGCATTAGGATCATAACAAATTTTGTAGTATGTTAATTAGGTGGCGAAAAAGCATGTAATTGATCGTGAAATGACGAGGTTCAGTGATAGAAAAACTAATCAACGCATATAATTTTAGATTTTTTCTCTAAGTTATCCACACATTACAGAAAACATACCTTGATCGCCAGATGAAACCACCCAAAGCTTCAAATGTAGTGAAATTTGAACCGGAACGTTCACGTAAAAAGCCCTTCAAACCATCCAGCCATTCTTCCTTCACATGAAAGCACACTCTAACAACCGGTTCACCACAGGAAGAGTACGGCGAAAACCCCTTATCCAACCTCAGAAACTCGTGAATTGGAAACTCCACCTGAGGTGGATCTCTTGGTGCCAGCAACCTTGCCCGCTCCCAAACCGGCTCAACCGATAACTGACTCGCCCCCCGAGCCAACTCAGCCAACCCATTGAAGAACTGAGTCGCTCCGAGTCCATCACTCATCGCGTGGTGCACCATTGCCCCGAGACAGTACCCGCCACACGCAAACTCCGTGATTTGCAAAATCATCGGGTTTGCTAACCCTTTTTCGGGATCCGGATCGGGTACCAGTTTTTCGATCCAAGTCTCAGCCGGGTCGTCGAGGTAGTTTACTGAGTCCAATGTAAAATCGACGGTAGCGCGGATAACGGGAACGCCTTTCCCGGCCGCGCAGTGTAGCTCGAGGCGGCCGTCCTCGGGGCGGCGATGGAGGGTTCCGGCGAAAGGGTAGTAGTGGACGAGGGCCGAGGAGAGGGCTGTGGTGATGACGTGGAAAGGGTCTGCGGCAGGTTGGTGGTTAGTGCTGACGTAGGCGCGCACGTAACGGAAGGTGACATTGAGGTTGCGGTCGTTGTCAAGGTGGGAGAGAAGAAGGACGTGGTCGTGGTGGAAGGGAGGTGTAGAGGGGTGGACAACGGTGGTTTCGCAGATCTTGACCTCCATTCTATTAAGGGTGCCTTTTTGCTACGGTTTCAAGTGTAGTCCACTGGATTTATAAGTGCGGACTGCGGTTGTTGCGCCTACCGACATGATGGACTTGAGGCTGTATTTGACCAAATTCACATCTAAAAAATTGGAGGTTTTTCTAAACGTGTGGCTGCGGAATTATTCGGACCAGGGCCAAGGTATGTTGACGCACAGCACGAGTTATTTTGCCCACCTTTACACCAGCCTCCCCAATTCCGAATTATTCTCTTGAGAACTTTTTAGACTTTTTTCCTTTATTAAAAGAATTGACAAGAAGAATATAAAAAGTACAAAATTAATGCAAAGTGAAATAATTATAAAAAATTGAAATAAGGATAAAAAGATAATAAGATAATAATCAAATAAACATCACAATCCTGTTTGTTATGTAAAGAGGTGAAACTTAAATAAATTTTGTTTAGTTTTTTCTCAATAATTAATTGAGATCGACAATAGAATATTCTTGTACACAAACATATTATCAAGATCATCATATGTTTAGCAAACTTGAGAAATGCAGTGACCATTTTGGATGACCTGAGATGCTAAACTTGAGAAATGCAGTGACCATTTTGGATGACCTGAGAAAGACGGTTAACAAAATTGTTTTAAACATAAGATAAAATTTTGATTATCTCGAGAATAGTTATAATAAATAGGAATGAGAAGTTTAAGGCTAATTCAACTTAAAATGAGAAATTTGATATTAAATGATGTTAGGAGGTGAAGACCCCCCCCCCCCCCCCCCCCCCCTCCAACTGGAATGTCCGTCCGTGTTGAGTTAGTACCTTGAATTCAAACGCGGACTCTTTTTGAGTAGTGCCTCGAACTATCGATAGTAAGTGTCAAAATACTTGGTACTATCGATAGTAAGTATTCTGACTTTTTGAGTGATGACTGGAACTACCGATAGTCATCTAGTACTACCGATAGTAAGGATATGTGCGAGAATCCTAATTGTAAGATTTGCAAGATTTATTTTCTTAATCTAATTAGAATGCTATCTTTTTCTATTCTTTAGGGTTTTGTTATATATATCTTTTGGGAGATTTCCTAAGATAAAATGCTTTGAGAGAAGCTTTCAGAGAGATTGAGAGAGAGGCAAAAGAAAACACATCTCAGAGAGATTATGAGAAGATTTGTACTCTCTAATTCGATCCATAATGAACTAGTTTGGCTCCCGTAATTTTTTTCGCGTTGAGGTCTTTCACGTATATCTTGTGTCTCATTTTTTTTCCATTTCTATTTCTATTACACACATGTGATTGTTTTGTTTTTCGTTTGGTGATTCATTGTTCCCAGTATCCATCAGGAGCGTTGTGGGATTGAACGTTGTTCGTTCAATTTTTTAACAACTGGTATCAGAGCCACTATTATGGTAGGTTTCGTTCAACAGATTAGGGCTTAGTCTTGTTTGGGCAACCTAGTATTTCAGTGAGAGCTATGAATTTTGAAGAGGGCAAATAGATAATCGAAAAGTTTGACAGGTCAGACTTTACGTACTAGAAGACACAGATAAAGAACTATTCGTATCAAAAATATCTGTACCGACTATTGTTGGGTAAAGAAAAAGAAAAGAAGAAGATAGACGAGTCCGACGAAGATTGAGATGTTCTTGACAGAAAGGCATTAGGGGTTATTCGCCTATTCCTATCAAAGGCAGTCACCCACAACATATTGAAGGAGAAAATGACGAAGGATATAATGGAAACATTAAAGAAGATATACGAGCAACCGTTTGCTGCAAATAAGGTACATCTCATGAAAAAACTTTTCAACCTGTCTATGGCAGAAGGAATTTCCTTTATGTCACACCTCAATGAGTTCAATATGATTGTTGATCAACTTACTTCTATTGATATCATGTTTGATGATGAGGTTCAAACTTTATTAATTCTATTTCAGTTGCCAGAGAGCTGGCAGGGTATGATTACTGCAGTCAGTAATTCAGCTAGGAAAGAAAAAGTTGAAATTGAGTGAGGTTGTGAGTTTGATTTTAACTAAGGAGGTCAGAAGGCATAGGTTCAAGTTCAGGCACAATGGGTTCAGCCTAAGTTTTTAGTAACAAAGGGGCAAAAAATTAGAATAAGAGTGGTCGAATCATAGCAAAAACAGGTCGAAATCGAACAGTAAGAAAAATTGAGGTAAATCCTCAAGTTCAGGCCATTAAAGGTGAATGTTAGAATTGTGGCGAGACATATCATCTGTCACAAGTTTGCAAAGCACCGAGAAAGGATAAGGGTGAGCAGGTGGCTCACGCTTTGCACGATGCACTTATTCTTGCTATGAACAGCAATGTCGAGTCATGGGTGATTGATTCGGGTGCCTCATTCCACGCCACTACAAACAGGGAGATTCTTCAGAACCATGTAGCAGGGGACTTTAGGAAAGTATACTTAGACGATGATGAGCCATATAGTATTGTGGGAAAAAGTGATGTTCAAATTACAATACAGGGGTCCAGATGGTGTCTGAAATATGTCAGGCACATTCCGAATTTGAAGAGGAATCTTGTTTTCATTGGGCAACTTGCAACAGCAAGTTATACGTCTACATTCACAGAGGATGCGTGGAGAGTCTCTAACCGTACCATGGTGATAGCTAGAGGTAAGAAAGTTGGTACACGTTACTTGACTTCACATGGTAGCGACACACTTGTAGTTTTAGACAGCAAGGGAAATTCAGATCTGTGACACAATAGACTGGGGCATATGAGTGAGAAGGGATTGAAGCTCTTGCAGTCAAAAGGAAAGCTACTGGGTTTAGATTCAGTGGACATTGACATATGCAAGGGTTGTATTTTCGACAAACAGAAACAGGTTAGTTTTGTAGGGATGTATTCTACAGAGTGAGAATATTCAAAAGAATATGCAGCAGAGGTTAAGAACAGCAAACTCTGGTTAGCAAAGAGAAAGAAGAAGAAATAAAAAGGGTGAAAGAGGAGGTAAACACTAGAAGAAACAAAATGACAGCTCTCTCTAACCTTGAAATGGGCCTAAGAATTGGGGGGGGGGGGGGGGGGGGCAAGCCCTAGGAATAGACCATGAGAAGGCTAGGAGAAAATTTCTCTCAAGCCTAAGGGGAGTCTCTCTCTCTCTCTCTCTAGAATGTCCTATGTCAATTAGTTTTCCAACCCTAGAATGACATGAGGGGGTCAAGTATATATAGGCACACCAGGCACCAGACCAGGCCCATATTCTGGTGCCAAGTGTGCTAATGTATACTTGACATACGTCCATTTCCCAAAGTGTCTGACCACAATGGCTTTGCCCTTGCTGTGACTCGCGGTGACGGTAGGTCCCGCGGCGACCTCTCCTCCTCTCAAGTCACCAATCCACTAGTCTTCTTCTTTTTTTCCGTGAGTAGGGTTGAGAGACCACGTGCTCGGACTCTCCCAGACTATTGTCATCTATCCTTCGCGAGTTCCCTCACCCAGGCTCTACCATCGCAGCTCGGGTAGGCACGCACTAGGATCCAAACTTCGAATCTGGGGTTCTTCCTCAGTCTTGTCTCTAGCCTCCCCTTTACCTATCCTCTAGCTGCGTTGCACCTAATCGGTGCTAGTCATTTGGTGCATCACCTTGGCATCTGTTAGCGCTTAGATTGCACGCCTCTCTCTTAAAGTCTTGGCTCTGGGATTTTATCCAAGTCTCGTCTCTGACTTCCTCATACTTCATTCTCTCGCCGTGTTGCACTTGATCGGTGGCAATCTCTCGGTGCATTATCTTACACCACAGTGGCGCTTAAATTGCGAATTTCTCTTATTCTCGATGACTGACGACCATCGCGAAGGTGTTCCTCTCACAACCTCATCTTGACCCGTGCTCGGAAAGACGATGTAAGTGTCACATGAGTGTTCCCCCTGCAGCCCCCGACCTCCATGGCTCTAGCTTTGGCCCTGGCTAGAGCTCAGTCCCGTGGCCCCCGATGTTCGCAGCTCAGGCTCAGGCTTGGCCCTATGGCCCCCCGACCCCCGCAGCTGGGTTCAGACTCGGTCCTGTGGCCCTAACCCTCATGGCTCTGGCTCAACACCATGGTCCACGACCTCCGCACCTCTAGCTTAGGCCCGCGGCCCCTGACCTTCAGACTTTGGCTTGGGCTTAGGCCCACGGCCCCCGACCTCCACAGCTCGGGCTCAGACCTACGGCCCCTAACCATCATGGCTCGAGCTTTGTCCCGCGGCCCCTAACCTTCGCAGCTGAGGCTCAACCCCGCAGACCCCCAACCTCCGCAGTTCAAGCTCAGACTCACCCCGTGGCCCCCAACCTCCACGACTTTGGCTCTGCCCCACGGCCCCTGACCCTACAGCTCGGGATCAGCCCCGCGGCTCTCAACCTCCGTGGCTTGGGCTCGACCCTGTGACCTCCGACCTCTACAGCTCGAGTTTGGCCCTCAACCCCTACAGCTTGGGCTCGGCCCTGTAGCCCCTGACCCTCGTAGCTCGGGCTTAGCATCCGACCTCCCACGGTTCTGGCTCTGGCTTTGGCTTGGCTTCACGGCCCTTGTCCTCCACGGCTCAAGCTCCGCCTCGTGGCCTCCGACCACCGCGGCTCGGGCTTTACCCCGCAGCCCCCTACCTCCGCAGCTCGGGCTTTACCCCACAGTCCCCGACCTCCACGGCTCGGGCTTTGCCCCGCGGTCGCCAACCCCCGTGGCTAGGGGGGTCCACAGCAGTGATACCTGTGGCCCCCTACAATTCCTCCTTTTCTCTCTTTCTTCTCTCTTACCTCTCTTTTCTCTCTTTTGCGGCACTACCGCTGGGCTCATCCCTTGCCCTCTGCAGCTGCGTCATTGGTTGGGTGGGTGGGCGGGTGGGTCCATGCCTTGCTGTCCTGTGGCTGGGCCATTGGGGTCAGCGGGCCTCCCTGCCCCCCCCCCCCCCCCCCCCCCCGCGCGGTGCGAGAGGGTTTTCCTTGGTATCGCAATTGGGCCGCTAGCAAGGACCGTTGCTGGATAACTGGTCTTATCCCTTCGCTTCGTGGTTGGGCCGCTAGAACGTCTCTGTGTGCCCCCTCGGCCTTTTCTCGTGACTAGGCTTCGGCTCTTAAGGTATCGGCCTACAAACTTTGATGGCCTTGAATTCAGCCTGGGATTTGGCTCGTAGAATCTCAGGGGCCTTGCCTCAGACAATGGACTTGACGAAGCCTATCCTCGACTTTTCTAATTGGAATGCAGAGAGTCCCCTCATTGAATTTTTCGGTAAACGTGTCTAATGTACTCTGTGTTTAGTTAGCACTGTCCTTTGACTTTTCTAGTTGGAATGCAAAGTGTCCCCCAGCACTGTTTTCCGATGAGCAAGTCTGACGATCGATTTTCTTAGGTTTCTGCATCTACTGCTCATCATATTTTTTGGCGAATGCATCCGATGACACATTCACTTCGGGTTCTGCACCATAACTGAAAATATTGATGAAACTATACGACATTCGGTCATTCTTAGAAACATTGATTTAAGTCCAGAACTTGTATAACACCTGTGGTTTTGATAGTACATGTGTACAAACAATTGGAAAAATTCACTGAATAGAACTAGACTTGACACCTTGGCACTTTACCTTATTTATTTTCTGCACTTATGTGTTATTGCTTTCTTGATTAACTGCTCACAACAAAGTAATTCATTTTTATCATATTGCTTCAAATATTTAAACAGACAATCTAAGGGTAGAATGACTTATTGAGTCTCATAACTCATGCTGTATATTTTCTTGCCCCTGATGTTTCATGTAAAGTACAGATGAAGATGGAATAGAACTCAAATACCCGGCCCACGAAAAGGCATTCGTAGAAGAGGACACGATCGAGCCGTGGTTTACTTAGTTCAGTCTTAGAATTTCTCTGACTTTCTGTTGAAAAGTCTTTTTAGATGTAAACTTTTGTTGGCAAATTTTATTTCAGAATTTGTATTTTGTCAAGAAGAGTTCGTTTGTACTAAATTCTATATCTTAATGAAATGTTGGAAAATGTAGTTACTTTATTTTTAATACGTTTTCAAAATTCGGAGTATTACAAAGACGGAGATGGTTGTTGATGGTGGTGGCTAGTGGGTAAGTATAGAAAAAGATTAGGTTCGAATATGTGGGAGATGGTGGCATTTTGGCCATAAGTTAAAACATATTAAATTGTTGTAAAAAGAAACAAGAAGCTAGAGAGATTTTTTATTGGAAAAGTCGTTCGTCTCAGAAAATTTTCTAAGAAATTTTTTCATAATTCAAAATGAATGAAGCAAATTGAATAAATTGTGTAGGTTTTAAAATCCAAAAGAATCCTAATCTTTGATTTTAAATTTGGAAATATTTTCGGGATAACTTTTTTGGGAGAGTAACACTCCTCTTTTTTATTGGGTTCAAATAGAATTACTCATTGCTGGATTTTGCATTGTAAAATTGTTGGTAGAATTGCCCCTCGGGTGGATATTCCATAACTGTGAATCAAAGCCATTATAAAAATGGGAACTACAGCTTTCGGCCCTCGGCAAACAATGTTTACCTTTGGTAAGATTTTATTACAGTAGCCGCACAAAATGAAGATCTTACAGAGAAACCTGTAGAAAGAATGACCTGAGGGTTGGAGTATGGTATGACTGCTAAGATTATGAATTAGCAAATTCTAGACCAGAATTGAGGCTTGCGCTCTTCAAAGGCTGGTGGCCGCTGGTACACAAGTGATGCTGCTGCAATCAAAATCCCAGCTGTTAACGCCCATATGACATATTTCCCATTCTCAGCTTCATAATCAAAGAAATGGAGCAGATACTTGTTCTCCATCCATTCTCTCTCCTCTTCTCTTCGGTTTTCGTTCTGAATCCACGGCACATATGAAATAGATACATGGCGGAAAAATTTAGACAATTGTAACCAAAGCAAGGTAAATATTTTGATGCTAATAATACCTTGAGAAACATATCCAAAGGTGCATCAAATATAGCTTCTACTTCTGCTGCATTTGGAGTTGGATTGAATGCTCTCCTATCCGGAAGTATGCCAATAACAGGAACTACAGGCATACCAATCTGCAAAGGAAAAAAACAGTGCAGTGTAGGTGGATAATATAACAGGAAATGTCCCGTAGAAGGGACATACATGAGGCAGCTTGAGTCCTAGGGTTGTCTATTGTTTCATGAGGACTGCAAAATTACTCCAATGTTTCGTATATGATAGGATAGGATAAAAGGAACTAAGGAGTACAACATTTCAGAAAAAAAAAATTGAATCTGCCTATTAAAGATTGTAAGAAGCGAGCGAGGCCCACCTGCAAGTGACTTCTACTTTAGCTCAGCGCAATAGCTGGCCTCGAGGTTTGTCCCTCGGAATTCCAAGCCTAAAACACAGCACTGAGTTGGAGGTGCCATACTTCTGCCTAATAAGTCCGTCATGGACCTGGTCCACATTTGCTGGGGGATGGCAACATCCCCACCTTGACACAGCTACACCGTAGAGTTGATACCATGTATGATGTAACGCGCAAGGCCAAGACCCAACCTACAAATATGGTCTGTTTTGGCCCAACCCAACAGCTGGCCTCACTGTAAGGTCTAACGCTCCACAGATCTGAATACCCTAAAATTGGGAATATGTAAGAATTTCATCCTACTGATTTTGACTTCGAAAGTCCTATTAATTTTTAGCATCCAAACATCCCATTGCTCAGCCTAGTGCCAGCCAAAAAGCCAAACTTGCTGAAAATTGCAAAAGAAAAGACGGGTTTCTGATTAAAGGAAGTTGTGGAAGGTTGGAAAAATGCAAGCTCTGTGTCAAATTGTCAATACTCTTTTCTATGTATGATTTTTGTCAACAAGAAGTTGGTGAATTTTGAACCGCTTAATGACTTCTCACAAGAGTTTCTAGGAATCCAAGTTCAAAAGCCGCCCCCTAGTAGTTAGAGGTGTTTTGCGCTGTCCTATCTGTTATGGAAATTATGCATCCGATGTGGGATGAAACTCAAAGCAGGGCCAGATGAAAAGGCTAAACTAGGCCCAAGTCTTACGTACTAGACTAGTCAATGCTAAACACAAGAGGGGCATCTCAACAGCTAGGGGCAGACCTAGGATTTGAACCTGGGGTGTCACCATCAAAATGAATGAACAACTAAGAATTAAATTTATATTCAATAACAAAAAAAAATATAGGTGTTCAAAATTTAATGAACCAAATTTGAGAGAATTTGACTGAGCAAAAGGGCATAGGGGTGTCACAGTGTTATGCGATAAGCTTAATTTACTCTTAAAATCTTAAAAAAAGAAAATTGCTTTAAGTGGAGCATGGGGGGTATTACGTGACACCTCCCCCTCTTAGTAGGTCCGTCACTGTCAACACCTAAAGGTGCTAGAATCCTCTATACAGTGATACCTTCTGGCTTCTAGCATTTCACAACTCACCATCATTGTCGCATGGTTAACAATAATAACAATAAGACATACCAAAGGTCGAACAGATTGTTAACAAAAGTACAATGCACACAAACCAAAATTGTGCATGTAGAGGGCCGAACCAATAAGACATTGGGTCAGAATTCAAATGGGACCCGGCTCAAATTCAAGATGGACACTCAAACGATCTACACATTAAGTTGGGTCTTCTCGACCCAATTCATATATATTAATGTTGGGCCAAATCGAAGGCTCAACAAGGCTCGCACACCATGTAACCAGCCCTTCTTTAGGCGCATGATCATAGTGCAGGTTGGGCCGAATCAAGACCCAACCCGTACAGCTCGACGACAAAAACATTCCACCTGAGCGCCAGGTGGTTTGGTATGGCCACTTGGAGTACGTCCTGACACTCAATGCGTTATGCATGACGTCAAAGGCGGAGATGGTTATTTTTACGTTAATGGACATGTGCTAGCACATGCTGACTTGAGTGCAATTTTGTTCACCCTCTTTTAAAAAGGCTGAACATTACCTTCACTCGCGTTTGAGAGCGTGTAGGTCCTACTTATACTATGCACTTTTTGGTAAGAGTGAGATTGACTCATTTTTCCTCAACCAATAAGAGTGGGGATGTCAAATTCTGCTGACTTGGAGCACAAGTACAGTCCACGATATAAGGTAACTGAAAGACTCTACACTAGGTACGCTCTAGAAACTACTCTCAGTTGCTTTTACTTTGAACCATCTCCATCGGGAGCTAACTTAAGCATCGGAGGAGTGTCTTTTGGCTGAGTACCGATTCATCTTGCAGTCCAAAACAAGTGATTCACAGTTCAGGCAGCTCGGAGAAGAATAGACTGGATTAAGGACTCCACAGTGCATAAACTGCAATGCAAAAGCCGCAAAATTTTACCTTAGTACAAATGGGCTCAAGAACAGTAACAACATCCACAAGTGAAGGGTCCAAGCCAATCTCCTCCTTGGCCTCCCTCAATGCTGTCTCTATATCATTGGCATCGCCTTCTTCGGTTTTCCCACCAGGCAATGAAACATCTCCTGTAAACGAATAGAACAAATTTGATGACTGAATATGTTAAAGAGTAAAAAGCCTATGATTTAGCCTTCCTGAATAGCCTACAGGGACCTTGTATGGAGGCAGAGAGCCGAAACCCGGAGCCAGAGTAAAAGGTCTATGATTTACGTCAAGCGCCCTACCAGAAATTTTGGAGGCATTGACTGTGTTTTTTAAGTGAAGTTTCTCTAAAAGTGACAAAAATAGAAGAGCCCTTCAAATCATCTGTACAAGAATTTGTCTGTACCGGTGCATTTTAGAGCATTGGATGAGAGGATTCACACGCGATCCAATTGGTGAAAATGCACCGTAACACCTGTACATGCAAATTTCGATACAGAAGATTTGAACTCGTAGAAGAGAGGCTGGGTGTGAGCTGGGCGTTAAAATCCTCTAGTGCATTTCTTCTTCCTCTTCGGAGTGGGAGTAAAAAATCTACTAAACCACGTATAGCTTATATGCCCTTGTATTCTGAGTTTGTTCCTATTGTTCATGTGGATCGAAATGATGTTTTATCGCACAGCGGATTCAGAACAAGAGAACCTTGCTTCAAACACTTGAACTATCATCAGGAGTGCTCAATTGATCAAATGACACAGACCTGAATTCGTAGAAAGTGTTGAAGCCCTCTTGGTGAGAATTACTCTGAAATCGCCATTTTCGTCTTCGAAGAGGCAGATCAGAACTGCAGCCCGCTTAGGTCTGATTCTTTCCGATGGTTTCACAATTGGGTTTGTGTCAGATTCAGCTTTTGGGTTGTTCAGTTCAATGATGCTGTTGTTAGTGTTGGTGGGAGGACAAAGAGGATTGAGGAGACGAAGCTGTTGAGCTAAGTCTACCAATCTCTGGGATCCTTCAAAGCCGTTGGAACCCATGAGCTCTATCACAGAGAGAGAGAGAGAGAGAGAGAGAGGAGGCCAGGACTTTTCTGAGGTTTTACTGGTTGTTGCCTGGGACAGATGATCATGGGTTGCTTGGTTTATATATGGGGTACCCTCTATATATTCAACAGAAAATTATTCTAATTTTCAAATTCGTCTTGATTAAGAAAATAGTCCACTATTTAAAACTCTTTGAAAGAATTGATAACACTAAAAATTATGCTTACTGGATGGAATTGGTTAATACATTTAAAATATTTTTATGCTGAAGAAATGATATAGGAATACTAAATTAGAATCTATCTTCTTAATATACATATATTTTTAGAACATATTAATCAACATCGAACGAATATAATTTTTTTTTTAACTAATAGTCTTGACAAATCTTAAAAATAAATGGTTTGAATTTCGAAATTATTTTGGAAAAAGTTTACAAATACATTAGACATGACTTTTTAGCAACTAAAAACGTTTCTATTTCAATTTAAAATGTGGGTATTCATTTCAAGTGCATGTCAGGAGAATTAAACTTAAATGGAAATTTGATACGTATTCTAATATAGACTATTATATTTTCAGAACACATTTTCTCAACTCTCTCTCTCAATTTTTTTTAATTAAATTTTATATTTATGATAGAGTTTGGTGTAGTTACTAACTACTAGTGGATGAAGTTTTCCTTTGGGTTAAGGAGGTAGACGACTTGATGACACGACATGCGGAGACCAAAGTCTTGGTGGTGGTAGATGGCATGCTGGTATTACTCAACTACAATTGAGTTGTGTGGGGTACAGTTTAACATGTTAGGCCCATGTAGGACAATCTCTTGTTAGATTTATCTATTTATGTTTTACCTTATTGAAATCCATTGAATGAAGCTTTTCATGGCACTAATATTATTATGGATAATTTAGCTTAATGGTTCTTGTACTTTTACATTTGTCTCATTTTAGTTTATGTATATTTAATTTACTCAATTTTATCCTTGTACTTTTGATTTTGTGTCGCTTGAGTATAATCATTAACCCTAACTTGCAGTTGCACTATTCTTAATTCGAGCAAATGGTTTCTAATTTACAAGATCTTTGCTTTAGAGTGAGAATTTCCATTTTTGTCTAGTTTTTCAAGTTTTTCCTTCATGTTTTATGGTGGAGAATTTCTGTCTCTTTTCATTGTATCTTACGATTGCAAAATTTAATTCGACTGTTAATTTTTTTATAATTAGTGTTTTTCGTATAAGACAGAGTTAGTTTTTATAATTTTGTGTATGTACGATTGTACAATAAGGTATGTAATAGGTTTGTCAATTTTAATTTTGGTTGAAGCTCAAGTTTAAAACTTTGACATTATTTTGTTGCTTACCATGTAGATATTTTTCTCTTCTCTTGTACTCTCTTATATCATGTTTATGCATTATGTTTGAGTGGGGTTTATCCGGTGGTGTTTCCTACTGAGTGTCACCACTCATGATGTTAATTACTATCCATCGCATATCACGCCAGGTGTAGAGAAGCAGCAGGAAATGCAACAAGAGATGCAGTTAGAACAGTAGGACCCCCGTCAAGATGGAGTTGACTACAACGAGTCGTGAATTTCTTATCCTTAAATTGCTCTGTAATATATATTATCATAAAACAAGTGTTAAATCCGATTTGAATATTTTAATAAATTGTTACACATGTATTTCTAGATTTTTTTCCGCAACTTGTACGTCAAGGAATCATTTCAATTAATGATATTATTTTGATTAAAATGTTTAAAAATATATAGGGTCTAAGGGTAGTAGGAACTTGTGTAATTCATCAAATGATTCTCCTTTGGACCTTTTCCATAAAGGCATTAGGTGGCCTAAAGCCCTTTTTCATTTATTCTAGTCTACCAAATAATTTTCCTTGCCGACCTTTTGCCGTAATGGTCATCAGCTGGCTAAAGCCAATGTCCTATTGTCCTGTCCTTCCCTGCCTTTCCTTTCTCTCTAGCCGTAATAGGACCATCATCCATTTGCAGCATTCCTTCTCCCATTAATTAATTTCGCACATGTGTAGAGGGTGGGTTAAAGTGGCAACTTTGAAGGTATTAAATAAGAGTAGTTGTTAGGTAAGAGGGAGATTAAATATAGATATTAAATACGAAAATGTTTGGTTTAGTTTTATTATAAAAAAGAAACGACTATGGATAAATTAATCATGATCTTATTAAAACAAAATCAATTTTATAAAAATGATAAATTTATCGCAATAAATAAATAAGACAACAAATATGCCAAAACGCTAACCAATGCATAGTCTCGGCTTTAGCAAAATTCAACTTAATTCAAAACTGATTTGAGTTCAAAATTAGTTTTATTTGAAATCTCATCAATCAGCCTCCATAAAGCCAAGATCTAAACACAAGAAAGAAAAAATTCCAAAGTCAGAAGTGGGCTTGAAGTAGTGATGGGAAGTTCTGCAACATGAGAACATCATACTTACCAGAAAAAACAGCGAGAATTTCACTAGCAGTAAAGAATTGTTCCTATTGTGCAGCAAATACACAGATCTGTTGATACACACGATGTGTTTAAACAACCAAGCATCAATCCAATGATACAAGTTTAAAGATCACAAAGAATACGAAATTCCATGTTTTTGAAAGGTCTTTTCCACCTATACTGTAGTTAGCATTTCCCGTGAATGACATTACAAGATTATTCAATTTATTTGCTTGATCGAAATACGCGTGAGGAGAGTAAATATGAATAACGAGGATACAATGCCATGTACAATTGTAAATTTACGTACAACCGAACAAGCTTCCTGCACGTGGAACAGGCCCCTGCATTACCAATGAAATCATAATAGTTGTCGAAAGACAATCTTCTAAACCATTCAAGGAGACTCACCTGAAGGAAGCTCATCCGAAAGGAATGGCGCATCTACTCGGTTCTCAAATTTTTGAGATGTACTTCACGATCTACATATACTCATCAAATGTAAAACTTCAATATCCAAATGGTTACAGAAACGCTTTTTTGTCGGAACCTTTTTTAATTAAATTCATTTGCGTTGGAACAATAGTAGGAATGGCAACGGGACGGTTATCCGGATAACCGCCCCGATACCCAAATGGTATATCCGAAGCGAACCCGCCCCGATAACCGAATGGAGGATGAGAGAGTGCTCCATAACCGAACCAAACGGGGTTCGGGTATTCCCCGACCCAAACGGGTAACCGAATGGTTCGGTTATTAATTACCCGAATTGAACCGAACTGTAACCGAAATTAAAAAAATCCTAATAAATATAAAAATATGCAAAAAAATATCTTATTAAATTTTTCAAAACCACCTATTGCTATTCCAAAAAACACTCATTACAATTTCAAACAAATAATCCAAAACACAGCCAATTACACAATATCAAGTTTAAAATTACATTTCTAATTAGGGTTGGCTAAAGGGTTATAAAATAATATATGTATATGTGTGTGTGTGTGTGTGTGTGTAGATATATAAAACTATGTCTTTTTAATTTCGGTTCGGGTTCGGGTTCGGGTTCGGTTCGGGTAACAGTTCGGTTATTCTTCCAACCATAACCGAACCGAACCCGAACGGGTACTTGTTCGTTCCTATCATATCCATACCCACGGGAAAAAAAACGGTTACGGTTCCGGAAAAATTAAGCGGTTCGGTTCGGTTCGGATAACAGTTCGGTTATTCCTCCAACCATAATCGAACCGAACCCGAATGGGTACTTATTCGTTTCTACCATATCCATGCCCACGGAGAAAAAACAGTTACGGTTCGGGAAAAATTAAGCGGTTCGGTTCGGATAACCATCGGTTCGGTCCAAATTGCCATCCCTAAACAATACTGGTAGTAGTAATGCACAGAGAAATAAAAAATATAGAAAAAATACAGTTTGATTAATTTGTATTGAATTTAAGGCATCATGGTGTCTTTGTCCAGAACTCTGGGAACCTTGAATATGGGATTCTGCTCCTGAAAAGCTGGTGGCCTTTGGTACACGACTGAGGCTGCCCTAATCAAAATCCCTGCAGTTAAACCCCATATCACATACTTCTTACCCTCTGTTTCATAGTCGAAGTGATGAATCAGACACTTCTCACCCATCCACTCTGTCTCCTCTGCAGTCCGATTCTCGTCCTGAATTAAAATATTAGACATTGAAGGTCTTCACAGGACATCACATTTCAATTTGGTAGTTCAGGGGCTACAAAACTTATGGAAAAAATGAAGCACAAGTAAGAAAGCCAGAACCTTTATAAACATTTCCAGGGGAGCGTCAAATACTGCTTCCACTTCGTCAGCATTAGGAACAGGGTTGAATGAATCTTTTCTGGAAAGTATGCCAATAACAGGAACTACTCTGAGAAGATGCTGCATTTACAAACAAAGGTGTTACCGCATGCTAGAAAGTAGGATGAATTCAACTTTACAAACAAACTTCCGAGGCATCTGGCATTTCTCCACCTGAGGGTTCTCTGAGGGTTCTAGTAATAATAAGATTATGTAAACATCACAAGGGTGCTAGAGATTAACAGAAGTCGTTAGAAAATCAATATTGGCTTTACGAAAATCAGACTCAATTACTTTGATGTGTGGTATCAGATAACATCTTGAGATTGGCTAGTATATAAATCGCATCTATGAACCGGAACTAAACAAGTAAAAACTAGTTCAATCTACAACAAATTATAGGAACCCAAACCACTTAGAAATGCTGCTAGTCCTGATAATAGGAAACAGATGGAAATCCCAAATGCCAAATTTTAACCGGTCCTTAATGGGTTAGCAAGAAGTCACCGAGTGAAGAAATTTTTTACCAGCACATTAAGACAAACAAGGATGCTATCGTGCATTTAATTGGGATCCAAACAAAGTTTTACCTCTCTCCAAATCTTCAATTCTTGATGATAAACAGATAATTCAACCTCTTTTACACAACTTGCAATGAGTCCTCCCAGTACCAAAACAACAACTATACTTCAGAAAATGGCATGAAATCAAGTTTCTCAAATACTCGGGTTGCTAGTGCATACAAAGAAGAGTAAGGATCTAATGGCATGGCTGCATTCAAATTGCTACAGCCGACTTTCCTTGCAGCAAGTTGTCTTTCAAATAAGATTCCGTATACATGTCAAAGGGCCCAATGTTATCGAACTCTTATAGTGAGTACAGGTAAACTTACAGCATTAACAAATAAAGGAAGCTAACCTTATGTCCCGGACGCAATAGATTGGGTTCAGCTACATGTGTACTTTTCTGGCAATCTAATTAGTACTAAACAGTGAACTCTTAGTTTCATTTCCACCTGCTTGTATTTATCTTTTCTGTATTTTAAGAATGGGCTTTAATAGCATGCCTTTTGCTTAATTTTGAGCCAAAAGAAATGTGGAACTACGTGTCTTTTTAGGTGGGTTAGTAAGAAAATGTGTTCTCCTTCATAAGAACATTAACACCTAAATCAGATTGGCCAAAACCATTTAGGTGCGAAACTGACTCCAAAAGTCACCGAGCGAACATTGATTGAAGAATTAGCAACTTTTGGTGCCATATTGGTCAAGTATGGAAACCTGTGAGTATGTATGATTCCTCCTTGGAAAAGGGTTTAGTCCCCCAAGGTGTGACCGTCTCTTAAGGATGGTTTTTTTTTTTCGTTTGGTTTGTTGTTGGGGGGGGGCGGGGGGTGTGTGACGATACACCTAACCCATAGTGAGTCCAGTGCATATCCGAGCACTGGCTGCCTGCACAGAAATGGGCCAGGCTGGGTAGATATGGGCGGGCTGTGTACCATTCAAACATTGTCCCCAAGGCCCAAGATCATAGAGTGTGCCCGTCCAATGGCATTGGTTCGCCATTAGCAGTTGCTCCTTGCCGTTTACACTGTTCCAGACAGCTCCTTCGTCCTGCATAAATGCTGTCCCTCCTCATTTTCTGCCTCGATTTTTCTGAGTCTTACTTTCTTGTCTTTGAGAGAGTACAAACTACCAACACAGTTCAGGTCTGCAAGGCACGTAGATCACAGTGCTACTTATGCTTGTGAGTTGTATCCTAGATCCTAGGACACGGATGTTCAAGATCTCATATTGCATAGTGAGGGATGAATTTGTCTTAAGTACATAAGTGTGATGCACTAGCATCAGTCTTTCTATTCTAGCAGTGATGGTTTGTATGTATTTAAGACTCTAAGTCACTCTGATTTTGTTGAGATTACCTCATTTGTATTGAGTTTCCAGATTCTGTTTAGATTCTAGTTCGTTTATAAGTTATGTTACAAAAGTGGATTACAGTTTTACAGGAAAAAAAAAACACAAATTTTCCTACGAATTTCATTGAGGCGCGAGAGGAGCTTCACTCTTTTTCTTGTCCTTTTCCTTTTCCTTTTCTCTTGTTATTCTCTTCTCCTTCTTAGACTTCTATACAGGGCCGAGAAGGTGCAAGATAGGCATTCATATACAGGTAGAATACCAACGAACAGGGTCATTAATGTACAGAGGTCCAGTATAGGGCATTTTCATAAATATGTAAGAGCTCAAGTCTGCAAAGTAATCAATTATCTAATGAAGCACCAAACCAAACAAACTGAGCCTTAAGTTCCAATCAATTGGGATCAGCTACATAAATCTTTTTTCTACAATGAGCTCTGTCGAGGGTATTGTGTTCCATGTTATCCAAAAACCCTAGATCCTCCGTAGTACTGCCTCTAATGAAGTACGAATAGATAAATGTTAAGCATCCAAAAGTCACTTTTACAATCAGAGACTCAGAAGCCTTGTTATGTAGGTAAAAAATTGGAAATGGAGAATATCAAATATTTAATTTCCTTAACTCTAACACCTCAATTCAAAGTCATAAGATTTGAGTTGTCCAAATTCTTTTCTAAATGTAAATCAAGGCAAGTAACACTAGATCACTAAAGATCTACTATTCTATATGGCTGCCAATATTTGAGAGGGTCTGGTAGTCTTAAGCTTCAGGGTCTTACGCTGCCCCGGCCAAAAATAAGCCTCATTTGTCAGTGCACGCCAAACCCTTCTACTACTAATTAAAATGTTATAGTTGCTCTCGTGGTAATCCACTTGTCGGAGGTGGAGGGGCACTGCAAGATATTCCCAAGGTCGGCCTTTTTTAGTTATGTGATCACCCACACCGATCTTCTAGTTTGTTGGCTGAAGTTTGATCTCTTCATCTTGGCATGAAGTTGGGTATTTCTGAAGGTCTTTCTCAACTTCCCGTTCAAATCTGATTCTAAAGTCCTGGCAGACAAAAGATGGTGAATAATATGACAGTGACTAATGATTTTCTTATATCTCTTGCTTTTAGGGAGGCTAGTAGAGTTGCTGATGGTATGGAACTTGAGGAAGCGATGGGCAACTTCAGACTTTTCGCGCCTTCTCAGCTCTGCCATAGTTCGGTGGCACATGACGAGTTTTTTAGTTTTTTCCTAAAGCAAACAGGTCTTTTGTGCATGCATTCATCCTTTGGTTTTTTTCAAGCTACCACTATATCCATTTTTTACGAGCAAGGCTCATTACGTATCCATATTTTTCGGTCCTCCTTTTTTGTAACCTATAAAATTCCCCCTCGTGCCATCGAGGTTACCACAAAAAAAGGTGTAGTAGTACGGAAGAGATGCTTTTACAGACATAAAAACACAAATCACAGAGTTGCATTACATTCTATATGCATGTGCCACAAACGTACGACTCAGCGATTATTATGAGAGCCAACAGTTGAGGAATTCAAGGAGAACAAACCTTTATTGGAAAAGTAATGAGCATTTGAAATGTGCTTTTATTTTAGCACAGATGCGTTAAAAAGGTCTTTCATTTAGCATTTCGATTCGCACATCTCTTCAACTATATATTCTGATTCCATCGAACACATGAAAGTTGCAGAAGTCCTTTGCTATCAGAATACCAACCAACTATGAACGCTAGGGACTACTACAATTCATGGATAACTTTCCACCAAATCTTAATTAGTTAAAGAAAATCACAAATCTCATTGTCATGCAAGAGGGAAACTGGATTTCAAATTCACTTTTCCTCTTCCCAAGCCGATTTCAAATTCACTCAACTAGATTCCCAATGGATAAAATACAGAATACGGACATGAGAGTATAAAGAAAAACAGAAACAGAAACCACATCACAATGTCACATACCTTAGACAAGAAAGGTTCAAGGACGGTCACAACATTCACTAGAGAAGGGTCCAACCCTATCTCTTCATTTGCTTCCCTAGTCGCCGTTCCTGCATCGTCTGCGTCTCCCTCCTCTGCTTTACCCCCTGGTAATGAAACTTCACCTGCCATCAAAGACAAAGCTGAATTCCACAAACGCAAATACTTTAAAATAACTACAAGCATCCATAGAGCCCAATCACTGTAACAAATGAAATTCACACTATACACAGAGGCGACTCTAGAAATTTTTTCAGCAGTAGCATTCAAAAACTTCAGTTTTAGAACAGCAACAGATGAAGGCGAAAAAGAACAATTGAGCATTCCAACGTTTCGGAAATTTTGGGTCAATTCAACAGAGAAATGGTTCGCAAGATTGAAACATATGATTCATGTGGTGTATTTTCCGACATTAATGTAGACCAATATTCGGTATGATGAACTACTATACTAGATTAGCCACCACAACAATTGGAGAAACTAAATTCCCTCAACGGGCATATATGAGGGTATTTTCGATCCATCATGATATCAGATGGAGGAGTGGCTACCACAATTTTAGAACTGGTTCGAGAGATCTTTGGAGTCTAAATCACGTTGAACTTCTATGAACTAGCCTGAATTCGTCCTTTGCCTAAGCTGCAAATCACTGAACTCTAAGTTAATGCCGACCGGATGTGTGTGTCTGGTCGCATGCTCAAATTAGTCCTTAACAAGAGAAGAAAACTAAGCGAGAGTGGAGAATGGAGTGCCTTGCCCTATTTATAGAGAAGACTGCCAGGGCTTAGACACAACGCCAAAAATGTCGCGACATGGGCCGCACGCCACGGTGCTACCGCCAAGTGTCCCACATCCATGAGAATCAGGCGCCATGAGGGCTCGGCCCAATCGGTAGTCGTGCGCCTAGCAAGACTTGAGGCACGCCAAGTGGACTCATCGAGCCTCTCAGCCCGGTATCAATTGGCGCAAACTGGACTCAATCCTGCTCATTTCCAGGCTGGGATGGCCAAGCAGATGAAAGTGCTTTAAGCATATCCGGCCTACTACAAGGTCTAAACTAGGATTCAACGCACCATTTCTAGTAATGACAAATGTGTTAAAAAAAACATTTGTACATACTTATCCAATTTTGTGGTTCATCGAGGGATTCAAATTGATACCGGACAGATGGTAAGTAGCGTTGGCCCTGATTTTTTATTAGTGCAAAAGAAAATCCCAACTGAGAAAAACATAAATGTAAAACACGAAACATAGGCTTCGGGATCACATCACCGAAAAGAAACCCATTTGCTGAACTGAACCAACAAGCACATAGGATTCATGTTAATGCTTAGGTAAAAAAACGTTTTATACAGCATAAACATCGGCTAAAAGCAAACCCATTTGCTAAAATCAACAAACACCCACTGGGTCAATTGTCCAAAATCTCACCACATGCACGCTCCAATGATTAGCATCAATCAGATAAACCACTTAATTGCAAGCCACAATAAAATAAACGTCCACATAAACAGACATATATCCCCGATGATCTCCATAAATAAAAACCCACATCATTACACGCTACACACCAACAAACTTACAGATGATCATAAATATATGTAACTCCAACTTTTTTACTAACCGGAGTGAGTGGAGAGCTTGGAGGACCGCTTAGTGAGAATTACATGAAGATCACCCCCATCACCTTCAAATAAACAGATCAGAACAGCGGCCCTCTTGGGTCTGAATGTTACGGGTTGACGGGCAATTGGGGTTGCGGATTCCAAAAAACCCACCTGAGAAACGACCTTCCCTCCGCTCTCTTCGATTCTTTGCTCTTCATCATCGGTTTGATCAATCGGTGGAGGGGGTTTGTACAGTCGGAGCTGTCGAGCTAAGGTTGTGAGCCTTTCGGATCCTCCGAAGCAGTTGTTTGGATCCATGACGATTTTGGAATTTGTAAATGCTAATGGTCTGAATGCCATAGACAGTGATACCCTTCTCAACACCGAGAGCATTTCTTCAAAATCATTGCACTATCAGAAAAAAAAAAAAAAAAAAGTAGTGCGAATAATGGATTCTTGGAGATGATCTACAAACTCGACAAATTTTAGCTCACAATGCGTTATAAGTTTACGCTGAGTTTAGATTAATTTTTTTCATTAAAGACAAAGGCTATTACTTAATTTTTCTTATCTTTTATGTAAATTTTTATATTTTTTTATTCGTCTCGACGAAAGAATTCAGAAGGACATCAAAGTATGAATGGACCTTTAAAAAATTCAGATAAGAAAATACTAAAAACAATAAAAAAATTTAATCTTTCATCCTTAGTAAATCTTTTAGAGATTTTTTATCATAATTTTATAGTTTTTAAATTTTCTTCATTTTGAAGTACAATTAATTTAAAAAACTAAAGAGGAGTTTTTATAATGACTTAATTTTCAAAAACGTTAAGTAAAAGAATAAAGTAATTTTAAAATATTTATTATATCATAAATAAATAAAAAGATATATGACATTGATCACCCCTAAGGTTTTTATCAAATACAATGCCTCTTAAAATTTCTAAAATTACTATGATCACTTTTATTTTTTTAATTATTATGCAGTTATTTTTCTATTGTTAAAATCAGTGAAACATTGTAAGTTAAATTAATTAAAATTTCACATTTGATTTTTTTTGACAAAATAAACTTTAACATAATTCATATCATGTTACGCCCTTGATTTTCAACATAATATCGCAATAATATATATATATACATATATATATAAATAAAAGAAACCTCATAACACTCGAATACGCACTCATAGATCCCAAACCAGTTCATGCCATGAGGCAACAAAATCAGTTGTATTAATATTACATATAAAAGTACTCCTCATTAAGAGGGGTTTCCAAAATATATCCTAGAAGTCAACCGTTTATAATTTCTTGTGAAAATAAAGAACAGAGTTAACATTTGAGTTACAATACATCTTTCCAAAAAAATTTAATACAAAGATGCTAGGTAACTCAAATCAAGTCTTCAAAATCATGCCACGCCATATGTACATCACGCGTCACATGCTAAGGATCTGGAAGTGTACCTGAAAATGATAGGGTGAGCTTACAAAGCCCAGTAGGAATGTACATGCCAACAACATGTGAATATTGGATGCTATGGCATATAATTAACTGACAATCACCACAATCAATGCTTTCATATCGATTTCATATATCAAGAATTCGTTCCGTTGTCTCAGTGACTATATCATCATTTCGTATATTTAGTTCAACTCACTTTTCAACTACGACTCCTCACCAGAAGGTGGCCAAACGAGACATATTCTCTTATTAGCATCATTCCCTCGGGAAGCTAGACGGTTTTTTCATAACTAGCACCACTCCTTCAAGGAGGCTAGCATTGGTTCGTATATCACTAGTACCACTCCTATTGGAGGCTAGATCACAATTCATCTCACTAACTCTTCTCCTCTCGGAGGCTAGACAATCGTACTTCCTTAGCACTTCTCCTCTCGGAGGCTAGACCATCATTCATTTCCCTAGCACTTCTCCTCCTGGAGGCTAAACCATAATTCATCCGGTTAAACGCATATGAAACCATATATTCACAATGGGCATGCTTCACAATTTATGGCATCTCATTTCTCAATAATCACCTATCCTTCGCAAAATCCAAATACGGATAAGGGTCGAATCCACGTATCATATTTCATGTCAAAACCCAACTCACAAACATTATGTCCAAACACGATGAAACCAAACCCATATGTAACTAAATCCATATACAAAAGGAGAAAATATAATCCTCACAAGATACACAAAAATGATGAGTAACTATAGACCGAAATTCGATTCTTACTTTTTTAGAACTATAACCAATTCACTAAATCATATAACCAATCTCAAAAGACCTGTTCAACCTGGTCGGTCCGGTTTAGCAATTTTTTCAATTCTTTTTAACACCCTTAGTATTATGTAGTTATCATGTTTTAGGTAATTTCAATACTAGAGGCTATCTATGTGGAATATGTTCGAGTCAATGCCTCTTGATGATAATTCTCCCACAAAAAATTGTGCTTCTCCAAATTTGAGGTACCAAAGATATTATATGCAAGTACACCGAAGACTCAAAAACCACATAGTAATATACTGGTGAAAATAAGAATGCAAATTTAGATTATTTACATTATCAATAGATACTGTCACAAAAGAAATATACATATCCAACAAGTGGTAACAAAAAAAAAAAAAATGACCAGGTAATAACTTTCATATCCAATCTTATTTTATTCTGTAATACATGGCAAATCACAATACTTTCACACCAATATGTATAAATAGTCACAAAACACCCGAAACAATGAAAGAATCGCTTCATCAGCAACTTCTCTTCGACACAAACGACTGAAACTCAGAGATTTGTCTTTCAAATTTTTCATCCATTTGGTACTAGGAGATCACCTGCCCTGTTTCAACCTTTGCATCTTCAGCTTTAGGGTTGGAATTCGGAGATGGTTTCTCAGCTGCCGGGTAAGACAGTTTTCGGGCCTTTGTGGGTCCCTTCCCGTTTGGGGAAATAATTTTACCCGATGAGACTTGTGGTTTCATGGGAGTTGCAGTTGAAGTTTTACAAGCCTTGCTCGGAGTCCGAGTTGGAGGTTTCTTTGGGCTCGTTTGGACAGGAACACGGCTTTCCCATGGTCGAGCTGCAATCCAGCGTTCCATCCAACTCCAACCCCAGTTAGCTTTGCCAAGTTCAGGAGGCCCAATGTTTGAATTGGAGCTCGCCCGCCACTGCAATACATAGGTTTTCAGTTGATAAAAGCATGTGGAGTTTATGAGAGTGATACATAGTTGTTAGTCAAATACCTGATGGGAGAAAGCATAGGCCAAAGTCCTCTCCCGTTTAACTGCTGCTTCTTCCCGCTGATGTATCCTTGCCAGAACTTCCTCCATTGTTTCAGAGCCACCACACCACTCCACCTGTCAGGAATTTATGAGAAACAGAGAGGGTAGTGAAGGTGTTTAAACCTCGTGCATCAAGTGGAATAATCAGTATCTAATTTGTGGACAAACGTCCTATTCGGTGAATAAAAAATATCCAACTTTTTGTAGACCGAAGGGCAATTAAACGTTCAGCATAAAGGAACCAAAAGACCATTCAAAATCATAAAACTTTAACAACTCAAGAGACTCATGCTAACTGGATCCATTAATCCATTCAATAACTTTTTGTAGTCGAGTGGAACAGCATATGACAAAAGACGGACGCAGTGGAAAATACATTTCAGTTTCTTGAAGTGTATGAAATGGGGAATTCATACTACGGAATAGAAGAACTAACATATAGGGAGCACTAAACCAAAATTTATCGAATAACATATTATGGAGTTTTGTTAAAACCTAGTAGTCAGTCAAACCCGGTTAGGAAGTAACTTTGGTCTGGATCCCAAAAGCTTTCAAGTATAATGTGCTCTGCAATGTGTGGAATAGCAGCTTAGAGAGTTCATAGGTGATCATAGTCAACGTCATGTCCCATAAGATTAGTGACTCTAGATTTACAAAAAGCTTCCTATAACATCCAGGATGAAGAATTTTTACCCACTTGAACTCCAGAAGTTTTTAAAGTGAGGTAGCATGAAGTGTAATTTCCAGGTTGGGAAAAAGTTAGGCACAATAATAACCATTAATTTTTTATGAGTACAATAGCGTGTCATACCTCCAAGTCGTGAAGTTTTGCCTCAAGCTTTAATTGACTCTCTAGTTTCTTCTGTCTAATCCGGCCTTCTGTAACCATTGAAAGTCTGCGAGCTCTAATCTCAGATTGTATCCTGCTCCATGAATGGAGATAGGTCAACGTAGATGAAGCTTGTTTGCTTACAGAATGGCTTTGCGTCAGGATCTGCAATCTCACTTTACCTTTCAAATGACGCAGATTTTTCCTAGCCTGGGAGAAATCAAGAAAAAAAATCAGTCAACCGGAAATTGCATCTTCTAAAATTGTCGAATTTGAAAATGTAACATCGTGCCAGGAATTTGAAAATTAAGATGTTACTTATGTTGCCAATTGTACCTAAGCAACATTTTATTCTATTGCTACATAAAAATAGGAATTATAAATATCTGCTATTCATGACATCTTTCGAAAAACAAGAACCGTTTCCTTTCAAATCTTTGAATTGCAACTGATCAACAATAGCTATAATCATTCTTATTGTGTTTTTGAAAAACTGCTAATCATAGGATGTCTTCATCTGTTACCTTGGCTTTGCTGGTCTTCCGGTAATCTTACTGGTTAAAGTAGCTTAATTACGAGCCAACAAAATTACAGATTACTTTCAACAAAGTGCACTCCCAGTGAACGGGAGTCCATTCTAACTTGTCCAACAAAAGTACTTAAGATCTTAAAAACAGTAGCATTCATATACCATCTGTTACTTGCACTTATATTGTGAAAACCAAGTTACATCAAGTAGGGCTGTTTTGGTCCTGTTGGCCGGGGATAAGCTATAGGTACTTGATTCATCCAACAGTCCCAAGTCTAAGGATGGGGAGATGTAGCCAAATTTTCATCATGATGTTATTGTTTTTTCTTTTATTCAACAATATGTGGAATAGCCATTGTAAGTGACACGTAGTGTTAAGCAAGAAGAAGCCATGTGCCAATAGTAAGGTGCTGTTTGATAAAATTTGAAAAAAAAAAAACTGAAAGCTAATAAATTAAGTACTCAAAATTGAATGCTGAATGTTTTTAAATTGAAAAGTTGTTTGATAAAAAATTAAGAGCAGAATTAAAACAAATTGTTCGATACAAAGATAAATAAATTTCAATTATATAATGTCTAATTGTTCTATTTTAGTCTAACTAATTGTCGTTCAATATCTACGGTGGCGGTGATGTGATACAATAGCAGTGGAACGGTTGTGGTAAAAAGGTGATGACTGCATATGGTGGTATGGTGGAGAGTTGGCGGTGATAGTGAATGTGGTGGCAGGTAGCAAGTGGCTGGTGGTGATGGCAGTTGTGGTCACAAATGTGGGTGTAGTGGAGATGTGGTGGTGATGGTGGTGGTGATAGCAACGGAGTACTTGTGGTGCATGTTTTGGCAGTCGTGGTGGTAGAGCTGGTGACAGAAGAGGTGGTGATGGTGTTGGTGGAGCATATGTGGTGCAGGTGGGGTGGTTGTAGTGGTGGTTGGTGGCAATCATGGTAGAGTGGTGGTGGTGATGGCAGTGTTAGAGGCAGTGTTAGGTGGAGTGGTGGTGGCAGTGATGGTGTAGTGGCGGTAGTGGCAGCGGCAATGGTGATGGTGATGGTGATGGTGACTGGCGGTGGTAGTGGTGGCGGACGCGATAGTAGTGGTGTCGGAGGTGGAGTTGTGGCGGGGATGGTGGTGGTGGTGGTGGTTGCGGTAATGGTGTAGTACTGGTCTTGGTGGCGGCGGTGGTGGCAGCAAGGATAGTGGTGGCGGTGCGATGGTTGTGGTGGCAGTGATAGTGGAGTGGCAGTGGTGATGGAGGGGTTGTGGTAGTGATGGTAGCGAAGGGTGGTGGTGGGGACGACTTCAGAGTGATGGTGGTGGTGGTGCTAGCGGTGCTAGCGACAGTAGTGGAGGGTGGTAATGGTGGAGGAAGGTTTTGGTATACAACTACTGGTAAATTCAATCAGAATTAAGTAAATACTAGCCTACTTAATTTTTACATTTTCACAAGTTTTTTAGCCTATACTTTAAGGGGCACTTAAAATTTTAACCAATGTGAAATATATTAATCAAACCTACTTACTACTTAGTATTTCGTTCATTCATTTTTAAGTGTTGAATTGGGTTACGGCCATCTATTTGACAAAGGTACCTAAACCTTATGCATTTTGTGAGAGTCCACATAAGATATTTACAATACAGTACAATGCTCACATCCATGTTTCTATGGAGATATCAATTAGAACTACATAATCTAGATTGAAAATCAACTCCTATGTGTAAATGACAGATTGAACTTGAGAAGATGAAAAAAGAAATCTCTGATACAAAATCATACGAGAAGACAATTCTAAATTTAAAGATAATAATTGCAATTTGTGACCCCACCGGCCTTGAACCTAACACGTCCCCTTTAGAAGGTGCTTAATATTCTCATAGGGTAAGTTGAGGCTTGCCTCGAGGCCCGCATCAAGGCAAGGCTATCAAAAAACTGCCTGTAGACCAAATTTATACCTTACCTCCAAAAGCGCCTACGCCTTGTCTATGTGGTGTTCACAGAAGGTGCACCTTTTGTGCACTTCTATGCATTTCAGTTCAGGTGCATGCTTTTCAGGGAGACTGCCTATAAACCTTCACACTGTCACCCTTCTCTCAATCTTTCAATTTTAGATTAATGTTAGAGTAGTTATTTGGAAATTATTTATTCATAAAAATTGGCGTAAAGTTATACTAACATATATATTTCATTATTTCTAAGTATTGAGGAGCTTTCATATATTTTACTTAGCATGATTATCACTCTCTCTTTGTAAGTTTTAACAAACTTACGTGTTTATTAAACTATAAATTAAAATTATGATTGCGTACGCCTCAATGCCTTGAAGGTTATGCCTCGCCTCATGAGGGATAGACGCCTCGTATTGTGCATCCACCTTTGAAAAGATTGTTCAAGGTAATAGGTGGCGTAATAGTAGAAGATAGACATGTGAAAGACTGCATAGAAATAATTCCTGGGTAACATAGGCAAGGACAGTAGTGTTTGCAACTTGTAAGTTTATATACCGTATATGCTCTGAATGCAGTCTGAATCCGAGTAGCTGCTACGTCTTCAACAGACATACCAAGAAATCTGGATTTTCCATTAGAAGCACCCTTGGAGAACTTAGCAGTCGCTTTCTGCAAGTGGTTTTTGTGATTGACTCCATTTGAATTTTCAGGTGCTGAAGATCCCTGTCTCAGAGAAGAAACCCATTAAAAAAAGAAACCCTTACCCTTTTACTGAGACATTGCAGAAACTGTAAATAATCGCATAACAGTAACAAAGAGTAGGTGCCTAATGTGGCATGAGATAACAAAAAGGATCTGACATGAGAACGAAAAAAAAAATTGCCTTTGCTCTCCAGATGTAACTAGAAAAAATGGTCATCGACCAATATAGAGAAACTGTTGAGCAGTATTGAGAAACTAGTTTTGCTAACAATGCAAAGCAGCTGTAAGGACTTGAAATGAGGGGTCCTACGCATGGAAAGATTTGTATAGTGCAGTAACAAATAGCCCGTTGATTTTGGTCTTCAGCTATACTTAATGTCACTCATTAAGAGAACAATAGTTTCACCTTTAACAACCTGATATTAGATCCTTTTATTTCTCCCCAGATGTATCTAAATAAATATATACAACAGATGTATAGATGTCCATGAAAATGTTGTATAGTCACCCAACACTGGTGCTAACATGAGATAGCACTTAAAGTTCAAAAAGGATTATGATTGTTGGACATCAAACACAGAGATTTGGTGAAGAATAGATACAGAAAAATGTTTAAGCAATTAGACAATTTCAACATCTAAAACATAAGTATAACTAATACAGAGGTAGTTTCGAACATGGTCAAGGGTAGTAATTTTGATAAAGTGCTGAGTGAAATGTACACCTATGAAATCTAATTCCCATTGTTTGACCAAAACGGAGAAAAGAAAAATAATAGAATGGCAACTGAGAAGCCTATTTTTTCTATTTTCCTTGTCAGCAATAATCACCAAAATGAAGTGGGAACCTCGTAAACCTCTTACTGTGTGTCAAACTAATCATAATTCTTGTTTACAAAGCAAATTAGAGGAATAAAAATCATGAGGACCTTTGAAACAACACCAACCCCCTCCCCCCCCAAAAAAAAAAAAAAAAAAACAAACACACACATACACTTCAAAACAGCAGGAGGAGGAGGAGGGAAGTTAACAAACTAAAATGGCTACCCAGTGCACGCACTGGCTCCTGCTACTGCAGGGAACAAATAAAAAAAAAAACGAATAACAGGACAAAGACATGGTCTAAACTCTAAACGATTAAGGGAAATATAAAACCAGTGACTGAGCAGCATACCTTTAGCTGTTTTGGTCTGTCATCCTTTGCTTTCTTTGAGCGAATTATATTCTTAAACCAATCTCCAGAACCCATTTACTAAATTTGAATTGCTGATTCTAAATTAACAAAACCCTGCTTAGAATCCAATATAGTACATCATCAGCATCCTGACTATGCAGACAATTAGCAAACAAAGTTGTGTACAGTCACTAACATGATGGCATGTTCCACATATTCAGTTTTAAAAAATGTACCAAGCGAAGTCGGAAGTGGAGGTTAGCAACACAAAATTCAACTAAATCATACTCGGTATTGTAAGTACCAAAACAAGGAGAGTTGTATCAAGCATTGATTGGGAAGGCGTTGATCGGAAAGCTCAGGCAGGAGTAGGACATTCCATACAAATCTTTCTGATCCGCTAGCTGGTGGTCCTCTCAAATCCAATTTTTTCATCGACAGGTAGGGTCAATTCTAAGGTTCCTTATTCCGGTATTCCATTGAAACTTCAGAAAAGCATCCGAAAAAAAAGCGCCGAGGACGAACTTCTGGGAAGGTAGGTGGGGGGGAAGGGGAACAGCTTCGATCGGAATGCGGATGAGATCAAAAGATGGGGGGAAAGAGAAAAATCAACTTCAGAGCTAGAATACGAATTGATGATGTCAAAAAGAAACAAACATTTAGCCAGCAGAAAACCAGCATGCTGAAACAACAAACAGAGGTCACTATTCATCATTTATGCTATTCATATTGTCACACTCAACTAGCTACAACAAACAATAGTTTGTTGGGAAAATGTTGGTTTTAGCAAACTATGAGCCTCATTTATTGTGGGTCCCGTTCTTCGATCGGATTGGTCCCACATACTCTCAGTGAGGAGATTAAGATCGGTAGTTAGTTTGCTAAAAATATTTAATGGTGAATGAGAAATTGTTATTGGAAGGTAGCATAAAAACCTTGAGAATTGGGGAAGGAACCTTTGTCCCATATTGGTGGGAATGCTAAAAGAATATGAGTGTATATGACCCATGTTTTCATAAGGGCGAGCGCGCACACTATTGTGGGTTCAATCATACACGTGCTGCCACCGTGGTCTGTCGTCCAACCGAACCGGGCCAAGCAGGGTTGGGTCAATAAGATTAAAATTGGCTTGGCCCAATAATATGTATTCTTTTTACTGAAGTTTTAATTAATTTGATTTGGACTAGAGACCAAATAGATTTAAGACCGTTTTTTAATTTGGATTGGGCTTGGGTTTGAACAGATTCCTTTTTCAATGATAAATAAGTCAGATTGGGCTTGGGCCTGAACGGATTGGATCTTCTTGAAGGAAAAGAACGGAAAGGTTCCTTCTCCAAAGGGTTTCTTCACAAAGTTCATGACTGTTTGAAAGAGTCTGGTCGCTTCAACAGTCATGACTGGTGACTGTTCGGTAGTTCCGAACAGCCACCTTGCCTCCCCAAACAACCACCAATCCACCTATAAATAGGACATCATTCTAGTCATTTCTCCATCCGAAAAAAATCCTGGCCATTTCAAGGAATCCTGGGAAGTATTCGTTCAAGAAATCCATGTGCACCAGTGTGGCGAACAAATTTTCTTTAAGGACATAGTATTCTAATACTAGTCTCGATTGCCAATTTCTATAACCCGACATTAGTCCTTTAAGTTTTCTGTCTATCTCGTTCCATTGGATATTTCATATTTGCAATCTCGAATTCTGAAAAATTCCTTGCTACTTGTGGTTTCTAATATAGTTGACTAACCCCCATAAAATAGAAGAATTTCCAAGGTCGAGACAATGATCACCAAATGTTAATGGGTACAATCAGTTAATACCTGCGTATAGAAAATATATTCCAAGTCCATCTCAAGGCTTGAGGTTGTAAGCAATACATCTCCTTTCACATGAATAAGGTCGTCCATTTCTCCAATCTAAGAGATTTACTGAAATTAATTTCAGTAATTTAGGTACCCAGAAGTCTACATACTTACCCGCCCATATCAATCTGCCATTACTTTCCACTTCGTATCTTCCCAATAACTTCGATACCACCAGCATCAAATTACAGGGAAAATAAAAATGGCAGAGATTTAATTCGTCCTTTCTCGATACAAAATTAATCAAGTGACTGAACTAGGGAGCAACATTGTCAATCACGCGCAAAAAAAGACACTAACCAGTACCATTAACATCACATAGAAATACAAGACTTATGTACTAACAGTGAAAACTATGTGAGAAAGGAATTCAAAGCCCGGATCAAAGGCCAGGGAAAGCAATCAAAATATTTAATCGACAAGACATTGAGCTTGACCGTGCATGAAGAGCAGAAAGACCAATCTAGTTGCCTGACAACATATCACTTGGCTCAAAAATCAAGATAGGGTTCTTTAAGGTCCAACTGCACCTGGCCAATGGTGATATTAAGTAGTTAAATTTGATATTGGGTTGATTGCACAGAAAGAGGATATAATAATTCTGCACCCAAAGTAAGGTTGAAATTAGGATGCTCCTATGTAGCCTTCTACAAATCTTTCGAGCCTTACAGAAATAAAACTGTATGAAATCCCAATACACTGATCTTGAAAACACTCTCATATCACGCTATGTAAGATATAATGTTTCAATTCAGATTTCAGGGCTTCCAACTGTATGAACAGCTAACTTATACGCTGTTACAGTTTCTAAAGGTCCAGATGAAATCATGAGCAAGGGGGAATCTCAATGCATTTACTGTCAACAAACATAAGCCACCGAATTACTAAACCGGATTTTGCATAGACAATATAATCAACAGTTACTGCATTACCTACAAAAATGGAATAACATTCAAGGGACAAAAGAATACAAATATGCAACCCAAAAATCAGAAAAGGATTTACAAGAAAACTCAACTGCATTTCAATACCTGTCACAAATATCAGAAAAAAGGGGTTCACAATCCCATCCCATTGAGCACTTTAGATTTTGTTAAAGTCAACACCCAGATCTAATTTTCATCTTCCAAGCTCTAATCAACCGTGGGTTGACCAAAGCTATGCGGAACATGTAAGAATCACAGTAGAAAGAACATAAATAACAAACGCAATAAACGGGTACAAAGCTTATAGTACCTGGGAAGAACCTGCACATGGGTTTTGAAGGGACCCTTCAGGGGGGAAATGTATATTCTTCAAGATTTGAAGTAAGAGAAAAAACCAAGGTGGTAGTGCAGAGAGAGAATATGGAAGTAGTAAAAGGAGTATGAGTGAAAGACAAGAAATACTCGAAGATGGTGAGAGAAAAAAAAACCCAAAAGGTGGGTGTGGAGATTGCTAGAGGCCCCATCACTGTAACACCAGTCTTTTTTTAATCGAAAATGTGAAAGAGCAAATGCCACCAATTTTCTCCGTGATAACCCAACGGTCCCAACCCCCTTACGAATATCTGGATTATCAGAGTAGGTCCGGATTCTTTCGTATTTATCTAGGATAATTTTAATAATTTTTTTTTCACGATACAAGATATTTTAATCAGCAATATTTTATTGTAGAACTCATATTTATGAAATAGAACTGATACTTGTTTGGCAACGTTACTAAAAAAGTGATGTGTTTACTTCACATTTGATAATTGAATTATCATAATTTATTTTAAACACATAGATGATCTATCGGAATAAAAAATGCATAACGTAAAGCAATTATGATTACGAGATCAAATTTATTTTTTCAACAGATATCTAGACAAAAATTCTTTATTAGATGAAAATTGAACTCTGAGTGAATACTTACGTTTCTATAGCGGAATCTAAACCCCCACATGAGAAGTTTTTTTGGTCTTTTGATCAGCCAAGTAATTTAAAGAAAAAGAAAAAAAAAACAGTTTCTCTCTCTACTTCCTCTCTCGTCAGTCCTCAATTAAAGGCATCAACCGACCCTCCAACACACAATGAGGCCCTTCAACAAATGATGCTACAGCGACAGCAGAACAAACTATGGACAATGTTTGATGGCGTATGCCTTTCCTCTCTCATATTTCAAGTCAAATACTTGCATATTGTTTATATTATATAGATGCATAATGTAAAGACTATAATTATTCTGATTTGCATATCTGTTTAAGACAAGTGGTTGTTGTATTTGCAATAATTTGTTGTTACATTGGAACAGAATGGATAAAATCATTGCGTTGGTTGGGATGGACCATGCTGGGGACGGTGGTTTAGGGGTCGAATCATTTGAAAATTTTGCTCCCATGTGTCTTTCCAATTGATAAGAACCAATTAAAGAACTTGGGTCATTGTGAGGTAGCAGCGATGGCAATTTGTACTGAATCGATAGTTACCCGAACCAAATCGCTTCATTTTTTTCGAACCGTAACTGTTTTTTTCTCCGTTGATGTGGATATGGTACGGACGGACGAATACCCGTTCAGGTTCGGTTCGGTTATGGTTAGCAGAATAACCGAACCGTTACCCGAACCGAAAACGACGTCATTATATATATAATATGTGTATATAATAATTATATATATATATATATGTGTATATATAATATAATATAACATAATATATATTGAAGGATGAGAGAGAGAGAGGGGGGTTTAGAGAGAGAGAGAGAGGGGTTAGAGAGAGAGCTGTTCGGTTCGATTCGGATTTGATCGGTTTGGTTCGGTTTGGATAATTAATAATCGAACTATTTGGTTAACTGTTCGGTTTGGGAAATAACCGAACCCCGTTTGGTTCGGTTATGGAATATTCTCTCTCCCTCCATTCGGTTATTGGTTCGGTTTAGATTCGGGTATTGGGTTCTCGGTTCGGGTTCGGTTATCAGAATAACTGAATCGATCCGCCCCGTTACCATCCTTATGAGTTAGGAACAAAATGGGTCACAAGTTAATGGGTCATTCCACATACGGAAAAAAATTGGGGCTTCTTTTTCAGCCGGTCCCATGTATAAAACTAAATGTGTATAGGTATGCTTCATAAGATAGCATACTCAACAAAATCCCACGATTATTTCAGTTACAAAATTACCCGCCGCCACTCAGGCCCGGCCCGAGATTTCTATGACTTAGGCAAATTTTCCAAAAGAGCCTTTAATTAATAGTTTCAAAAAATACAAAAACTACAATAATTTGAAATGCAATACCATAAAAGTATCTCTTATACTTTTCTTCAATTTTTAGAAGCTAAAGTATTAATAAGATTTGTATAATTTAGCTCCTCCGCCAAGTCATTTAGCATGGATAATTCATTTAATTTTTTTTGTGACATGATTGATCAAAAGTAAAATTTGATTATTTTCTACTTTGAATAGCTTCTTTCTTCCTAGGCAAATGTCATGGATATAATCAAAAGAATTATGTAAGCATTTCATGAATTTGGGAAGAATCCTTCATGTGTTTCAAATGATTAAACACTTAAATTAGTTTTTTTTTCCTTAATTTGGCAATGTTTATTTCAAGACTTTTAGCTCCATAAATTAATGCTTACCATCAATATCAAAAATTTCGCCATGTTTAGAACTTCTTATAGGTCGACACAATTAGTCTTCAAATATGCACTAGAATTTGACTTTTGCAAATCAAACAACAAAATCAAAATCTTTCTCATAAACTTAAAACTGTTCAGACCTATTCTTGAATTAAGAAAAGTTTGATCTACTATGTACAAAAGTAATTCATTTAGAAGGATCTTGCAGCTAAGTGTGTCACCTCCTTACTAATATTCTCATCAATTTTTTTTTTTTTTAAAGATTCATTTTCTATAATCTTAGGCTTAATATCCATTTCATTTACCATTTCTTTAGCGTTAATCATTGCCTTCGTAAAACCAACTTCTCAAACTTTCATAATAAGTAATAAGTCAAGTCAACTTTTCTATAGCAACATTTATGTGCATGTCTTCACTCTGAAAAAACTTGCTGACACTGTTGACAAAAAGACAACAAATTATACCAAATAACAATGTCTAAAAAAATTAAAAATTTCAAACTTAGCTTTACTTTGTACTATTGCCTCTTTGTGCTATTTTTGGTGACACCTTTTAATTATCTATTAAAATTGACCCTCGCTAATTAATTGAAGAGAAAAACAATGTAGGAAAAATATTGCGGACATTCGTATTCCAAAAAATAATTCCATTAAATCAATAATCGAATTACAGAATAGAATCACAATGTAAATTTGGAAAATAAATATACATTATCAAACCGAGTCATGTGAAATCACAATTCCTTTTAAACAGATTTGCCGCCTCTTGGCGTGTTGGAGGATTGTACCGAAACTTGTCTCTCAGAGTAAAACAGCTCACTGGGCCGATAGAGTACCACCCGATCGACCACGTGTTGAACTAATTGTGTTTGCATCTTTCTCTACAAAAACAATAAGGAAACCAAAAAATTGTAGACAGAATTTCCAAGTTATTCAGTTGTTTTGAAACCAAAAGCGGGATTCGTATTTATAGAACCCTAAAAACTGCTAAGACAATAAATCGAGGGATTAATAAGGCAACTGATGGACATCAATGTAGGTATGAATGGGCTATAACTGTTGAGATGTTTCAGTTGTCTCGTTAGACCATCTAGCGTTCTAATTTCATTTACAGACCTTCCAAAATTTTCAACAATCTCTCATATGAATGAACTTGGCAAAACATTGATGCAAAATACAAAGTAAATTCGGAGAGAGAGCATATCAGATAATCCCTGCATAGGATAGGTAGCTTTTGCCCTTGAATCTTCCCTTGTAAAAGCCTATCGGATTTACTGGGTAACCAGTGAACGTGATGTCTTGAACTGTTCATTTGTTCATGTAAATCAAGATAATAGACTCAACACATGAACTTTTCATAACACAATTTAGTTCTCATTATTGTTTTCGTTTTGGTCATAAACATGCATCTCGGTTTTGCAAGTATTTTAAGAATTTTGTCTTTTCAAATTTTTATTGAAGCGGTCCCGCTTCACACTCATATAGGTGACCTTTTATCATGATTATCTCAAATACTCAACTAGGAATCGCAATTCTACTACATACGAGCCGTTAAAAGTAAATAACAATTGCTTATCCTTAACAACATCATTGTTGCACCATAGGAAGGAGTAGGAGAATCAATCTCCTCAGTGATCTCCATAACCACATGCGATTAGGTTGTCCAATTGAACCTTGATTTTGAGATCTCCAGTCAATAAGGTTGGGTTTCTATCACATTAGTTTTTAACGCCATAGGCTTTACCCACATTTTAATTCGTCGATGCCTTACAATTAGCTCTCTATTTAACTCTCTGGTTAGCAGATTTGCAACATTATCTTTTGACTTCACATTGTCAAATTTGGACAATATAAGTTGTGAGCAGTTGTTTCATGGTATTGTGTCTACGACGACATGTCGGGACTTACCATTACACATCTTACTTTGTGCCCATTCAATAGCCAATTGAAAATAGCATTGGAAAGCAGTAAAGTGGATCATATGATACTTAAAAAAGTTTCACTGCTTTGCCACTTTGTTTTGGGAAAGAAAAGTTGACAGTGAAAGCATATGTGGATGCAAATTTTGCCGGTGGATTAGGATACGCGGTGAAGCACCACAGTTATGTCTATACGATTGGTTCAACATTAGTGAGTTGGGTTTCACGTCTGCATAAACTAGTGACATTATCCATGATAGAAGCTAAATATATGGCTGTGACTAAGGCTGCAAAGGAGATTTAGTTGAAGGGTTTCTTAGAAGAGTTGGATTTGAAGCAAGAGCGTAGTGTTCTTTTTAGTGATAGCCAGAGTGCTATACACCTTTCTAAGAATCCAGTGTTCTATGCCAAGACGAAGCACATTAATTTAAGATACCATTTTATCCGTTCGCTTTTGGAGGACAGAGATCTGTTGCTAAAGAAGATTTTGGAAAGTAAAAATCCAGCAAATATGTTGACTAAGGCGATTACAGTTGATAAATTGAAGTTGTACTCAACTTCAATTGGCCTTCATGCTTGAAAAGATAATAGGTCTGAAGTCACACCAAAAGGGTTCAGATGACTAGGTCCACGATTGATTGAGGATTAAATTTGTAGTTGATGGTTTTCTAAAACTTCGATTATCTTCGAGTGCGAGATTGTTAGGAGTAAAGAGAACCGAAGCAGGAAAACAGAATCTGGGATCTCCGTTTGGACACTGGAGCAGTTTGTCCAAACGCTAGATGCTTGGAATTTCTGTTCGAACGAGAGTCACGTCTGTCCGGACGCCCCTGGCAGAATTGCTCACTGGATTTTCCTTCTGGATGATGGTGAAATCCATCTAGATGGCCCCCGCCCTGGGATGTGCATTTTGTTGCCTTTTTCAATTATAGTTATGATAGGATTATGGTTAGACTTCTTTAAATACACTTTGGGAGGTTTCCTAAGGTAATTTGTGATTAATGCTTTGTGAGAGAGGTGAGAGAAAACACAGATCTCACAAGAAATTGTGAGAAGATTTATACTAATTGATTTGATTCAATAATGGATTAGTGTAACTCATGTAATTTTCTTTGCGTTGAGATTTTTCACATATATATTGTGTTTCTGTTCTTTTCTTTCTATTTTTTTACTATGCACGTTTATTTATTTCGTTTGGTGATTCATTGTTTCCAAGATCCGTATGGACGTTGTGAGATTGAATGTTGTCCGTTTAATTTTCTAACACTATCCAAACTATGTGCCATATCATCCGTACCAGCCTCCTCCAGAAGAGTGACCACTACAACAAAAAATACATACCATAGCGTGCCAAAAACGCTATGGTAATCTTTCCATAGCGTTTTTACAAAGACTATGGTAGCCCACGTTATTAAAATATAAGCCAACCATAACATTTTCCAAATGCTATGGTAGGTACCTTTTTGTAGCATTTTGTAAACGCTATAACAGATCTTGACATTCCATAGCATTTTCAGAATGCTATTGTAGGTACGATTGTATAGTGTTTTGTGAACACTATATTAAGTCTTGACATTCCATTAGCATTTTCAAAACGCTATTATAGGTAAATTTTGTATAGCATTTTGTGAACACTATATTAAGTCTGGCATTCCATAGCGTTGTCGGAAAACTATTGTAGGTACATTTTTTTATAGTATTTTGTGAATGCTATGTTAGGTCTCAACATTCCAAAATTTTTTCAAAATACTATTATAGGCACTTTTTTATATCGTTTTGCGCAAGCTGTTGTATGTTGTTGAAACTGAACGTTATGTTGTTTATGTTACATATTGCAACCTACCATTTTAAGAGTATTTGTTTCTTGGCATTTGATTGTCGTATTCTTGCAATCTGTCCTGAACGCTTTCGATAACTCTAATCTCATTCAAGCCAAGCTCGTACAAAATATAAGTGGTAACGGAATTGAATACCCATTTCAAAACAATATACGTAATCCCAAATATTAAAAACTGAAGTTATATATTAACATCTAAATCCCAAAAGTAAACTACAAGCCATGACAATGAACGAAAATGATATACATTAAATTTTTTTTTTTTAACTATGTCCAACCGATACCTCAAAACCGATACATGTATCCCCAAATATTTCCAACCCAAATGAAGTACTATACTAGCATCTATACCCTAAAACTAGACTAAAAGTCTTAACAAAAAAAAAAAATAATAATAACATACGTCAAGAAAATGGTCTTCAACTATAGCGTATCAGACAACACTGGTTTTTCTCTATGTCTTTACCAGTAGCCACAAAACACCGATCTTCTGACTCCCGTAAATTATTCCTTCATTTCCAAGTCACTCGGATGCTATATAACCATTGTCACAATATCATTAGTGATTCGGTACAAAAAGATAAGTACATAAAAGTAAGAAAGACTATGAATATACAAAATCTGCTAAATAGTTGAAAAATGAAAAACATGCATTAGGATATGATAAACAACAATTATTAGAAGCAGACACATATGTCAGAAGTAACACATACGATAAATAACTGCTACATAGCATCTTTTAGCAGAGCACGTAGCTCAACCAAGCAGGCAGTAGCCGCACACAGCTCAACCGAACATGCAGTAGCAACAACTGTAAATCACGCAGCAGTAGAAGACAGATGAGCAGGCAGCAGCTATAATGCACACAACAGTTGCAATAGCAGCATCACGCAGCGCTGCAGAGCATGCAGCAACAAAGCAATGCATTAACAAAGCGCGCAACAGTAGAAACTGCAAAGCACGTAGCAGAGCGCACAACGACAACACACAATCCAAAGTTGAGACGAACATAAGTGTCTCTAGGTTATAAGTGTTTAGAGTTGACCAATCCTATTTTTATCCTAGAGTTTGGACATAAGTGTGTGCATCCCCCATCTCTTCATATTTGACATACGTAGCAAGAATACTACCACTTAATATAGCGTGCCAAAAAACATACATATGAAACAATAGCAGCAGAACAAGAAACAACATAACTAAGAGAGGTATGCCGCCACCTCTTTAAAGGGAACATGATGTATGGCAAAGAATACCTTATGAAAGAAATGTTAAGACACCAACCTAAAATGCAAATGCAAGCAAATGTCTAAGCATGAAGAGTAGATCATGAATCAATTCAAATAGACTACAGGGGCTATGTCACCACCTCTTCAAAACACTTCTGAAGGGTTATGCCACCACCTTATGATATTGAACAAGTAAAAAAGACAATTATACTTCCTCAAACAAACTAGAGGGGCTATGTCGCCACCTCCTCAAAATAGCCCCGAGGGGTTATGCCACCACCTCCTTATATCAAATAAGTAAAAATATAGACAATTATACTTCCTCTAACTTGTGTTATAGCTCAAGTCTATAGGAACTTAGGTTAGAGGTTTCTGCTAAAAAAAGTATACTTGTTTAAACATAAAATGCATCGATTTTGTAGAAAAGAAAGTATACCCTTTTGTAGAGTCCATACTACCTTTGTCAGCGGGCCAAACAATAATAGTTCCAAGAGTTTCGTTAAGATAAGTCATATCACTTGCACTTCTCCATGAGAAAACATTTAACTTCACGTGTAGAGCTTGGCAATACATTATCTATACGAAACATATTGTCTAATGCCTCTATAAGGACATCAAAACTCTTATTTGCCTATCCACCTTGAGTTTTTATCTTGTACAAACTTACAATTGTCGATAACTTTGTATAGTTTGAGCAACCTTGGTATAATAGTTTTTTTGCATCTTCTAAAGATTTAGCAAACTCCCTGTCTATCATTTCTTCAAATGGTTCAACATGCTCTTCATCTGGTGCATAAGTCACACTGTACAAGTTATAAGCATCTGACATTTCCATTACTTTAGGTTTTTTTGATACACTTGGGTGCTCCCCATGATGAAACCAAGTAGCGTATGTAGGATCCATTCCATTTATGACCAAATGCTCATAAACATCATCACCACCATGGTGACTCATGTTTCGGTAATTTTTGCAAGGGCATAGAATTTTCTGTAGATTTCCTGAATTTTGCTTAGCCATTTTCACAAAATTCCACGCGGTTTGTCTGTACTCACTAGTGGATCTACCAATGTAAAAGGCAAACGTGTTAAACATTTAGTATCTATTACTACTTTATAGATAATAGCATGAAAATATATTTTCTATTACCTAATCAAATGAACCTAATCTTTGTCCATAATCTTAGAAGGAACAATCTTCTTTCTTGTTATCATTAGTAGGATGTAGGATTTCAGTTTTAGGCCCATGAGGGACGATAGAGAATTTCAAGGGACAAAAAATGTTGGAAGAATGCTAGCTAAAAAATACAGATACATATTAGTATACAAAATATGAATAAAAGTAAAACATACATCCTCAACTCTTTTTTTTTTATAACTTGTTTGTTTAGTGAGTCGACAAACAACTTGTGCTCAACTACGCCTAATAGAAAAGGTAAAAGTATATTTTGATGGGTAAATTCTGATTTCGCGGTCAGAAATAGATTTTTCAAATTTCAAGAGTATGGACTTGAGGCTGTAGACAGTCACTTTGTGCATGTAATGTAGAATATTAGATATGCATGCTGCTCATACATTCATCAATAGTGAGTACATTATGAATATTTTTACTGTTTGGCAAGCGATGGCCATATGGCCCATATCCGAATAATCTTCAAGTGGAAAAGACAACGACCTTTTCCATTTATCTTCTTCTAGGACACCATTCCCATATCATATAGGCCTCCTTCCCTCTCTCTAAAAAAAAAAAATAGGACAAAAAATTAATGGAGATTCAGAGTTAGGTTAAACTATTTCTTTGTCCACATGGGAACTTATTTCTTTGTCAAATAGTTGGAAGACATTAGTTGACTGAGAAGAATTATAGTGGTAAAAAAAATTACGCCTCTTTGACACATTTTGTCAAACAGTTGGTAAACAAGGTTGGGTTGAATGGGGAAAAATACCAATATCCAGGTCATATGTATAACAACGAAAAAATACAGCATAACAACGAAAAAATACAAATGAAAACAAACCAAATATGCTCAACTATGTTATATCCGTTCTACGTATGGCCAGAACGTGAATTTTTCAACCAAAACACACAAATAGACGAATACAAATTTGGAAGGAGATCAATCGCCCTCGTTCTAGTATTTTTGATGATATACAGGCTCTGGACTATGAATATGGAAGGAGATCAATCAGGCCGGAGTTGCTGTCTAATATCTTTGCTGTTTGCACCATAAGCAACTGTGACAGTGAATTTAACTCTGAGATCATTGTGAGAGATTTTAGAAGTGACAGCCTGATCAATATAAAGAATCTGAACATCCACAACATCTTCATTTCGTGCAATAATAATTCTAGAAACCCCACTATGAAGAAAATTCCCATATGCTTTCGTAGTTGAAGATATACACTGACACAGAAGGAAGAGAAAATTGGATTTCCTAACCTTAGCTTCAATCAAACCAACCAAATCAACTTTATTATCTATCAAAAGTTGAAGACACGGCATGCTGTTTGGAGGATTGTTTCAAGCCCCTTATCGAAGTTCATCTATACTTTTTATAAGGGGTTTTCTGGCCCTATCTAGGACAACAGCGTTTTTACCTTTGCTCTTAGACGCATTATGCAGTGTATGATTTTTGAGCAGGCATTATGCTTTTCTTCTCTCTTGCTTTTCCTTTGTTAGCCTGATTTGTCATAACAGTGGAGGTTGAACTCTGAACATCATCTTCATGAAGGACCAGGATCCCCCACTTCCAAAGTGTTTCCTTCTACATTTTCCCCGAGTAATATTCAGCTCCGTAGTAGAAAGCTGATTGGTAAGTTTTAACTCTCCTTTCCTGTCTAACAACAGCTTCCACAGAATACTTTCAGCACTAAGCACAAGCTTGACGAAGCCATTCATACTCTATTTGTGAGAATATATATTAAGAGCCGTCATGAACAACAGCTTCCACAGAACGGGGACAAGTGGATTTAGGGGTAATCTCAACACAAATATTTTAATAGGCAAGCCTTTTCCTTTCAGCAGTAACATTATCAGCAAACAATGGTTTCCCGGACAACACTAGCATACTCGCAGTCCCCAAGTGAAGTTTAAGCTTTGGTTATTCGAATGCTTGTAATATTGTCGTGATCATCGGTCCCAGTTGGTGTACAAGGTTGAAGAAATAAGGGCTTGTCAAAGTATGACCATGGACCCAAACCAAGATTTTTTTGTTTGTTTGTTTGTTTTCCTCATCAGGAAAATTAGATGAAAAGATCTGGCTCAGGAACAAAAGCGTCCATATGTATACTCATTGCAACCAATTGGTAATTAAACACGGAAACAAATGTAAGAAGTCATATGTAACCAAACATATGTAATCCCATTATGTAGAAGTCCCAAAACGATCGATGAAAATGATGCAGAAGTCTCTTTCATTTAGTTAGTACATACCTAACCAAACATTTACAAATGCAACAAAAATAGAAACTAGTCAAAATTAGGATCCCGATCGATCTGCTCTTTTAACAAGCCAGAGTTGAATAGTCTTGGCAGAAAGGCTCCACTCAACAACCTTTAGTCCCAACCGAAAATGTCACGAAGGAAATGAACCAGCAGCAGAGAAAACGGATACAAGAAGAATGCCAAGATACAAGTCCATAGCGGATAGCTGGAGCGAATGAAAGCAAGAAGACCAATTATAGCACAAACCACCAAAATAACCAGCACTTCGACTGAATAATCCCATGACAAGCCTTTTATGTACACAATAGCTAGAAGTATCGACAAGCCCGTTATGTTGTTCATGACCACTCCACCATAAATCTGGAACCAACAAATTAAGTTATATTAGTGTTACGGACCTGCTTCTTTAGGGTTGCGATGAGATGACATAAAGATTTTCATTCAAATATGAAGATTTTAGAGATTGGAAATATGATAAAGGGGGATGAAGACCTCTGAAAATGTTAAGGAAGCAGTTCTTAAGCTCTTTTGACTTGCAGGAAATATAGCTGATACTGCCGACTTAAATTTCAAAGCCAAAGGAATTATCACGAACGAGATGTAGAAAGTAGGCAGCCCTAGAGCTGTGGACAAGTCTAGGATACTGTATACAAGCGGCTCTGCTAGGAAGCTCACAATTGCAACTCCCAAGATTACTTGGAGTACCGATTTGATGAAATCCCATGATAATAACTTATGAATGCTGCTTCTATTGTCTTCCATCTCATACACCAGCGAGTCAACTTCTTTCCATGCAATCTGCAAATTCAAATGGAAGAATATAGTAATCACAATATCAACTTGGGATAATTTCACTTTTGGAAAAGTTACTCAACGCTATCATGAATTATGATATATTTACTTGGTCAAATTCATCGATTAACGTCTTGGTGTCCTTTGAATTGGCTATGCTGGTGGCCTTGTGAATCCATTTTGTGAATCCATTGACGAATTCTTGCTCACTGATCATGTGGTCACCATCTTTGTCAAAATCTTTCATCACATTCTCTATTACCAAATCATGATCCACTTGTAGTTTTCCGAATTTGATATTTTGGATCACTTCTTTCATCTCCGATTTTGATATAAGTTTGTTATGATTAGAATCAAACTCCTCAAAGAGACTGCAAGAACCAATAAGTGTATTAACAAGAAAAATAGAACGAAGACAGGTCAAAGGAACAAAAGAGATTAGAATAACCTTTTTATGCGGTCTACATTCGGGCTTCCATCGTCAGCGAGAAGGCCATCTGACGCAAAAGCTTGGTTTTGGACATGTTTCAGAATTCTTGACATAACACGCTCAATCTTGGCAAGTTCATGCTTTCGCTTCGCAATCAGAGGGTGTACAACCTGCTTGGATTTTCAAAAAAATTGTCCACTCTAGTTACCATTAGGTCCATTGTGCATCTTGCAGAGGAGCTAATAGGTATTCCGTGGGCGCGCGCGAGCTTGCGCGCGCGCCGCGCGCGCACACACACACACAAAAACACTGGCAGTGCACGAGGGCTGATATTCAGAATGCTTTCTAACAACCACAGGGGCCTTGTGGGATCATATTGAGGTGCTCCCGCCACTGCAAAAGGCTGCAAGATATTGAATCTAAAACTGATGAACTTAAGGGTGTCTGGTGGTTATATCTATCTTGGTTACCTGCCCAAGAAGGAGAACGAAAAGAAAAGGAGCAGAGAAAAGGATCCTTGTGAATTATTCACCCTGTTTTGTTTGTTACGATGCTAACTTGAAAATATGTTTCGCTATAAAATGGTGTGCGAGTAGCGACGACTGTTGGTGTGGTTATGTGCATTTATACACCAACACTGGAGTGGCCCACCTATGTATAAATTTCATAGCCTAATATCTTACTTATAATCCACTTGGATGCAGTTTTTAAAGACTTTTCTGAACAATGAGTTGAAATTCTATAAGCACAACTTTTGCTGTGGTTCTATTTTGGTGAACAATTTGATGCGGAAAGAATTTGCTTGCCTCGCGTAAAGATCTCCGAGAGTGAGAGCTTCCATCTTCAGCTAAATGCTTGGCTTCATGTATCCATTTTTTGCATCCCTCAATGAACTCATCCTCAGTTATGGATCCGTCCTTGTTCACATCAAATGTCTTCAGTACCTCTGCCATTGCATATTCTTTCTCTACATCTTCTTTTCCTGACTTCATATCCAAGATTAATGCTTCCACTTCAGATATTGAGACGGTCTGGTCTCCGTCTTTATCGACTTTAGCAAAAAGACTGCCAAATAAATTTGTAAATAAGCACATACTTCTGGTTGTATTCTATTTCATATCTGTGGAGAGCAAACCTTCTGATAACAGGAATATTAGGCGAGCCTTCATTTGTGACGAGCTTTCCTTCTGTATGCCTCTGCACATGATTCAAAAACCCTGCCAACAGATTCTCGTATTTTGTATACTCGAGACTTCTTTCCTGAATCCATGGATCAAAAATCTGCGTATAGCCATATTCAGATTGTCAATCTCACAAGACTGTAATGTGCCGGTGCAATTTAGATATTTGTAATAGCTTCAAAATTGTGAATGCATACCTGATACACGAAGTACGCTAGTAGTCCTGACACTGATACTATGAGTGCTATCAAAATGACAATGCGACTTCCCGATGAAGTGCTCATTACGTTCGAAAGTTGTACTACAATAAACGGAACCAAAGAAAGAAGCATGATTCCTGCTGTATAGCTGGTCCTCCTATCAGTTGTTACACCAGAATCTGCGAGGATCCGAAAGAATCAGGTCTAAATTTATAGAAGCTTGTTTTAATTATCGAAAAAATGTTTTAAGTAACAGACTTGTTAACAATGATAGTGTTTCTTTAACTAGCGATAGTTTTGAAGTTGAACGTTGTGAATCTTCTTGGGAAGTTGAACTTTCAGTCGTGAAGCTATTTCTGGCAAATATAACACATATTCCCCACTGCAGTGTGAGATAAAACACTGTGGATCCTGCATACATGCCAACTGCAACAGAAACTGCTAACTGAGCTTCCTTTTTGCTTTCACCTAGTCCAGATACTGCAAGTGTCGATCGAAATGTCAAAAGATCAGCTTATCAAGAACGCTTTTAGTTCATCTCAGTAAGTCAATATTTTGTATTAACATCAAAATATACGAGGATGCTATCGTATCCACTCAGTAAATAATAATAGATTATGCGAAGATAAGCAAACGGAACCTATAAACTGTTCAATCCTGTTCAATTTCACCACGTCAGAAAATGAAACCATCAACCTCCCCATGAGTCTTACCCTGGAGATTGTGTAACAGCAAGTCTAAAGTCTAATTGGGTTTTGCAAGTTGAATCGTAAATGCCCGGAAAACCAAGTTTCAATCCATTTTATTTTGTGTCTCGTGATACTAATTAACAACCCATAAGAAATTTTGAGAGGTCACCTACTGAAAGTCCATGTCAAAATAGAGAGACACAAGAAAAACAGGACCCAGAACTTACTTACAACCACCATCATTTCGGGCAACACCATGAGGATCTCAAAAACATCACCAAAGAAACCAGTGCCAATGATGTTGAATAGCTGCTTGCTACCCTGGGTCAAAAACTTCTCTCCGGTCGCCAACAAGTACTCATAGACCACTACTTGGAAAAGAAAACCTCCAATGTTATCTGCACATGGGAAAAAGCCATAGTAGTGCTCACAACTCTCTGCAGATGACGAGAACACAGGACCATTCAAGCTAAGGAATGAAGACTCATAACCAACAGTGTCAACTCCATCGGATATGAGTTCAGAAGAATTTAGCCTCAACAACCGGCATTGCACCTTTCCAAACACAAGGAAAACAAAGGCCAGACACAATTCAAGATTTCCCATAGTTAAGTGGACAGTGTTAGAGTCTGTCTCACTTCATTTTTATCCGGAGCTTCTATATAATAACCATGTGTGATGCGTGCATATATACAGAGAGAAGAGAGAGTAAAGTTCTAATAAAGATTCCTCGTTTTACTAAACTAAGGGCGTCTCATTTTCTGATCAAATTTTGATGATCCGAACCGTTTAATATGTTTAAAACATATTTTTAAGAATACTCCCGATAAATTAACTCAAAATATTACCTGGAAAGGCTTGATTCATTAATTTTTTATAAAATTATTCCTGTTAGTATTTATGAAGTACTGTTTAGATCAAAAGTCTTGGGTAGTCTCTAACGTAGTAGTCATGTATAAATTTAGAAGATTTAACTTCTCTTAACCATTCAAATTTTTATTAAGTAATCTTTTCGATGATAATAATCGCTTAATGAAAAGAGTTTTTTAATCAATTTGAATTGAAATGATTCAAAATCCAAATGTGATTTGAAATGAGAGAAGCCAAATTCTACAGCAGATTTCACGTTGTTTATGTAATTGTCGGATTTAAATGACTTCCTCGGTCGAACAAACTGTATAATATTGATTTGAGGCTAAATGGTTGGCCGATGGTTAAGGCGTGGAACGTAAGAGTTTGTTTCTTTTTAAATTTTAGGTTCGAAATTTGTATGCTATTAACTTTATAGAGTTAGTTTATACATAGTTTTTTTATGACTTTAATTAGAATACTCGTAAGTTAGTGATGAAATTAGTCTTCTAGAAATTATCCGAGGTATGTGTAACTGGCCTAAAGACTTTTAAATTATAAAAAAAGACCAAGCCAGAAGTTCTACTTATTTAATTAATTACAGTTGGCAAGCAACAAGTGTCCTTAGAAGTTGCTATCATGAATTAATTATGAGCTTAAATGACTAGATTACAATCCTGAGCAAATCATGATGGTTTAACAAAAACTCTCAATTTCTCTTAAAGGCCAAATCTCCAAAATAAGTTACCAAATTAGTGTCCTTTAGTTGGAAGCTAGTTTAGCGTTTTTGAATGACAGATCGTGCAAATTATGTGGATGTATAGTTTATTTGGATTGTGAGATAATTAAACAACAACCCATAAGAGGAATATATATATATATATATATATATATATATATATATATATATATATATATATATCGGCACCAAATTTGATTTAGCTGAAAAAGTAAATAGAGAAAAAAAAGACGAGCAATACTATTAACACATCACGTTGTACATTATGTCTACGTGGCATTCACTAACTTGATCACATATTAAAATTTATGGGACCCGTTTTTGCAATTTATACTTAAAATGACATGTCATGTAAATATGATGTACCATTTGATGTACAATTTGATGTGTTAGTAGACTTATTGAAAAAGACAACTAACATTCATTTTCTCCTGGTAGTTGTGCAATATGTACCACCAATTAATGACCCTTGCTCACTTATCCCTTCCATACCTACCATTCTTTTCTTTATTTTCTGTCAATTAATTTCTCTACCTCTCGTATGTCTTTTACGCCAGTGTTTTGGTATCCCACATGTTGACTGGTGTGAATTTCATGAAAAATATCACCAGAAATGAAAGAACTTGATTGAGAAGAACATATGAGTACAAAGATTAAAATGATATCCAACATGATGGCATCATTAGGACCTAAATACTAATTCTAATTAGATTAGCACCCGAGCGACCTTCAATCATATACAACTAGACATTATACAAGGTACAAAAAATGAAACAAACAAGGTTAGCAAGACACCAACCAATACACAAACTAGGCATTGGACAAACTCCAAGCTCACCTTATACAGACTCCAAAAACACCGAAGACAAATAAAAAAATCACAAATGCTCACGTTAATCTAAATTACATTGCACAAGCACAAATAATAGCTAGGTCCAAGGACATAGCAGAACCAGAGAAGAAAGTTGACGAAAACATCAGCATAAACAGATAGAAAATTATCCATGTTCAGTTTCAACTGTTTCACCCCGCATTTCAAGAATATGAAATGAGTAATAAAATCGAATACAGAAAAGGCAAACCGCGCATTACTATAACTTTCTAATAATTAAACATCTTCCAAAACAACAATCTCTAAAACAATATACTTTATGGCCTACATTTGCCCTAAAACATAAGGTTGAACAAGGTTCTAACAATTGAAAGTAAAATCCATCTACTAAACATGACATATAATCTTTCCAAGATCCTAATTTCTTGGTTCTGCGTCATCACTTGTAAAATATTTATTTACAACAGATAAGCTGAATCTCGAGTAGGAAAACACATAGCATTCATGATAATATAGAATAAAACAGGTTCGCATCAATAATATATCTTTATCATGCAAACCGTAAAACGATGCCATGCTAAGTGTATCGTATGCAAAATAAGAAACTACATCACCAATGCACTCTTGCAACTATGCTGAGACCTACACACTATCCCAGACTCTAACATATGCAGAGAGCTAATCTAATTTTAGACTCCAAGTGAGTCATAGACTCTTTCCGTAAATCACGGGCTCTTTCCGTTAGTTGGGACTTCTCACACCCAGTAAGATTTTAACGGTCTCTCATCGTCGGAATCACAAAGACGCCGAATAGGATAACACAATGTCAATGCACGACCATATGAATATCTAAATCATTGTTCCAGACCGGAACAATATGCACAACTAGATCGGCAAAAAAGAAACGGGCAAGCTTTTTAAAAAGAATAATTTTTTTCCTTTAGGAAGGTCACTCGAGCGGACTGGACTGGAGGTCACTTGAGCAAAAAAAACAAGTCATTCTGTCCAAAACTAAACCCTGAAAAAATAACGAGCTCGCTTAAGCGACAGAGATATTTTTTCAGTTATAGTTTTACGTGATCAGAATTTGAACAAGCCCTCGCTCCTTCGTTTTAACAGCCCCAAACTCATCTAAAACGTATCAGATCATGCACAAACTAATCCCACAAATGAACATGCATATACATATGATCGAATCATGCCTTAAATAATATTAAAATGGATAATCTATGTGAAATAGGACATCGAATATGAAAAACTGCAAAAAATCGCTGATATACGCGTAAAGTCTTAACTCCTCCGCGTATCCAGCTAATTCTAGGTTCGAATCAAAGCCCTCGACACCAGGACCAATTCTCTAGTTGAACGTTTTGTGAAATTATTGTCTCTACTCATCCGCTTATCCTCCTCAATCGAATGAATGAAACTAGGGCTTGGAGGAAATAAAAGAACGTCTACATTTTTCTATATAAAATTGATTTTTTTTGCTTTCCAACATCTTTTATACCTACTAAATTCATAATGACACAAAAGCCCTAAAGTTTTGACATATACTCATTAAGTCCAAAGTTTTCAATTAATCACAAACTGCCGCACACACAGAATTAAACCACGAAATGCTGAATTTGCAAGGAATAAAATAAAATAACAAAGTACGGGTTGTAGGCCCTCACAATATCCTTTTTAAAAAAATTTTGTTCCCGAAATTTGCTGCCTCAAAGAAGAAATAATTCTGAATAATTGGAGCTTCGCTCCAACTCCCGCTCCCATGTGGCCTCATCTACTCCACGATGATGCCACAATACTTGTGCCAAAAGAATAGTCTTACTACGCAAAACCTACTCTTGTGTGTCTAGAATCTTTATTTGCCCCTCTTCATATGATATGTCATCCTCAACTTCCAATTCAGCCCAATCTAGCACATGTGGCGCATAGGGTTCATAGTTATGCAACATAGACACATGAAACACATCATGAACCCTTGACAATCTCGGTCTTACCCTACTCTCTCTAGAATCTTGAATGGCCTAACAACCGGGACGATAATTTCTCACTTTGATCAAACCGCATCAAGCCCTTTCTCGGTGTGACCTTCAAGAACTCATGATCACCCACCTCGAAAGCTAATGGTCGCCTTCTGCGGTTGGCATAATTTTTCTGACGATTCTGAGCATTAGGCAACTGCTGTCGTATCTGAGCAACTTTATCTGTGGTCTCCCAAACTAGATCAGGCCCCAACACTTTGCTTTTTCCAACCTTTGCCCAACGTACTGATGATCTACATGACCTGCCATAGAGTGGCTCATGAAGAGCCATCTCTATGCTCAACTGAAAACTATTATTGTAGCAAACGCCGTGAGTCCTATGCAGTCTTCCCATGAACTAAAAAATGTAACGCCCCATGCATACAACTAGTCCAGTAACTTGTTGAAGTCTAACCACATGGCCCAAAATACTTAAGGCCAAGTTATAAGTAGTAGCATACATGGCTAATTATATACCCCAAATCACTCACGTAGACTTTTGATGTGGGATGAGATATCACAATCTCACCATTTTTAATACATTGCACCCTCGTGAGGGGTTGAAAACTAGAGTCATCATGGCCTAATCTAGGGTCTGTTCTCTAGTGACTAAATAAAGTCTAGATCCCACATTCGATCGTGTACACAGATAACTCTGATACTATTTGTAACGCCTCATGCATACCACTAGCCCAATAATGGAGTCTAACCACATGACCCAAAATACTTAAGGTCAAGTTACTAGTAGTAGCATAAATGACTAATTATATACTCAAGATCACTCATGTGGGCTTTCGATGTGGGTCGAGATGTCACAAAAGATCTAGGACACAAGCCCACAACATGTCCTTCAGAACTTGAATTGTACGCTCAGACTGCCCGTCCGTTTGAGGATGGAACGCAATGCTCATACGCAAATTTATTCGGAGTATCTCCTAAAGACTTGACCAAAACTGTGATGTGAATCTAGGGATCTCGATTTGACATGATAGACACTGGAACCCCATGCAATTAGACTCTCTCTCTGATATAAAGTCTATTGAGTGCCCCAACAGTATCTGTCACGCGGATAGGGAGAAAATGAGCAGTTTTGGTCAATCAATCAACGGTTACCCACATGGCATCATGCCCTCCAGGCGACCTTAGAAGTCTTGTCACAAAATCCATGGTCACGTGCTCCCACTTCCATTCGGCTACCGACAAGGGTTGTAACAACTCGGCTAGTCTCTGATGCTTAGTCTTAACTTGCTGACACATTAGACATTTCGATACAATAGAGCAACATCATGCTTCATTTCTTTCCACTTGTACTGCCTCCACAAATCTTGATACATCTTTATACTGTCAAGGTGTACTACTAGACGAGAATGGTGGGATTCACGAATTACACTTTCGCGGCACGACTCGAGAATATATACTTTGCCAGCAAATCTCTGCCCTTGATCTGCAGAAAGAATCCAACCATCGACATGCTCACTTGAAGTCAAATAATTCTGCACCGACTTGGCCTCCAAGTCATTCTGCTATTCTTCTATCACTCTCACCAATAACGAAGGTTGGAGTGTTATGCTAAACAAGGCAACCTTATCCCTCTTTGTGATGAACTATAAATTGTGCTCAATGATCTCCCCATCATTTTTCATTCCTGCATAGTCACACTGGCCAAGCTGTGAAGTGACTTCCTACTCAAGGCATCTACTACCACATTTGCTTTAACTAGATGGTACTACAATTCAAAGTCATAATCTTTCATATATTCCATCCACCTTCGTTGTCTCATATTCAAATTTTTTTGAGTGAAGATATAGTTAAGGCTTTTGTGATCTAAGAAGACTTCGAAACATTCACCATACAAGTAGTGTTTCAAATTCTTGAGTGCAAGGATCACCGCTGCCAATTTCAGATCAGTTGTGGAATAATTGTGCTCACGATTCTTTAGTTGACGAGAGCCATAGGCAACAACGTTCCCATCCTACATTCACACAAATCCCAACCCATCCCTAGAAGTATCACAATACACTGAATACTCCTATCCTCTCTCAAGAATCACTAGAATTTGGGGTGGATGTCAATCTTTGCTTCAGCTCCTGAAATGAATGCTCACACGCCTCATCCCATACTAATATGATCCTCTTTCGAGTAAGTCGCATAATTGGAGTAGCCAATCACGCAAAATCCTCAATGTAATGCTGATAATAGTCAGCTAAGCCCAGAAAGCTCCAAATCTCAAAGAGACTCTTGGATTGCTCCCAAGCCAACACTGCCTTTGTCTCTTTGAGTGATCTACTGCCACCCCTTCACCAGACACTTCATGCCCCAAAAATGTCACATTGGAAAATCAGAAGTCGCACTTTGAGTATTTGGCATAGAGGGAATTATCCCTCAAAATTTGTAATACAATTCTCAAGTGTTCCTTATGTTCCTCTTCTATTGGTCAATAACCAATATATCATATACGAACACCAAAACAAACTGATCCAAAAATTCGTGAAATTCTTGTTCATCAAGACCATGAAAAGAGTGGGCGTGTTGGTCAAATCAAACAGCATCACCACAAATTCATAATGACCGTATTGCATGCAATGCAAGATACTGTCTTGGCAATGTCTTATTCCCTAACCCTTAACTAATGATGACTGATTCGCACTCAAAGGTGCATATATTTTATGTCGAATTCTCTTAATTTGCATGCGCTTATTGTTTATTGGTCGAATTTTATGTGATATCATCATTTAACGCATGTTTGGGATGTTAGTGTGCAAAATAAGTATTATTCAGGAGTTTTCGAGGTTCGGGGAGTAAATGGATATCAGGCGGACAACCACAGGCCGAAGGCTAAACTACCGGTAGTGAATGCAGTACTACCGGTAGTAAAAGACACTGACTTCTGAAGTTCTAAAGCAAAGCCTGGAATTACCGAAAATGGAAGAGCCACTACTGGTAGTAACATCAGCACTACCGGTAGTAAAACACACTGCCCAGATTGAAGAAGAGCCACTACCTGTAGTAACATCAGCACTACCGGTAGTAAAACACACTGCCCAGATTGAAGAAGAGCCACTACCGGTAGTAACATCAGCACTACCGGTAGTAAAATACACTGCCGGATTTTGGAGAAAACCAGAAATTACCATGGTAGTATTATCATACGGGATTTTCTTTATTTTAGGGGATAACTCTAATCTCAAAAGATTCTCCTTATCTCATTGTTGGAAAGATTTAGATTAGGATAATCTCAAAAGATTCTCCTTATCTCATTGTTGGAAAGATTTAGATTAGGATTATCTCAAAAGATTCTCCGTATCTTATGGTTGGAGAAAAAGTCTATTTAAGGGGACTTTCGCTAGAGTAGGGTTTACCTTTTCTTACCTTGCATTTTTCTTTTATTCAGTCTAGTTCTGGGTAGAGTTTGGAGGGATTTATATTTTTGTTTAGCAACATTTTGTGAAGAATCATTATTGAAGTTATCATTTTCTTTTCAAGTTCATCTCGTTCTTCATTTATTTTATTTATTATTAATGGATTCTATTCAAACGATGAATAGCTAATCCTTCCGGGATTCGATTCAATGGTGAAACATTGAATCGCAACTCAAGGTAATTTAAATCCTCATGCAAGTTCTTCAATTGATGATTATCGTTTTATTAAATCAAAAATTATTTTGAAATCGATCAACTATTCTTGTAAGATTTTTGCTTATGTGTAGACAAATTTAATTTTGGCACACATAATTCTTAGATCCATACAAGACTTTTTTGTAAGATTTTTGCTTGTGTGTAGACAATCACCATTGGCACACACAAATCTTAGATCTACAAGGTTTTGATTTGAAAACCTAATTTCCTTATCTTGATTATAAAACGGTGATCAATATTTCCTGATTTTTGATAAACCCTAAATTCTTCCATTATCCGACGAAGGTTCGATGTTATAGAACCGGAGTTGAGTTATATTTTGAGGATTAGATTATTACGAGTTGTGATCAAGGTGGATCCCGAGAATCGGATCTTGTTTCTTTAATTTTTTCGTCAAATCATTTTTAATCCCAGCACAATATCTTCCACAAATATCTCAACAATTATTTTCTTTCTCTCCCGATAAGCATCTAAACACTCGTTCCCTGTGGATTCGACTCCGGACTTCCGGATTATTATGCTACAACCGATCAACTAATCCTACGCTTGGGATATACATTTTATTGATACCGGTTGACGACAAGCAATGACCCAATCTCAAATCAATCTTCAAAAAATATTAGAGAACCGCTGAGCTGATCAGACAGACATCGATCCTCGGCAATGGATATTTGTTTTTGACGGTCACACTGTTCAGCCATTTGTAATCAATATACAACCTCAAAGAACCATCATTCTTTTGAGCAAATAAGGCTGGAGCGCTCCATGGTGAAGTACTAGGTCGGATGAATCTATTGTTTAATAATTTCAATTCTTTCAATTTTGATGAAGCAAATCGATAAGGTGCCATAGAAACTGGACAAGGCCTAGGCATGAGATCGATAGAGAGCTCTATTTTTTTGTTGAGGGGGTAAGCCCACAATATCCTCCAGGAAGACATTTGGAAAATCATATACAACTCGAGGTAAGTCCCCACAATTATGACTCCCCGCTCTGCTCATGGTGCCCCGCCCGGTCCAGTTGGCTGGTTGTTGAGCCAGCCTAGCGGGTTGAAAATTCTCGAGGGCTCAGGTATTGCCAAACGGTTGTCTTTTGCCGATCAGTTTTGGGTACAAACTGCACTCATCGCCATCCCACCAAAATTATTAACCAACAAATACAATTATTACATCATGTTTCAAATAATTAAACATCCAAGCAAAATCCAAGCCCGCAATGCCCAATAAAGAAAATTCAAATAAAACATAGTTCCATGCTTCTAAAACTAAGTCAACGATTGCCAAGGCTCTGACCCCTTGGATCTCTAGCATTATCTGAAAATAGTTTATCAACAAAACATAAGTCGAATTGTATAGAATAACATGTTAAACAACTGATTAAAGAAGGTTAAAATCTGTATCATAATAAAATATATAGATTTTCATTTGGTACAATAGTATACGTTACGCAAATTTTTTACCATAGAATAGTACTTACGAAAACCACATGGAACACATGAGATCTCCACCGCCTAAAATCCATTCCTTTCTCCAGTCTTCAATTCTTTCGCGGGCTCTCACCATCGGAATCATCCATGAGACCGTCATTTGTTGTACAGGACGGGCTCTCGCCGTCGGAATCATCCATGACACCGTCATTAATTTTATGGGTTTTCACTGAAGGAATTACACAGACACCACCTTCCTTATTTTATGGGCTTGCACCACAGTTATCACTAAGACACATTCCTTAGGGCAATCACGGCATAACACATGACCATGCATATGCACCAATATGCCTCCAAAATTAATTCAAAACATCAAAGCCAGTGTGGTTCTACCGGTAATAAAGTTTAAGACAATGGTATTTCTACAAGTAGAAAACACATCTTTACTGATACAAAATAAAACTGGTTTAATTTTTAAGAGAAGTTCTACTGGTACAAAACGTTTTTGAAATATTTCAAAGCAAGTTCTACTGGTACAAAATGAATCTGTTCTCCTTTTCAAAAGAACTTCTACTGGTAGACTATACCCTTTCTACTGGTACAAAATGATCCTAGAATCATTTTCTCAGATTTTCTACTGGTAGAGTATCCCCTTTTCCTGGTAGAAAATCATGTCGAGTGCAATATCACCAAACATGCAGAACTTTGAACGAAAAACCATCATAACTCATATTCAACATATCGAGAATATGAAATCACCAAAGACAGATACTGCCGACAAAAATAAAACCCCCGAATTCAAAATTTAGTCCCCAACATTTCAAAATTTACAATAGAACGTCGAATTCTTAATCGTTCAAAAATAACTAAAACAACTAAATAAATTATGTAACCAGGAAGATTCTTCACACAATAAGTGATCTAGGTTATCCTTACTTTCATTTGGTTAATGTATGGCTGATGTTATTCTTCGTACAAGTTGACTGCCGCAAATTTGTAATTTTTATTTTTGAACAGATTGATGCTTGGTATTGTGTGTCACTCAAAGAATGCATCAAGCGTTCAACTACATATTGTGTACATCAATTCATTAATCTTACTTCAGAATGACAGTGTAAGAAAAGGTTAAAGATTCATGTGATTAATGGCCTAATTTAATGGATGATCATTACCATAAATATGAATCTCTCTTTGCCTTCAAAGCAGCCCAGTCTCATAAAGCAAAGAGATTCTGAAAGCAAACTTTTCCAGTGGTTGCATTCTGAAAGCACAACTTGAGTTAATTGGACAGGTAACTCCAAGGGCCGGCTAGCGCATGGGCGAGACTTGAATATTACGAAATTACTAACATGTTCAATTAAACACTTTTAAAATATCCCCATTTACTTCAAGCTCCATAAATAGTACATCCAAACTAATTCTCTTGTAAACCACGAACAAAAAAAAATCACTAGCTAGTATTTGATAGGCAATTAAGCAACAAGTACTCGTACCAGATATACTTTTTTTTTTTGGCTCGGTAAATTTTTTTTTATTAATCTTCGAACAAATTACAAAGATTAGGCGTACCAAATATACTTATGTACGTATTAAACAAATTGGCTCGCAAAGCAAATTTTTACCTGTGACAATGTATTTAATAACCCGGATTTATATAAAAATAAAAAAATATATTTGCTTATTTAATTTATGTTTGGATTATGTAAATTGCGCTTAATTTAAACGGTCAAGGTTACTTGAGAATTAGACGGTTGAGATTGAGTTGAGCTTAGTGGTGAGAACCATGGGATAATTTTCCTTCCTATCTTTTTTTTTTTTTTTTTGAAAAGCAAAGAAGAGAATTGTATTAATAGGGGGAGAAAGAACAACCAAGCCACAATAGATGGTTGGAGAGCACTCAACCAGGAACTGCAACTAAAACAGGAAAGGAAAAGAAAAACACCTAGATTCAACAACAATTACACCCTCAACGCTGCATATTCCTTCCTATCTTTTCATATTCTGGATGTATGAAACCTTTGGGTTTTGGAAGGACCAGTTTTTTTTTTTGGTTTTAAGGTTGAATTCATAAATAGCCATAAGTGAGGTTATATACCTCTAGAATTATAAAAAACAGGATATCCATTTATTTATTTTTTGTTCTACACGTACATTGTGGTATTTGTGGTTGTGAGAAACCACATAAAGCTTTGAGAAGGAATTTTTGAGTTGGAAGATTACTGGTTGACATTTTGGCTTTGGGGTTCTTCACGTGTTGGGTGAATTGGGTTTTCATCGATCTCCATTGTTCTCTTCGATTTCTTCTGCAACTGAGTTAGAATCGTTCACCTTTCAACTCTTAGATTATGGTATTTTGATAGAATATGTATCTAATTATATCCTATTTTACTGATTATTTTTGTTAATCCGGTAATCCGAGTAAGTGTACGTTGAATCTTGAAAAACTTATAATTTGAATGAGGTTAATGAAATGTGCAAAGTTAATGAATCAAATAAAATATACTATTTTGTTTCATTCATGCGTAACCACTAGAAGTGTAGGTATGACATTCTAGTTTCAAATCATGAAAATGGCACCACCACTTCTAGATTAATTCCAAAAATCACTTCTTTTGTATATGTGAGAATGAACATTTTTTTTCCTGTTCATGCAATTTATGTTTTAATGTTAAAACCATCATCTGGATTCAAGGTATTAAAAATTAAGCACTTTGTTGGTTTTAGTTTGACAATTGTTGGTGTGATTTTTTTGTGTGTAGAAGGTCATACTATTTTTATTGAAATTTTTGGCCAATACCATGCTTTAGTTTTAGATCATGTTATCCAATGTTTTAAAGCTAACCTCTTGTTGTTGCTTCGCTGGTATTTTGCGCAATTAAAATTGTTAGACATGCCTTGTTAGTGTCATCATATTGCCCAATTATCCATGTGTATTTGTTTCCGTTGGAACCTGGAAAGGCATGATTACCCAACAGACTCCGTATCATTGCTAAAGTTTTAATTGACAATCATGAAATGTGCGATTAATTATCATTGTTGGCGCTAATTGAATATGTGAGGAGGGTTTATTGAAGAAAGCAAGTAAAAAAAAAAAAAGAAAGACATAATATATTGGCCAAATTCCATAAATATGCAAACTTATCAGATCCTAGAACTACTGGGGTTGATATGTGGAAATACCCTACTGCCATTTGTAGGTAGATTACTAAGTGTGACGTGAGGGAAAAAAGAAAAGAAATTGAAAGTATATTAAGGACAAATAATAATGAAATCGGAAGATAAAGAATTGGGATTGAAGGCCGTCGTGCCGAGATTGTTCCGGGTTAGAGTCCCGAGGTGGTTGGTGGTTAGATTTCCCTTCACTCTTGTGCCGAGTTAGATTCTCAATACTATGTCAGGGTTAGATTCCCGAGGTGATTGGTGGTTAGATTCTCCTTCACTTTTGTTTCGGGTTAAATTCTCGAGATAGCTGGTGGTTCAATTTCCCTCTATTTTGTATTCCGGGTTTGATTCCCGAGGTGGGTTAGATTCTCACTGGCCGTCGCGCCATGTTGATTATGGGTTAGATTCCCTAGGTGTCTTGCCGAATGATAAAAAAACAATGAATGAACTTAAAATATTTCAGCTATCCTTTATGGTTTTTGACATATACGCATTGGTTATTTAATTCCGTCGAGTATGCTTAATTTTATGAATTATGCTATTATGTCATATATCATGCTGTATGTGAATTTATCTTTGGGTTCGGTTTTTGGGTAAACTTTTCTACTGAGTGTCAAAACTCATTGGTGCCACTTCTTGGTCCCTGGCCTTTCATGCCAGATGTAGGAGGACAGGTGGAGGTTGCAATGGAGCAGATAGAGCCGGAGACAATCGATGGGGAGACCATCACTTGGCTATTGTACCCATAAAATGACCTATTTCACTGTTACTCTAGACTTACGATGTAAACCCATAAGGGTATTCTAGTCTTTTCATTTTTAGACTTGGTATTTACTTAATTTGCAATTGCAATAAAGAAGTTGTCTTTTAATAATCGGTTGACAAATAAAATAAAATTAAAAAGATTTAGTTAATGCTACCAACTTTTGGAGCGTTACAATGTATCACATGACGAAGTTATGAATGATATTAGGAAGAAAGCAACATGTCAACCATACAAGTCATACCAGGAGTCTCCCATGAAGGACTGATGGGATGCAAAACTTTTTGGGTTGAGCAATTAGCTAGTACTGTTTACTTTAATTTTACAAACTTTTTTTTACACATTTAATAGGTCGTTTAATTTTTACTCTCTTTAAGCTTTAAATGTCCTAAAAGACATACTTGTCTCAAGGTATTGAAAGAATATAAACAATAATTATCCCAAAGTTTAGCGCATAAAAAAAAATACATATATAAAGAGAAAAAAAATTCTTCATGATTGTACGAATGCCTGTCAACGAAAAGATAAAAATCTCAATATCCAACGGCCCGAAAAAACATACAAATACTATGCAATAGATAGGCAAAAGAAATTGGAAATGATAAAAACTGCCCATAGAATTGTCGTCAAGGTAAGAAAAACTGTGTTGATTTATTTGATAAGCGTACAAAATCTGTGGAATTGCATTAGGATATGTTATTTGTGGAATTTTCTTTTCCATAGCTAGAAGGACCCTATGATATTTTACAGTTCAGAAGTAGTGAATACTATTGAATCAAGACTCTCGAGTTTCGAAATGCACTTCAAAGTTTGTATTTTAGTATTCAAAATTACATACAAAACTCAAATAATTTAGACTGAATCAATGAGAAAGTGTAGCTGAAAAGTCATTTTTCAGAAACTTTATTGGTACGCAAGTACTTGTTTTAAGGGCTCCAAAGATATTTCATTGGCATTGTGACAGGACAAGGATCCAGGAAACCTCTGCAGGTTACTTCTATTGACCGTAAGTTCAACTTTGAAAGACTGGTGAACTCATGCAACACAAATGTGGTGTTTGTGGGGATTAGGGAGGTTGTTGTGCATTGCATATCGTAGTCAGTGCTACGTGTCAAAACGATGTTATTTTGGTGCGTACGTAAAACGCTGCCCGAATAGTTGAACAATGGCAGAATAATTTTCTGTCAGTGATTTATATGCCAAAATGATATCGTTTTGACATGTAATACGATGCACAACAACCTCCCCAATTCCGTTTGTGCGTGCTCGACTTTTCTATCTCTTACAAGTTAATCACCACATAAGTCTCCCCAAGACATAAATTTATCAACACATATGAACAACACATTTGCAGTTTTCGAAACGCCAAAATGCATTTTCTGGGCAATATCTTCAGTATAGCTGAAAAATCCGTATTTTTTGTGCCCATGCCCGTGCCCATACTAATGATCTTTTTTCTTGTAATTCTATCACATGGGCCTGTTGTTGAAGCTAACAACATAATCACAAACATTGGAGGAATCCTTAATGATAATTCTCGTACAGGGAAAGAACAGAAGATAGCCATGAATATAGCTGTTCACAACTTCAACAAGAAGTCAACTACGCACAAGCTAGCTCTCCATTACCATAAATCGGGTGGAGACCCCCTGCAAGCAGCTTATGTTGGTCAGTAGTCTTTATTTTAATTTATTTTTTCTTGCTTTGTTGATATTCAGTCTTTCTGTACGGATTATTGTACTCTCTATATATGAGTTTTTTTTTTAAAATATTGTCTTCATATGTCTTCGATCAATTGCAAACACATCTCTTCCAAAGGCAAAGCCCAAGAGGCCATTGGCTAGGCCCCCAAAATGAGCCACAATTTAGGACCTCCACTAAAATTTAGTATTGGACTGAGTAGGGATAAACAAACCCAATTTTTTAAACCCCATTTTTCTTTAAGAGCATTGTTTTTGAGTTCTAAGCAAGCAACCAAAAAAAAGCCCAATTGAACTATCAATGGCCCAAAATATCTTGTTTTTTTTTTCTTTCCAAAAAGTAAGAATCAAAAAATCTATTAGATAATATAAAGGGCCCCTTTTAATATTGAAATTATATTTTTGTAATATTTTATAATGCTATATAGTTTTTGTGATGTTGTCTTTAAAATTGTTATATATATATATATATATATATATATTTTACGTTCATAAAATATAAATAGCCTCTTTTTTAGATTTTGCCTTGTGCCTCTGAAAACATGGGGCTGGCCCTGTCTTCGATGAATCTTTGTTGGCTTGTGATCAATATAACTCTTTTGATTAAGTAAGGAATTCAAACATGAAATTGCCGTGGATGGGTTTGAGACACAAAAACGTTAAAAACATAAAAGACAGTGGAACAGGAGAAGACTTTTTCTTGAAGGTTTCTTTCTATTTAATTTCACTCTTTTTCACCCACTTTCCCTTCAAAGATATTAAATATTTATACTAGACCTTGGACCTACTTCCACATCATTTCTACATTATAATTTTTGGACTCATTCTCTAAATTATTCTAGAGATTTTTACATCACACCCATTCAAAACATGGGTTTTTCTTAAACTAAGACCCAACAACTCATCACAAAAACTAATATTTTTTTGTCCAAAACATAAAATAACACAAGTCACTATTCCTTAATGACTTGTTGTGTAATACCCTATATTTTTTTCTAAAATATTAAAATTTATCTTTTGAAAGAGCCTTAGTAAAGATGTATATCACTTTATCTTTGGTCTTGCAGTACTTGAGTTGAATCTCCTTAGCCTCCACATTGCAAATAGTAGCAGTTCTCAGTGTGTCGTTGGAATAGTTGTGCAAAAAGGAAAAGAGGCCACACGACAATAAATCGAAGAAACTTGTTTTTTCACTATTATGTTTGGATGAGTTACAAAGAACAGCATGAGAGTTGGGGATAGTTGTGAGTCTTGTGACAATTCTTTTTGTGAATATGTATTTTGATGGGTCATTTGTTATAAATTAAAATGCAGAACCACTCGAATTCATTTCTCACCCATTCTGGTGGAATTTCCATTTCTCACCTCATTTGCAATCCAAACGTTAGATAAGGTGTATTTTCTCATTGTTTATTCCTACTTTGGCCACATGTTGATTTCATCTTGGTAGATTGAGGCGTGAAAACCCATTTCCACAGGAATCAGTAACGACCCTTCCACTATCTACATAGTATATTTTGATCATTAGGGTTGATTTAGTTTTGCAAAGAAAGACTAATATGTACAGTTACACTACAAATCCAAATGTTGGTGGGGGATGAGGTTTAATAACACAAACAAATTCATACTTCTTCTTATTACTTCAACGGAAAATCTCACACACACACTTAGAAACAATGCCCGTCTGGGTTCTCTGTCTTACAGTCTCACTGTGTCTTCCTCTCTCACTCTCCTGCACCTTAACGAGAACACACGCACGCACATATATAATACATTTACAGCTGCATTATGCAGCTCATAACTCACCCCCAAATTACGTTCATTAAAACACTGAAAGGTTGCCTATCCTACATCAAGATTAGACTCTCTTTGGGTCTCAAATGAGGACGGAAATACCAGCACCACTCCTTCGTGTGCCTCCATTTGCCACAATGAGTGCAACGGAGCTTCACTTTATTTGCAGAAGACATGGGGGCCCAGGTCTGGCCAAGGAAGGTCAAGTATCTTTCCCTAGAACCTGCACCCTCTGAAGCTCATACTCAGATTTGTTTTCAACACCAAAAGCCCAAGTGTTTTATCTTGAATTTTCTACCTCGGAGGAGATTGTGGGTTTTTGGCAGTCAATTTTGGTAATGTAAGAAAGTGGTACATATATTTCCCAGAGTATATATCTAATCTAAGAAGGTCATGATCCGGGTAAGTGGTTGTGAAATCATGTTAAAGTGAACCACAAAAAATCCGGAATCTACTCTCTCCATAATGAAATACAATTTGTGCGTGCGCACGCGTTTGAATGCACCTGTGAAGTGGGCTGTGGGGGATTGGAGAAAGAAAGGCCATGGATGGTTGAGTTGTGGTGGCAAGAGATTTTGGGTCCGGTTAGTGAGCACTACTTGTGTAATATGCTCCTTTCTGGCAATGTCCGAACATCTTTAATGTAATTGCCGGTAGTTAGGATTGAACTAAAATTGTTTGGTCATCAGTTGTATAAAGATGATGATGTTGTTCGTCATAACAACTTTGTTGATGCTTTAGTTCGGGCCTTGAATTCGTTTGCAGCTAAAGAGCTAATTAATGAGAAGCATGTGCTGGTGATTATTGGCATGGAGACATGGTCAGAAGCAGCTTTGGTTGCCAGTATCGCAAACCAAGCCCAAATTCCAGTTATTTCCCTTGCAGCTGGAGCTATCAAAACACGTCAGTGGCCTTTCTTGATACAAATGGAAAACGGTGTTTCACAACAAATGGATTGTGTTGCAGCTATTGTTCAGTCCAATTGGAGAAGAATTGTTGTTGTCTATGAAGAAGACATACTTGGCAGCATGTCGACGATGCTAGCTCTCTTATCTGAGGCACTCCAAAAAGTTGGCTCGTACATTGTTCATCACATAGTCATTCCACCATTTTCTTCTCTATCAAATCCAGGACAATTTGTTCATGAGGAACTGATCAAAGTGCAAAGCATACAATCTAGAGCTTTTGTTCTTCTTCACTCATCGTTACCTCTGACTACAATTTTGTTCAGTGAAGCAAACAAGATAGATTTCATGGGAAAAGACTCGGTTTGGGTAATTACAGACTCCGTTGCAAGCTTACTTGATTCGGCTAACAGTTCATTTTTCTCTTCAATGGAAGGTGTTCTGGGCATCAAGATGGAATACTCTGAAAACAGTAAGTCTTTTCTAGAATTTTATGAGCACTTTCAGCAAAGATTCCAGTTGGAATATCCAGAAGAAGAATACTACAAGCCTGGGATTCATGCTCTGAGAGCATATGACAGCATTACAGCTACTACTGCTGCCTTGGACCGTCTGAATCATAAAACTAGTACGTCGGAAAGATTGCTAGACAGTCTATTATCAAGCAGTTTCACTGGTTTAAGTGGTGAAATCCATTTTGAAGATGGAAGACTATCTTACCAACCTATATACCAGATAATTGATGTTCTTAATATGACATACAAGAAGTTGGGATATTGGTCTCCAGAGTTTGGGTTCTCGAAGAGCCTTGTTGTTGAAGAGAATGGCAAGAACGACACAAATGGAAAAGTAGATGATTTCATGAAATTGATTGATGGTTTGATGAGGTGGCCAGGGTACTTGAAGCGAGTCCCTAAAGGATGGGCAATGCCCACTTTGGAAGATCCACTCTTAATTGGAGTACCTGGAAATGCCACTTCTGAGAACCTTGTGAAGATTACATCCATCAAAAATTCAGATGAGAAGATATACTCCGGTTTCTGCATTCGTGTTTTTGAGGAGGTGAAAAGAGTTTTGGAATACGATCTACCAAGTAGATATGTAGAGTTCAACGGCACATATGACAATTTAGTTGGTAATGTCGCAAACAAGGTAATAAATCACTCTCCAACTTTCTTCTTTTGTGCCTTTGATCAAATAGTGTGCTTCACAATATGTACTCAGGCTTCACACACAATGCTATATCTGCCTATTTTTACATAGTTTTCTAACTTGAATTATCAAACTTGTTTACTTGTGGGTCCAATGTTGTGGAAGATCTGAGCTACACCACATACACACAGGCTTCACACATAGTGCTTTATCTACTTACTTTTACAGAGTCTTAAAACTTCAATTGTTTGACGTTTATTTGTTTGCTTGTGGGTCCAAAATTTTGGAAGACCTTTGGAGCTGCCGTTGGCGATGTAACAATACTAGCTAAACGTTGGAATGGTGTGGAATTCACAGAACCATTCACTGAGTCAGGTTTGTTAATGGTAGTCCCTGTGAAGCCTGCTCACAAGGCATGGATATTTCTGAAGCCTTTCACTGTGGAAATGTGGCTAGCGACTGGGACTGTTTTGATCTACACAATGTTTGTAGTTTGGTTCTTGGAACATCGATCCAATCCCGAATTCGGTGGTCCATGGAAAGATCAGCTAGGAAATGTTCTCTGGTTCACATTCTCTTCCCTTTTCCTTGCTCACAGTAAGTCCATATACATTTAGAGAAATTACATTAAGAATCACATCTAGTCTTTCATAGTTAGAATCAAACCTGGTTAATCCAACTGCTGCATAAGGTACAATAATACCAGCATTTATGAGCTCAATAACAGACCACTAAAATCTCCCACATAGCTGGGTGTAAGTGAGCTTATGGTGAGCTGACAATAACTAGATAAGCCAACCTATTGTCTTGGTGCCCAACGATAGAAAACCTTTGTGAAGAAATTCTTTTCCGGCATGCTGCCAGATGCCATCAGCAGCTACTTTTGATGTCCATGAGAGTTGAGATTCTTACTGTGGCAGAATATGGTATAGGAAGAATATGTTATAGCTGCTACTTACCATCTACCAACAGTAAAACCATGGATTATTATCTATAATACGCACTGTTATTGTACAAGGTAGAAGATTCAGAGCAACTACAGTCAGACCACTAGCAAAAGCATGATTATCATTTATTATACTCATTTTATTTTACAGGGGAGAAGATACAAAGCAACTACACTCGGGTTGTGGTAGTGGTGTGGCTGTTTCTGGCATTAATCTTGACACAAAGCTACACTGCCAGTTTCACTTCAATACTCACAATCTCGCAACTACAGCCAAATGTTGAGTCCCTAAAAATGTCTGATGCCAAAGTTGGTTGCGCTGCAAATTTTATGAGGACATACACAGAGGATGTTCTTCAATACAAAGCAGATAATCTCAAGCCCATGCACAATGAAGAGGACTATCTGAGGTCATTCGAGAATGGCAGTATCTCGGCAGCATTTCTTGAGATTCCTTATGCAAAAGTTTTTGGCAACAAATATTGCAGGAAATATACTGTCTATGGATCCTCATATAGATTTGGGGGATTTGGCTTTGTGAGTATTAAATGCAACTAACTTCCTGCACTCTTTTGATTGACTGAAACTTCGTGTTCTGATGTAGCACACCAAAAACCAATATTGCGCATAAGTTCTGGATACCATCTTAAAGTTAGTGATTCCCTATCGCAAGACAAATAGAACACATTTCCATGAAAATTGGGTTAAACATCACCATGTTTTCTGTGCAGGTATTCCAAAAAGGCTCTCCAATAGCAGCTGACGTATCCAAAGCCATTCTACAACTAGTGGAAGATGGCACGCTAAAAAGGTTGGAAGAAGAGTGGTTAACTCCTTCCAGAGAGTGTACAGATTCTCAAACAAACAAAAACATTGATATCCTAAGCTTTCAAAGCTTCTGGGGACTATACCTCTTCTCCATTGCCACCTCCACCATTTGTTTACTGCTATTCCTGGCTAAGTTAGTAAAGAATTACTGTCACGATCATGAATTAGGTGATATTCATGGATGCGATGACAGGGTGTGGAGCAAGATAGTTAGACTTGCAAAATATTTGTACAATGCAGAGACTGGAAATCCAATGAGAGCTCCATCCTCCAACCGGGCAACACCCTACATCAAAAGCACAATGAGATTGTCTAAATATAAGAAAAGGAAAAATAGGGATAACCATTTCTTGATCATATTGGATGCAGAAGAATAGCTGCCCCATGGGGAGTTTCCAGACACAATGCTGGCCAATTATCAATTTTGGTTCAAGCCACTGCGCTATGCAGGATAGTAGCACCAGCTGACCCATGGTAGAAGATCTAATTGATGTGTTTGTACTATAAATTTTACTTGGTTAAAATGTAAACCCATTACAACGCATGAATCACGTCTGTAGAGTGCACTGTACGGATAATCTACTGCCTTAAAACTTCTAATCGTATTCAACTCTATTCTGTATAATATTAATTTGAAGAGCTTTAATTAATCTTTTCAAAATTAGTGTTCATGTGATTCAAATTGTCAGGATGTGACACAATTACATTGTTCATAAGACCACTTCAACCTATGGTGGCTGCTAGCTGTTTGTGTGGAGAAATCTTGTTTTTGGTGTTTATTTAAGATAAAGCATTTAGGACAAAATTCAGTTTGTTCACATGGTGTCCAAAATTGTTTTAGAATTTGATATCGGAAAGATGGACAATAAAAGGTGAATTGGCTTGAAATAAAATATTTTGCAAATAATTTTGGACGTCAGTTAAATGTAATTCAATGTTGAAGAAAATTTTCGAACCATCAGATAAAATTCTTGGAGTTGCCATTCCTTGTTTCATTCGATGCAATATTGAGTCTTCAGGAGGGTGGTAAGAGATATATGCAATGGGTTTAGCACTGTACCTGCAGCCGCTTAACCAGTTAACAAATCTTAGTTGTTTTTCCCTTTCATCTTCTAGATTGCAGTTTGTAGAAATTTGAAAAAGAGATTGAGGAAAGGATATAAAAAGGGTACTAAACACGTAGCCGAGCAGAAATCATATATTTACGTATATATTCATCTTTAAAAGAAAAAAATTATTTACGTCGGCTGTTAGCAGAAATTTTGGTGAATTCGTTTAAAAAAAACCGGAGATTGGTCTGTGCTAGTCTACATTATCATCAGATATCGAATCAGAGTTGTCCCCGATAATCAGATTGAAGATTGCTGAATTTTATCATCGAGCAGAAGAAAATATGGAAAATGCAGCTCTAGTATTGTTAGATGTTTTTACAGTGCAGAAATGGCGAGATTCAATTCAGAAGCTGATTATGAAACAATTAGAGAATTATTTACAATTGTTTTTGAAGAGAAGTTTTGAACAAGAAAAAAAAGTATAGGTTTTTTAAGAAGACCAGTAAGGTTATGGTCTTTAACCACCACCTTACATAAAATACAAATCACGCGTCTATAGCTTGGGGTGCTGCAGAATAAGAAATGTAATGAGACAATTGCTTGAGATGACTTTAGCATTGTAATGAGACAATTGCTTGAGAAGACTAATTTGGATTCTAAAGTAGTTTAGATGTGAAAAGAATACAGAATTGTTACAAAAGTTTTGTTGACAAAGATGAAGTTGCAGAAACCAAGGTTGAATAAGTGTCCAACCAAAATATGTGAATTAGATGATTATAATTTGATTGAAATTCAACACGTCATACTTGCTTGTCCCTCCTCGAACCTTCAAGAAAGCTAGGACACTGGTGTGGTACCGACCAATACCTCTCTGTAAGGGCAGATTCAGGGGTGGTCAAGTGGGGTCACTTGACCCCCCCTCAACTTTCCAATATTTACATTACTATTTGAGGTCTAAAAATTAGTTAGTGATTTTGCCGCATCAAATTATGATATTGCCCTAAGTATTTCACTTGAAAATTGCCCTAAAAGAGTATGAAAATTTCCCTTAACATTTCACCTGTATCAAACATTTTATCTAAATAAAAAAAAATATTTTTAATTTTTTAATATGCATAATGTACAAAAAAAAATATTTTGCATTAAAAAATAATTAGTGAATAATACTTTATACATCTATGGTTTAAAAAATATTCTAATTTTTTACTTTATGAATAACTCTTTTCTATCTTAAATTAATATATATGTAAGATTTTATATTTATCTCTTATTAGAAGAATATTCGTCATGTAATTCTAGATAAGATTTTGACCTCACTAGTTGATATTTTTGGCTTCGCCCCTGCCCCTCTGATGCCTAAGTCAGAGATCATTATTTTTTGGAAGAAGATGAGACTGCAATTATTAGTAATAATGATAAGTCATACATGTACCATTAGATTAGGCCGTGTCTTTATACCTACCCAGCTCTTTGAGTTCTACTCAGGATCTACTTCAATGGGGTTATGATAAGGTAGTCATTCCTAGTTGTTTAGGAGCTTGGGGTCCTTATGCTTGTAGATATGAGCTTAATCCCTTCCAACATGCACGCGGGGTGGTACACTCTTAACTGGAGTCCCTTGCTCAACATCCGTGCCTTAGCTACTTTAGGAGTTCCTTGGATAAAGGGAAACCCATCTGTTTTGAGAGTGGAGAAGTGCACAACCCAAGCAGAGAGCCGAGCTAAGGAACCAAGTAGACAGCGATGCATTGGGTAGACTAGGTCTTTTCAGTCGTCGGTTTTCCACCTACCAGCTACTACCCTACTTCTGGAGATGAGCGCAGACAATTCTCGGAAGCAATTCAAAATTTTTAGGAAAATGAGGTTACTTGCCGTGCGTTGAACATTTAATGCATGTGTCAGGCACCTCATCGTTGTGACACGTGCTGAGCTGTTGGTCGTGCTAGCAGTTATAGGGTAATTCCAAGATGGTCATTGGGCCATGTGTCCTCAATCTAAGCCTTTGAACGTGTTGCTGATTGAGGGCTGGGGCTCAAAACTTCGAAATTGCAACCGTTCCCAACCTTCCTTTTTCATTCTACAACTTTCCGTCTCCCTCAACCACCTTTTCATACAAATTAAATTTAGAAGATTCCGGAACATATATCCTCTGATATATATCATATTCTCTTTCATACAAATTAAATTTTATCATCTTCCACATGTATTCGAAATTTGTAACGTTCCGATTTTTCGGAATATTATTTAAATATTTTAATTTAACTATTAGGTCAATTAAAATATAAATTACAAAAATTCCTTTTTTATTATTAAACAACAAAAATTAAATAATTCAGAGTTAAGAGTGTGGAAATAAAATGACAGAAATACTCTCTTGGAGTTTACATTTGTTTATTTGAAAATAAGTCTAAAATAGAGCTACTAAAGATAAGACAGCAAACGCTACCGTGGTCTTCCTCTGTGGGTCATGGCTCTTCATGGTCGGGTGGATACTCCAAGTGTTCCGCTAAATTTGGTGTGAAACACCAGGGACAGAGAAGTTACTCCGATGAGTAATTAAACTTAGTAGGAAAAAGTCATTGAAGAACCAAACCCAAGAAATACAGATGCACAATAGGTATATAACTATTCAAGTAATAAAGTGCAAAAATAAAGTCACGTAGGTTTATTATGCTTTCGTTCTTTTAAGTTTCTAAAAATATCATTGTCTCCCAATATTCCGTTCTTACCCGAGTATCTAGAGTAGAACACTTAGTTGATACTGACAAGTCTTTATTGGGACAAGGAAGAGACTTTCTATCATCTACTCGAGTCAATAACTACTTTAATCTAGCTAGAGCCGATCGAATACGTGGCTTCACCAAGTCAGGTACTAACGAATCTTAGCCGCTTTCTCTTTATCGGCTAAGGACGCCCAAGATAAGGCTGTCACTTCCTTGGAGTTCGGAGCTATCGACGCAGACGTACCCCGAAGTCACTTAGCTCCTAATTGAGGTTCTTAATCAACAAACGAGATGATGCCCAATGGGACTCTAACCCACATGAAATACTAAATTGGGACAATGTCCAGATCAACATTATACTAGGCTCGACTGCTAATTCAACACTTGGCTCGATGGCTATTAATTATCATTTTTTATTTAACGAACCTACTTGTTCTCTACATCTTTCATTACTTAATTTTCGTGTTACGGTGACATTTAAACCGGTGTCCCTAGCGTGAAATTTAGGTTTCACATAATTCACCCAAAACATGGTATAGTTCACCTACTACAGTTAATTAGTACGACAAAATAACTACAAACAACTAACGACGCAATGGCCATATCAATCTATGATCAGCACGACGACCGTATCACCACTTTCGATTTACAACGTTATTTATGTCATGCCCTCAATTTTAAACATATAAATAATACATATCCTTTAAGAAAATCTCACAATTTTCACCAATAAGCCCAAATATTTCGTTCATAACCAACCATCCAATCAAAGTTTCAAGTATGTATTTTAGCTCAAAAGGGCATAATTCGACTCGACTATGTCCAACTATCCAAAAATACACTGTTTGATCATAACGATAGATAAGAGTACATAGATTTAAAAAAAACCTTTCAGAAGAGTTTACAAGGCTCAACATGAAGTCTATAGTGTAGCTCTCCAAAATGATGCAGCATCTCATGCACTTCAAGCACTCCATGCTAAACCCCAAGAGGGTACCTGAAAGGGATAGGGTGAGCCATACAGCCCAGTAGGAACATCTACACTATTATTATGAACATATGAAATGAATTGGTATGCTACACGATACTCAATAATAACATAAGTATGAACTTACGCAATATATCTCAAATTATGCATGTACAACATATCCACATATTGCCTCATCAACCTATCCATTGCTCCATATAATATCTACCCAAGACTTTCAGATCTCGTCATCAAAACGTTGTCATCCATTCCTTTCATAAACTTAGGACGTTCTCGTGCTAAGTATTTCACACTACTCAATTCTCACTGCTCGTATCGACTCGAAGATTATCTCTCCAACTAGCACTTCACCCCACGGCAGTTAGGAAACATCGAAAGATAACTAGCACGTATCTGAATGGAAGCCAGACAATATTAAGATTCAACTAGCACATCTCCCGCCGGAGGCTAGAAACTATAAAGATCCACCTAGCACATCTTCCACCGGAGGCTAGTCAATGTTAATATCCACCTAGCACATCCCCAACCGGAGGCTAGTCATGTTAAGATCCACCTAGCACATCTCCCACCGGAGGCTAGTCAATGATGTTATACATTTCTCATTTAGTTTCTTTCGTTCATACTTTACCATCCAATGTCCAAGGTTACACAAGAATAGTCTATAAATCTCATGCAGTTCAGCAATTTACTTAAAACAACACTCTACGGTATTAACACAATTATCCGTTCTAGCAATAAAAGAAATGAACGACAAAGCACATAATAGCAACCGTGCACTAGACGTCATACGCCGACAAACTAACGTCACTTTCACATCTAATCCTCCTAATACATTTCACAATCAAGTCGTTCCGTTAGAACTCATCATGAACTCACATACGCGGGTCAATCACGACAGACATGGCATATCAACATGCTGGGATATCAACCATACTCTACTCCAAACTACACTTATCCTAAAGTCTCAAGGCAAGCCAAGGTTACCATCCTTTCAGGGATCGGAAGGACTAGACAAAGTATCTCACATGCAAGGGCCAATAACCCACACGCTAACTTAAACTCCTCATGGCACAATGATTACGTCAAGTCAAAGTCTATCATTCTTTCACGGAACCAAAGAACTCTTCACAACACTAAGATACCTTTAGAAATGATAACAAGGAGTATAAAGTCAAGGAAGAAGAATCTCTCCCATGAACATCTCACAACCCGACTCAACCCACAGTCAACGGTACGGTACCTCGCAAGCAAAGTCTCGGCCTAAGGATAAGTAAACAATTTTCATATGAGGAATACAAGGATGATAGTAATCTCGAGTTCACCTCAATACAAAGGCATACTTGTCAGCTCAACTCGCTTTTCACCGAATGATAATGAAACCAATCCCAGGTAATCCCATTGTCGGGGGAGGTATCCCACCTCATAGTTCCAACTCTTATTTCTTACCAGACTTAAGTAGATTTTCGTTAAAGCTTTCAAAACGTTCATGTCATAAGTCAAAAATGTGATTCATATCCAATTCTGGCATTATCTGTAAAGACCCGGAAAATTTAAAATTTTTATATTAATGTTCGGGTTAATAATTATAATTAACGTGGAGTATGTGAAAATTGGTGTTAAAGTATGATTTGGGGTCAATGTGATATAAGGTGATAACCTTGGGGGCTTGCGGTAGCATGTTGTGAAACCTAGGGGTGTAAGTGTAATTTTTGGGGTTGGGTTTGGTTGATAATCAGACAAAACATATTTTGTCCAAACAAACCCATTTTTCTCTCTCTCCCTCCCTCACGGTTGCTCTCTCATCCAAAATCCCCTCCGAAAAACTTACTCCAAACCTTGATTCCTTGAAGATCTTACACATTTCTCTCATCCTTGGGTGATATCCGGTGTTGGTTTGCAACCATTTGCTTGGAGGAGGTGTTCTTGGCCATTTGCACCATTTGGAAGTTAAAACTTGAAGTTGGAGCTTTGTTTCTTGCACCAGGGAGTTGAGGTAGGGATTTCTCACTCTTATTACGCGTATAGAACATGATTTGATTGTCATTTGATGCTTTGATGTTGAGTGGTAAAGCCCTAAGTTCATCCTTGAAATCTGTTAGAATCTGCCTTTGTTCGTATTCGATACACCGGTGCCTTGTTTTGGTGGCACCGGTGCCTTGTTTTGGTGGCACCGGTGTCATTTGTTCTCTGTATCTCAGATTTGTGCTTTGACACCGGTGCCTTGGTTTTGATACACCGGTGCCTCCCTTGAATTTGCCTTTTTTATCTCAGACTAAGTACCTGTTACACCGGTGCCTTGATTTTGTTACACCGGTGTCTCCCTTTGAAAGTTTCCAGATTTTGGACCTTACACCGGTGCCTTCTCCCTTGGAACTTTCCATTGTTTTATCTATGCTTTGGCACTTGTTTTGGCGCATTCTCTTGTCGACATTGGAACTCTGTGGACATTTAAACTTACTTTTCTTGGACATTGAATGTTGGCTTTTACTTATTGATTTAGATCACGTTAAGCGTTGTATCATGCCATTATTGAGAATAAAAGAGGTGAATCATGTGGCACACTTTGACATTGAACTAAATGGATGAAAGTGATGAACTTTATGACTTGTGTGCATACTTTTACGACACGAACGTTATGAGACACATGACATATGTGAACAAGGTACTAGAATGCCTCCGGGAGTGCTAGGAATGTACTGGAATGCCTTCGGGAGTGCCAGAAATGTACTAGAATGCCTTCGGGAGTGCTAGGAATGTACTGGAATGCCTCTGGGAGTGCCAGGAATGTACTGGAATGCCTTCGGGAGTGCTAGGAATGACACTTTGACGCATAATACAGACAAATTGGTGACACGTGACATTTGTGGACTTGGAATTGGGTGAATTAAGAAACTTTGGTGCACAATAAAGTTATCCATGCTATCTCTCACGATATTATTGCTTCCATTTGTTCTATCTTTCTGCGTGATGATATAAATGTTCGTGTGACTCATCATATCATGTCATACGCATGTAATACTTGTGTAGACTTTCCTACTGGGCTGTCGAGCTCAACCCTTCTTTCTTTTCAGGTACAACCTTGGAGTAATAGCATGGAGTGCTTGGCTTGCATGGATCGACATACATATTTTTGAAAGCTACATCGGATGAATTACTTAACATCTTTTATTTACTATTTTTGAAAAGATGTAATGTAACTCGTACCTTATCTATTTCTGTTCAAACGATGAAAACTACTTAACTCCTTTTTGGCTTTGGAGATGATGATCTTTGGTCGAAGTGACCACTTTTGTAATGTATTTCAAACTTCTTCTGATTTACTCTATTATCAATGTATTTTTGGGAAATTTGGTGAGATTGTGAGTCTTTATCAATGGTAAATGTATTATTCATTTATGTTAAAAATTGAGGGCGTGACATTATCCGATAACTTCATAAAATGTGAGATTTTCTCTCAATAAAACACCATTGGTTCTTGTTTAAAACTCTAAAATAACTTTCATCTCGTAGGTCAAAACATCGTCCTTACCCGACTCAACCAAACCATCCTCAAGATGTTATAGAATTCTTCCAATCTCTCAAAGTCCATTATATAATTTCTTCAAATCATAAGTTATACCGAACAAATGTCATTCGACACTCTCTAATCGTGCATAACTAACCCAAACTCATAAACTTGGCGTGACGTACAAGTGATGGCCCAAAACCATAAACACATAACTTGTAAAGACCCGGAAAATTTTGAATTTTTCTATTAATATACGGGTTAATAAGCTTAATTAATGTGGAGTATGTGAAAATTGGTGTTAAAACATGATTTGGGGTCAATGTGATATAATGTAATAACCTTGGGGGCTTGTGGAAGCATGTTGTGAAACCTAGGGGTGTAAGTGTAATTTTGGGTGTTGAAATTTGTTGATATCAGACTAATTCTTTTTGGTCCAAACCAAAACCCAATTCTCTCTCTCCCTCCCTCATGGTTGAGCACCCTCTCTCTAAACCCCATCCGAAATTTTGCTCCAAACCTCGATTCCTTCAAGATCCTACGCATTTCCCTCATCCTTGGTTGATATCCGGTGGTGGTTTGCAACCATTTGCTTGGAGGAGGTGTTCTTGGCCTTTTGCAACATTTGGAAGCTAAAGCTTGAAGTTGGAGCTTTGTTTCTTGAACCCGGAAGTTGAGGTAGGGATTTCTCACACTTATTACGCGTATAGAACTTGATTTGGTTGTCATTTGATGTTTTGAAGTTGTGTGGAAAAGCCCTAAGTTCATCCTTGAAAATCTGTTAGAAATGCCCTTGTACATACTCGATACACCGGTGCCTTGTTTTGGTGATACCGGTGTCATTTGTTCTCTGTATCTCAGATTTAGTGCATGATACACCGGTGTCTTGATTTTGATACACCGGTGCCTCCCTTGAATTTGTTCTCTGTATATTAGACTTTGTACTTGACACCGGTGCCTTGTTTTTGATACACCGGTGTCTCCCTTTGAAATTTCCCAGATTTTAGACTAAGCACCGGTGCCTTGTTTTGGTAACACATGTGTCACTTGCTCTCTGCATCTTGGCATTTTACTATGCACCGGTGCCTTATTTTTGGGCACACCGGTGCCTTATCCTTTGAAACATTCCATTGTTTTGGCTATGTTTTGGCACTTGTTTTGACGCATTCCTTTGTCAACATTGGAACTCCGTGAACACTTAAACTTACTTTTCTTGGACATTAAATGTTGGCTTTTATTTATTGATTTAGACCATGTTAAGCATTGTATCATGCCATTAATGAGAATAAAAGAGGTGAATCATGTGACATACATTCATATCGAACTTAGTAGGTGTAAGTGATGAACTTTATGACTTGTGGGCACATTTTTACGATACGACAAGAACATTATGAGACACATGACATATGTGAACAATGTACTGAAATGCCTTCGGGAATGCCAGGAATGTACTGGAATACCTTCGGGAGTACCAGGAATGTACTGGAATGCCTGTCACACCCCAAATCCGGGAGCATGACCGGCCGTGAACCATGTACCAAACATGGAACACGAAGCCTAAAAATAATAGTCAAATAACTTTAAGAAAAAAAAATAAAGAAGTATTAAATAAAATTTTAGAAATTTTAGAAACACTTCTCTGTAGCAAACGAGGCACAAATATCCCATGGCCTCCAACTCCAAACCAAATAACTGAAACGCTAATAAACGAAAGTAATAACATCGTGGAACATGAATAAATAAAATGCAAATGCCCTAGAGGTCCAAACGGTAAGTCCCGATAAAGCCGCATAGTCCTTGACTACTCTCCATGCACTAACCTGAAAAAAAATGTGGATTAAATCCGTCAGCTGAAAACTCAGTGAGTAGTATAGCATGCTAAGGGTAAATGATTTACAAGTGGCATACATATAACAAAGTGACAACCGAAGGTTCAAGCAATGGTTTCAAACTGTCGAAGTCAAGAGCTCAAGAATAATAGGATCAATGAAGTAAACAACTGATTAACGAACTTCTGAATAAACTACTAAATTCTAATAAGTCGGATTTGTACCAAATCAACAATAATCCAAGAATCACAACCAAGTGGGAACCATAATCACCAAGTACCAAATGCCAAATGTTTTCTCAGGGCTTAGCCCGTTGGATCCAACACCGTACTTAGAGTCACAAGGGATGGCGCCCAAGTCTTTTCCCTAAGTCGATCTGGATAGAGTCACCACGGTATTTCACGGGTCTTTTCCCTAATCCGTTGAGCACTAGAGTCACCACGATATTTCACGGGTCTTTTCCCTAGAGGCCAAAGTCACCACGATATTTCACGGGTCTTTCCCTTGGACTTTTTAACAAATATAAACATGGTCCCGACAAATAAGGAACAACGGTCAACCGGAGTCACCTGCACCAGGTCTATTCCCCGTACCGCTATACAGTTCTCAAGAAAGGGTTGGTCAACGAATAGATAACATGACAATTAACAACGATACATAATGAGAATAAATCCATAGAACCTTGTATGTCAAAGGGTACGTCAATTCCAATAAAACACGAAGTCAACGAATTAAATTACTAAATGAAAAGGATAGATAGGCACAAGAGGAGTTCAAAGAATTGGATCACATGCTAAACCACTCACCTGGATCTCAACGAACGCAATATGAAGTAACCTGCTATTCAGCTTAAGGAATTCATAAAGCTTGGATATCTACAGAACTGATGCACCTCCTCTCGGGTGAATCTCTCTCTCTCTCTCTCAAGCCAGCACTCTCTCTGTCTCTAGAAGCCGCAGCCACAATGAATCTAGGGTTTAGTTATTTCCTCTCTGGCAGTATACATAAAAATAAGAACGTACCCTTGTTTCTATATATATTGGGATGTTTCGAGGAATATATTTTTTGTGTATTCTTCTCCTAAGAGGAGGCACAATTTATATAGAACAATGTACAAAGTGAATCCCTAATTTATCTCTAACTGAATCCCTAAATAGGCTCTATTATCCCTAATTTATCTCTAACTGAAACCCTAAATAGACTCCTAATTATGCCTACCATTTACATAGTCAACAGGATGAAATGGCCCACTCTCTTGAAAAAGAAATAATAAGTCCAACCCACACCAAAAATTGGCAGCCCAAAAATATATAGCTTATAATATAAAAATATATATATATTATATAGCCGATGTGGATGAAAAATGTCTCAAAACTTATGATACAAAATAAATAAAAGTATACTGAATAATTTTTTTTTAATAGAAAATAACATAACACGTTCAATCAATTTAAAGAAAATATTTGGGGTGTTACAATGCCTCCGGGAGTGCCAGGAATGTACTGGAATGCCTTCGGGAGTGCCAGGAATGACACCTTGATAGTTAATGAGGACAAATTAGTGACACACGATGTTTTGTGGACTTGAATTGAATGGATTGAGAAACCATGGTGTACAATAGAGTTATCTATGCTATCTCTCAAATCTAATATTGCTTCCATTTATGCTATCTCTCTTTGTGTTGATATAAATGTTCATATGACTTATCATATCATGTCATATGCACGGAATACTTGTGTAGACTTTCCTACTGGGCTGTCGAGCTCAACCCTTCTTTCTTTTCAGGTACGACCTTGGAGTGATAGCATGGGGTGCTTGGCTTGCATGGATCGACATGCATACTTTTGAAAGCTGCATCGGATGAATTACTTAACATCCTTTACTTATCGTTTTTGAAAAGATGTAATGTAATTCATACTTATTCGATTTCTGTTCAAACGATGTAAACCACTTAACTCCTTTTTGGTTTTGGAGATAATGATCTTTGGCCAACGCAACCACATTTTGTAATCTATTTAGAACTTATTTTGATTTACTTTATCCTCAATGTACCTTTTGGAAATTTTAGTGAGATTGTGAGTCTTTATTAATGGTAAATATATTATTAAATTATGTTTCAAATTGAGGGTGTGACATAACCCTAAGGTCCAACGAAACGTGTTACATACTTTATCCTCACTTCCTCACACCCACTCATACAAGATAGATTCAAGGGTAACGATGACCATATAACCGTTAAAGGAGTGTCCAAGACGACATATAAGATAACCCAAACGACCAGAAGAATGTTTCACCACTTCCGTCCGGACATGTCTTGTCCCGTCCGGACGCCAAACCATCCCGTCCGGACGCCCCATACAACACACTCTCTATCCAAATCTCTGGGCCAGCCGTCCGGACGCCCAGGGTCTCCGTCCGGACGCCCCTACGCGATCTGTAGAAAATCAGCGCGATCTCCATTTTCGCAAACTCACCAAATCACTTCCAAACCTCAAAATATACTCGAAATAAAGACCGAAACACATCATATACACATAATACAAGATAGAAATCCCTACCTCAAGCTTCAAATGTTGAATTTGATCAAAGCAGATGAAAGGCCTAGCTTGATGATCTTCCAAGCTTCAAATCCGCACCTTCCGGGCACCAAATCACGATCCGTCTTTGATTCCTTGTCAAGCACGATACTAGCTTCCCATACCCCGAAGAAATTTGGAAATGGCGGGGTGGTTTGACGGGGGTGGTAGAGAGAAGGTAGAGCTCAAAGTTAGAGAGAGAGAGAGTTATGGAAATGGGGGCTTACTCCCCCTCCTTAGCCCCAAAATCTGATTTTTAAGGCCCCAAAAGGGCTCCCACGTAATATGCCACGTAAAGAGACGCGCGCGAAATAAAGCAAGAGACTCTGGGCTCGGGTCCTATAACTAAAATCTGATACATAACATAATAAATCAAATTATTTACCCGCAATAAATTTTTCAAATAATTATTTTTAAAAACTCAAATTTTCCGGGTCTTTACAGGTTAGCACGATGACTAAACATGAATATACCAATATTACAATTCTACTATTAATACCATAACCGTAACTTACAACATCAAAAGTCTCATGGTCAAAGTTGATCAAACACTCACACGGAGACTCATAGTCATACATATCATGTTTGTGGACGCCTATGTAGTATGATCATACAAAACAATGGTGGTTATAGTCTGGTTCAACCGCTAAAAAGCCCGGTCACATTCTGTAAATTTTTTGGATTTCAGTAGGTCGTTGGAGCAGTTTAGAGCTCACTGGAGCGGTTTGCTAAAATATCAAGTTATAGATTCTTGTCAATATTGTCAAAATCTATTAGAAAGTAGTCAGGCCACTCGAGCGAACTGTCCTTTCCAGCAGCTTTGGTTTTTAGGATTTTTATCAAACTAAGCACTATCTAGACCTTAAACTGTGGTTTTCTGACGTAAAATAGAAATTAAAGCTACATGCGGTAGCCTTATACATCATAGATTATAAGCCCTCTAAATAAGATCAATTTCATGCTTTTTAAAAATAAACCCTCAAGTAAAACAAAACCCTAAGTATGTTTTTCTATAAAAAAATAATAACACAACCTACTGTATATCGTAGCCCAAGGTTGGAAGTGGTTTCCCCTACCTCGAGTGATGGATTACAGAAAATGACTCACCTCAGATTGCAAAGAATCTCTAGAATAGAGCCTTCTCGAAGACCAAATCCTCAAGAACACTCACAAGCCCTCTCTCTCTAAAATCTCTCTTATAAACCTTCTGATTAAGAAATCGTATTTGAAATTAATTGGTCCCCTAACCACGTTTAAGTAGCTATTACCCTCATAATACAGAATCTAATCGAATAAATCCAGAATAAATCTAATACAAAAAACGTTCTCCTCCATTAATGCCATTACGCAACAGTTGCTGCGCACTGGAATCTGAACAAACCGCTCGAGCGAGCTCCCAAATTTCAAATCCAGAATTAAATTCATAAATTAAACTATTAACTCAAAATTAATGAATGATATTTAAAAATAAGGGTGATTACAAAATTAGTCATCATCTATACAACTTCTGTCTAGAAAGCTGTCATCATTAATTCAAAAATAACTCTAATTTAATTACGAAACTACTATTATTCAACCATATCCCGTCACCCAAATGACAATCTAATGAATCACTCATGTTCTATTCTACTATATATGTATACCCCTATTACTTGTATATGTAATTTTACATACAAACTGTTTAATAACGTGAGTTCTGCAACCTATTTTGACAATTCGAGTCTTTTATTCTGCTAGTCTCACCATGTATATGTTGAACAAAATAATTCTCAAAAAATAATAACAGAAAATTTTTATTTATTATTCTAGAAAACATTATAGCTTGTCAAAAAAAATATCACACTGAATTAAAAATAGAAGGAAAATGCAAACTGATGCACATGATCTCACGGTGTCCTTAAGACAAAATGCGCTGCCCCACCAAAGTGCTTGAGGAACTGCTCGGTGTTTGTCTCCCATGATACAACGGCTGAATCGGTGTCGGTAGCACCTCCCGAAAACTAGCTAGGAGGAATGTTGTGTGAATTGTTGGGGTCTAAAATCCAAAGAAGAATGCCCAATTTATAGGAGCATGGGGAGGTAAAAATTTAATTTCATCATAAATTCAAAATTGAATTCTAGGATATCTTTTAAGAATACATTCTATGATCACCAATCTGAAATTAAATTCTGGATTTTAAATGCAGAATCAATTCCGTGGTAATAAATTCAAAATTGAATATTTCTGGTTTTAAATCAGAAATTTATTCTGGTATCAAAATTGACTTCTTCAAAATCAATTACATGATTGAGGGTTACAAAATAATATCCAGCTATTAGTCTCCATATTAAATTCAATGGCATGTGTGGACTCAAACTCATTACTTGACCCAATTACAATTGGGTTTCAAGCCCAAGCCAATTGAACCCAACTTTTTGGGCAATAAAAAGATAAGCTATAGGAGCTAAGTCAAGCAACACCAATACACTCAGGCCGAGGGCTACGGTCTGGTCTGGGCAGCAGTGGCGCTCGTGTGCATGGTAATTTTGGACCATAAGTCCACATTACCTAAGTCCTCCCTCATTCGGAAAACTTTGGTACCCCCAAATGATCCAAACTTTTGGGTAAACTTGAGAATTATACACTCAACACACAACCAGTGTTTTTCTGATGTCGAACTAGGTGGCTTATCACATTCTCACTTATTACACATGATGAATACTTTGAGAATTAATTTCTCATTCAAACTTTAATGATTTTTTTCATTGTTTTCATAGTGTAAACCCCTCACTTAGGAGTACACAAATACACTTAAACCCACCTCAAGTGGTCTCGTGTGAAAAAAAGCATGTTATAGTTTTGGTCGTTTGTGAGTTGATTTGCATGATGCAGTACTTATAGCTAACCAATTAACTTAAATTTTTACATGAATAATTTGCATATTGTAATCTATAACTGATCGACCGGCAAAAGTGTCGCTAACGCGCCGGCCAGATCGATATTTAATATAATTAAAACTGATCATTGGCTCACAAGTTTAGTAAATTAGTAGAGCAACAAGATAGAGTATCGATCCACGAAGAACAACAGGAAGGTGAATCACGAAACTTGAAGTTGTAGCGTTTCGGACGCTATCCTTTGATTGGTTGGATTTTATAGCTAAGGTTGCAATTAAAACTAAAATGGAAATAATTGATTAAGAAGGTAGGCTAGATCCGTGGACTCCTTCCGTCCTAGATTTTAGGTAACAATATCTTCCCTTTTATAACTCAATCAAGAATTCAAGCCAGAGAATCTTGATCGGAAAATAATTCGATGAAAAATTAATTTAATTCAAAAGATGTATTCGAAATTGATTCTTGATCAATAAAATTAGGTCAAATCATAGGAGGACATCGACCCAAGTATTAATCGTACCAAATTAATGGCAACGATTAATCAAGAGCATAACACTCCTTGTTTGGTTCGAAAAATAAGAACTTGAATCAATTTTTGAATAAGCGGTGAAAAATTATGAGAAGATATTGAAACCCTAAATCATCGGATGAAATTCATCCTTGGATCTTGCCTAGAGATTTAGCCTAGCATATTAAAATTAAAAATGGAATAATAAATTGAAAACATCTTACTAGAATTGATGAACTCAATAAATTTCTAATAATCTTACCGGAAATCTTGAACGAAAAGCTTGAATAAATTGAATGAATCTTCAATGAAAAGGTAAATAATCACCGGAAATTTATTGCTAAGAACACTAAGTAGTTCAATTGAATTCTTATGTAAAAGATAAAGACTAAAAGAGATATGTAGATCTAGGCCTCCTAGGTCCTTACATAAAGAAAACCTAGGAGAGAAATTAGGAAAGAATTCCTAATTCCCTAAGGAAACTAATTAAAATTAGAATAAATAAAAAGAAAGGAAAAAGGTTGACTAATTCTAATAGGAAACAATCTTAAAAGATTAAATAAAAATAAGAAAATCTAAGAAAATCGCTTTAATTCGCGCACAAAATCTGACCGGTCAGATTCGGTCACTGGAAATTTTTGGTCTTTTTCTTCAAAATCTGACTGGATGTCCTAACTGGATGTTCCAGTCAGGTTTCAATCTGACCTGTTCATCAGGTCAGGTCAGATTTTCTTCTTTCTTGATTCTTCTATCTTTTTTTGCATTTTCTTTGAACTTCTCATCACTCTTGGCCTTGGCACTTCTTCCAATCATACTTCCATCATTTCTCGGGTCTTGGGACTTCCTCCGAACTTTTGGATTTCACAATTTCGTCGGTCTAACACCTCTTTTAACATAGAAAATCTGAAATTGGACAAAAGCTACCAAACGTGCATTATCCGATAAAATTGATAATTAAGTATCGCACGTATGCTAAATAGGACATGTTGAACCGGTTATACAAGGTGTGTTACGGTATCAACAATAACAACACAACTCTAATGGTTTATTCTATTATATAAATAGAGAGCCAAATTTGGTGTCTTCATAATTTTAAAATTTTGTCATGATTTTTAACTTGCCAAAATTACCCATCATAAGAACTGTTTTTACACTATATAAGATGGACAAGAAATTAATTTACATGAATAAAATTGACAATACCTCAGTTTAAAAAAAACCATCCACCTTCCTATATTCTCAACTACGCTTTGATCACTTCCAATTCTCTCTATCTCTCTCTGTATTTTGTGCCTTCAATTCAATTGAGTTGTTAACTTCAATGTATTGGAAAGAAAAATTTGAAATTGCGACTTTTTATTTCGAAGCACAGTACCACAAATTCAACATCTCTTTCATCTCCTATATAACTTCAAATGGTGTCATGTAGCAGAGCTCGATCTTATTATATTCATGTGTACCTCTTGAAAATTCATCCCACTAACAAACAAACCTAGAATTACCCATAAAAGAGTCCGATGTTCATATTACTATTCTTTCCATAAATGACGAGAATAGGTTCGGAGTATTCAGATGCATGCGACTGTCTTCCAACTATTGCCCTTACAAAGTCCAATTTGCTTTATTCCCAGATTCTCTTTGAATGATTTCACACATTATTGCACTGAATCTCAGCTTGCATTAGTAAGTCTTCACGCCTGGTTTTGAATGCAAGAAAGTATTAGAGATAACAAACTTGTGGGGATTCAGGTCCTTCAGTCAGTGTCTTGTTCCCTCGTAAAAACTTTGACTAGCCAAAGAATCTCAGCCAATGATATTAGGAGAAGACTAGATTTATGGAGAACAAGTCTATCCGAACCCAAGGGTAAGCCAGGTTGCCAAATTTTCATATATAGGACAAGATCTAGAGACTACCATTGTCCTATTCCAAGTATCTCATTCATCAAAATACGGGTGACAAGTACGATTTTCAAGACAACCTAGCTGTGAATATTAACCCCAAAACAACATTGTAAATTGTTATAATTTTTTTTGATAAAATGTAAATTGTTATAATTACACACGTTAATATAGAGATTTTTTTGTGTTTCAAGTACTAATTTAATTATTGGAGTGTCTTCCTATCACAAAATTAGGTGGAGGATTTTTTAACGATTTTTTATCTTGTAGATCACAAGTTTCAAGATTTAGAAAAAAAGAATTACATTCTGTCATCTTGAAATACATAATTTTTTAGCGTAAGAAAAAATCACACCTACATAACTCTTAATCGGCTGGACCAGTCAATAAACTGACCATGGACTTCGCTCAAGTCTTTTTTTTTTTTTTTTGAAAAGGCAAAGAAATATATTGATATAGGGAAGAAACACTAAAAAGGGGGCTAAGTCTTGTTGACTCAATTATTTGGTTCTTAATTAAGCACTAGTACTATTCCACATTTGGACTTTTCAAACACTCAGAAATTCAAATGCCTTCAAATTCCACCAGAAATCTCTTTTCTCTCTCTCGGTCTCTCTCTTTCTCTCTCCAAACATATCACGTATATATAAATGATGATGCCCGTGAACCACAAGTGATATAAAATTTTGATCACAACCATATGATCAATACATCTGCTATTATATGTTAAATACCAAAATGCCTTCCCGTATTCGCCAACTCACAATACAAAAACTATTGTTCATCCCAATACTAGTGATATCTTTCTTTTTTGTGTTCTCACAAGTCTCCGGTTACACAGAACACAAGACGGAGAAATTGAGAATTGGAGTTCCTCGTAGAGCCTCCTTCAAAAACTTTGTGGAGATAAAGCAAAGTTCGAAAAATCCAAATGAGAAGAATTACACTGGTTTCTGCATTGAGCTTTTTAAAGAGATTGAAAAGAAATTGGATTATTATATACCTTATGAATTTGAAGAGTTCGATGGATCGTACGACGATTTAGTTGCTAATGTCGCTAACAAGGTAATCAATCTCTCTCTCTCTCTCTCTCTCTCTCTCTCTCTCTCTCTCTCTCTCTCTCTCTCTCTCTCTCTCTCTCTGTGTGTGCATATGTTCCAATAATTCGGAGTGTTGCCTTTTATTGTATTATCATTTTATGTTTTCTTTACAGCTTCGGTTAATATTTATGCCAAGAAAATTTAGACAGAAATTCATGCTGAATGTTACGTAACATTTTCAAATGAAAGGTGCTTTACAAAACAAAATTTTACAGCAAAAACTTATAGATATTGACGTGACAGTATCATTAATTTTTTACACTATCACCTACGATAAGAGTGCTTTTTGATTGAATGGAACTGAAAGATTTAAAAAAAAATTCACATTATTTTAAGGTAGTTATGTATAGAAAATCCTGTTTAGTAGAGCATTTCTCTTTTAAAACTGAAAGGTTTAAAAAAAATAGTAAGATACCAATTCCAAATATCCCACTCTGAGTACCTAAAAACATAAAATCCTAAACACTCCAAAAATCTGAAAATCCAAACAACCAAGAACGAAGTCAATTTGGTCACTTCCCACGCCGCATCCATCAAATTATGCGCTTACCTCCTCTGAAAACAACCCTTTCGGCCTCCACTATTAAGGCCCGATCTGCGGTTGCCGTAGTAATTGAATATTTAAAATTTCTTACCCTCAAATTTCATTCCTAACTAACTAATCTGCTCCTGTATGACATCTCCCCACATTTGTTTTTATCGACAAAAGTAACAATATATTAATTTTTGGAATAAGGTTACAAATATACAAGGGCTACTAGTACATAAGACATTAAACGCCACTTGAAACTTTGAAAGAACAGCCAAAAGTTAGCAAGGTAAAAACCACACTGAACAGAAAATGAACCTGAGGGCATACCCTTAGGCCAAAAGCAAGAACAACACCAGAATGATACGCAAATATCTAGAAGATGTGTAACAAAATCCTGAAGATACAATAATATACGAACTGTTGAAATTTATCTATAGATCAGTTTGGACACCTTGAAAAATAATTCCTGTTAATAATCTTCAGTAAATATAAGAAAGTATGACCGCAATTATTTAAATGGGAGGGTTATGGACAATATATAATAATCTTCAGTAAATTTTGTTGTTTGCATTTACCGTCTAACAACATATATATGCTTTGCTTTGTGTACATGTGTAAAATCAGACTTTTGACGCTGCGGTTGGAGATATAACGATATTAGCTGACCGTTGGAAGGACGTTGATTTTTCAGAACCATTCACAGAGTCAGGCTTGTCCATGGTAGTTCCAGTGAAGCCTAGCCCAAAGGCATGGATATTTCTGGATCCTTTCACTTTGGATATGTGGTTAGCTACTGCGGTTGTTTTGGTCTATACAATGTTCATAGTTTGGTTCGTAGAACATCGATCTAATCCCGAGTTCAGCGGTCCTTGGAATGATCAACTAGGAAATGCGCTCTGGTTCACCTTTTCTTCGCTTTTCCTCGCTCATAGTAAGAACATATATATACATATTATTAGCTATTAGATTTGTACTGTTATTTTTGGTCTACGCAATTTTTTTGTATGTATAGTTCATGACAAGGGAAAAAATCACTTTTATTCGTATAGGGGAGAGGATTCAAAGCAATTACGCTCGGATTGTGGTGGTTGTGTGGCTTTTTTTGGCGTTGGTGTTGACGCAAAGCTACACTGCTAACCTCACGTCAATGCTCACGATCTCACGACTCCAACCAACAATACGGTCCCCAACAAAAGTCGGTTGCGATAATGTTCCATTCATGCAGAAATACGTGCAGGACGTGCTTAACTACAAGAATGTCACTCGTATCTGTGACGAAGACCAGTATCTGAGGGAGTTTGAGAGTGGCAATATATCGGCAGCATTTTTTGAGATCCCTTATGCCAAAGTTTTCGTCAACAAACATTGCAAAAAATTCACCCTCATTGGAACCACCTACAGATTTGGAGGATTTGGTTTTGTGAGTAGTGAATTCTTTTCCCTTTTGCACTTTCTGTCCTATATTTCATGAAACTTGAACATGCTAAACCATATTAATAGCGTTCCTAGAAATTTTCTTAAATAAACTTGTTTAGGAAATTAATTCTTTTCCCAAGGTAAAAGATATCAATGTATCGTAGAACTCTAATAAATGAAATGACTCACACCAAGCGTATGATTTAACCTTCATTCCCAACTTTGCAGATATTCCAAAAAGACTCCTCAATAACTGGTAAGGTCTCCAAAGCCATTCTACAACTCTCAGAGAATGGAACCTTGAAAGCGTTAGAAGAGAAGTGGTTAACTCCTAACAAAGAGTGCTTGAAGTCTCAAACTACGACAGAGAACATTGATAGCTTAAGCTTCCGAAGCTTTTGGGGCCTATTTGTCTTCTCCGGTGCCACTTCTTCTATTTGCTTTCTCCTATTCCTTGTCCACTTACTAAGGAATTATCGGCATCATCAATCTTCTCGAGTAGCCAACCTCAATTCAAGTGATGAGAGCGTTTCGGTCAAGACATTTAGAGTTGCACGATATTTGATCAATGCTCCCAAGACCATGGAGACATCCCCCAATCGGGTGGTGCCTGAAACTGAAATGTGCTAAACATGGAATGTGTCATGTGATCGTCCTCTTAACAATAATTCCCATGTCGAAGACTTCACTAGATTACACACCTGTGACAGTAGACATCCAAGTATTGTTGTATTGTACATGTCCACAGTCCACACTATAGGATAGCCTTCATAAGCCACAACATTTGTAATGCAAATTTTAGAAGGAAAAAAAAAACATTACGTACGCAGTGTAAAACATATTGTACTTTTTCTCTTAATCCTATCTCAAAATTTTTATCATTAACTCAAGAATTTTGGTGTTTAGCGACGAATTAAATTTGCCTGAAATTACATGTTTTTTCTTTCAAATGGTATAGGTGACGAAACGTGTCACGCCCTCAATTTCAAACATATAAATAATACATATCCTTTAAGAAAATCTCGCAATTCTCACCAATAAGCCCAAATATTTTGCTCATAACCAACCATCCAATCAACATGAAGCCTATAGTGTATATAGATTTAAAAAATAACATTTCAGAAGAGTTTACAAGACTCAACATGAAATCTATAGTGTAGTCCTCCAGAATGATGCAGCATCTCATGCACTTCAAGCACTTCATGCTAAACCCCAAGAAGGTACCTGAAAGGAGTAGGGTGAGCTATACAGCCTAGTAGGAACATCTACACCAATATTATGAACATATGAAATGAATTGGCATACTACACAATACTCAAAGATAACATAAGTACGAACTTACGCAATATATCTTCAAATTATGCATGCACAACATATCCACACATTGCCTCATCAACCTATCCATTACTCCACGTAATATCCATCCAAGACTTTCAGATCTCGTCATCAAAACGTTGTCATCCATTCCTTTCATAAACTTAGGACGTTCTCGTGCTAAGTATTTCACATTACTCAATTCTTACTACTCGTATCGTCTCGAAGATTATCTCTCCAACTAGCACTTCACCCCACGGTAGTTAGGAAACATCGAAAGATAACTAGCACGTATCCGAATGGAAGCCAAACAATATTAAGATTCAACTAGCACATCTCCCGCCGGAGGCTAGAAACTATAAAGATCCACCTAGCACATCTCCCATCGGAGGCTAGTCAATGTTAATATCTACCTAGCACATCTCCCACCGGAGGCTAGTCATGTTAAAATCCACCTAGCACATCTCCCACCGGAGGCTAGTCAATGATGTTATACATTTCTCATTTAGTTTCTTTCGTTCATACTTTACCATCCAATGTCCAAGGTTACACAAGAATGGTCTATAAATCCCATGCAGTTCAGCAATTTACGGAAAACAACACTATACGGTATTAACACAATTGTGCGTTCTAGCAATAAAGGAAATGAACGACAAAAGCACATAATAGCAACCGTGCACCACTCGTCACATGCTGACAAACTAACGTCACTTTCACATCTAATCCTCATAACACGTTTCACAATTAAGTCGTTCCGTTAGAACTCATCATGAACTCACATACGCGGGTCAATCACGACAGACAAGGCATATCAACATGCCGGGATATCAACCGCACTCTACTCCAAACTACACTCATCCTAAAGTCTTAAGGCAAGCCAACGTTACCATCCTCTCAGGGATCGGAAGAGGTAGACAAAGTATCTCATATGTCAGGGCCAATAACCCACATGCTAACCCCAAACTCCTCATGGCACAATGATGACGAGGAGTATAAACTCAAGGAAGAAGAATCTCTCCCATGAACATCTCACAACCCGATTCAACCCACAGTCAACGGTACGGTACCTCGCAAGCAAAGTCTCAGCCTAAGGATAGGTAAACAATTTTCATATGAGGGATACCAGGATGATAGTAATCTCGACGCGGGTTCACCTCAATACAAGGGCATACTTGTCAACTCAACTCGCTTTTCACTGAATGCAACCAATCCCAAGTAATCCCGTTCTCGAGGGTATCCCACCTCATAGTTCCTACTCTTATTTCTTAACAGACTTAGGCAGATTTTCGTTAAAGCTTTCGAAACGTTCATGTCATAAGTCAAAAATGTGATTCATATCCAATTCCGGCATTATCCGATAACTTCACAAAATATAAGATTTTCTCTCAATAAAACATCATTGATTATTGTTTAAAACTCTAAAATAACCTTCATCTCGTAGGTCAAAACATCGTCCTTACCCGACTCCCGACTCAACCCAACCTTCCTCAAGATGTTATAGAATTCTTCCAATCTCCCAAGGTCCATTATATAATTTCTTCAAATCATAAGTTATACCGAACAAATGTCATTCAACACTCTCTAATCGTGCACAACTAACCCAAACTCATAAATGTGACGTGACGTACAAGCGATGGCCCAAAACCATAAACACATAACCCTAAGGTCCAACGAAACGCGTTACATACTTTATCCTCACTTCCTCACACCCGCTCATACACGATAGATTCAAGGGTAACGGTGACCATATAACCGTTAAAAGGGGTGTCCAATACTACATATAAGATAACCCAAACCACCAGAAGAATGTTTCACCACTTCCGTCCGGACATGTCCTGTCCCGTCCGGACGCCAGACCATCTCGTCCGGACGCCAAACCATCCCGTCCGGACGCCCCACACAATACACTCTCTGTTCAAATCTCTGGGCCAGCCGTCCGGACGCCCAGGGCCCCCGTCCGGACGCCCCTACGCGATCTGCAGAAAATCAGCGCGATCTCCATTTTCGCAAACTCACCAAATCACTTCCAAACCTCAAAATATACTCGAAACAAAGACCAAAACACATCATATACACATAATACAAGGTAGAAATCCCTACCTCAAGCTTCAAATGTTGGATTTGATCAAAGGAGATGAAAGCCCTAGCTTTGGTGATCTTCCAAGCTTCAAATCCGCACCTCCCGGGCACCAAATCACGATCCGTCTTCGAATCCTTGTCAAGCACGATGCAAGCCTCCTATATCTCCAAGGAATTTGAAAATGGTGGAGTAGATTGGTGGAGAGAAGGAGGAGCCATGGATAGAGAGAGAGAGATGGGAAAAAATGGGGGCCTCTCCTCTCCTTAGCCCCACAAAAATCTGATTTTTAAGGCCCCAAATGGGCTCCCACGTAATAAGCCATGTAATGAGACGCGCGTGAAATAAAGCAAGAGACTCCGGGCTCGAGTCCTATAACTAAAATCCGATACTTAACATAATAATTAAATTATTCACCCGCAATAAATTTTTCAAATAAATATTTTTAAAAACTCAAATTTTCCGGGTCCTTACAAAACGACTGACAAAACTATTTTCTCAACCAAAAATCATCACAAGAAACCACATACAGAGACTGTTTTGTGATGAAATTTATTCAAAAGATTAATTCATGAATAATCTTTGCAGGGATTGTTTTCTCAACTTAATAATCATTTATTCCAATCACTCGGGTGGAGTACATGGTTGGATGAGCCATTTGTTTTAGCTCATTAATCTAGATGGAGTAATTTCCTTTATTAAGTTTAAGATAATAATGTGATTTTTTATCTCGTCATCCCATGTTCTTCCTTGGCCTGCCTCTAATTCTTTTACAACTCTCAACGTGGATCAAATAACTCCTCCACATATGCCCATCATACCATTCGAATGGGTGCTCTCTTCCTTCTTGCTACCAGCTGGTTTTCATTTGGCCGATTTTTTTTTTTTTTGGATTACTTTTTTGTCTGCATTTGTTGTTTTGGCCTCAATATTTTGTAGATTATTGGTCCATCTTGATAAAAAGAATTTAAAAAGCATAAAATTATGTTCAAAAATTAAAAAAATATCACTAAAGACGACGAATAAGTCACAAAAACCTTGTTATTGGATTATTTTTGTCTTTTATAAACCTTTTTCAAATTTGGACTGTTATGTATAATTTTTCTGAAAGTTCTTATTGAGATAACTAATAATCTATAAAAAATTGACGAAATAGAAAAAATTACAAATTTTTTTTACACAAAGATAAAAAAATAGTACTCCAATAATATAGTCAGGCCAAATGGAGATATGTTGATTAAATTAATGTTACTTTATGGACATGCTTTTCTTGAAACGTGCAACATTCGTGATCAAGAAGGTCTTATGGCGGCAATCATATGGAATTTTCCACCTTGATCACTTCATAGGTATCCTATGATCACAAAGCACTCTTGATGGATTCCTCAATTTCGCGCATGCATCTTGCGCTCGTTCATTGATGGACATCACAAAGCACTCTTGATGACTTTACAAGAGTGCTTTGGAGGAGAAAATGGTCTTGCAGACTTCAGATGAAAGAAGTGAGTTCAGATATTGTATCTTATTACTACTGTTCATCCTCTTCTCAAGTGTATTGTTGAAGACAATCTGATCCTTTGGTCTTCCTCACACTACTGCAATAAATGTGATAGATAACAGTTAAAAAGTGTCATTAAACACAATTGATGATAGTTTTCAACCTGTCATCTATGGAGGTGACATTAAAAGTCTGAATTTTTTATGACAATTTGTAACTGTCATTGATAATTATAAAGATGATACTTTATAAGTGTCATTAAAAACTATAAGATAACATATTAAAATTGTTATCGTTAACTAAAAGATGACACATTATAAGCATCACTAAAAACTATAGAATGACAGTTATAAAGTGTCATTCAAATTGATTTAAAATTGTTATGTTTTATGTTCATAACGATGACAGTTTTCAAGTGTGATTAAAAATCTAACATCACACTTTTTAGCTGTCATCTCTTTTGAATTTTTTTTTTTGGAACCACCTTCATCATATGAATTACATTCCCTGCATTATCCGAAAATGAGATTACAAAATGTTTCTGACAGCACAAGATCATAAAGAATTTAAAAAATAAAAAAATAATCTACATTTATATACATGCGATATGGTTGGAGAGAGAGAGAGAGAGAGAGAGAGAGAGAGAGAGAGAGAGAGAGAGAGATTTCTGGTGGAATTTGAAGCTCTTGAATTTCTGAGTGTGTGAAAAGTTCAAATGCGGAATATTACTAGTGCTTAACTAAGAACCAAATAATTGAATCAGTTTATTAACCGGTCCGGCTGATTAAGAGTTATGTAGGCGTGTGATTCTTTTCTTACGTTGGAAAGTTATGTATTTCAAGATGACATAATGTAATTCTTTCTTTTTTTTTCATTCTTGAAACTTGATCTACAAGATAAAAAATCGTTAAAAAATCCTCCCCTTTTGTGATAGGAAAATACTCTGATAATTAAGTCAATGCTTGGAGTAGAGAAAATTCTCTATATTAATGTGTGTAATAACAATTTACAACGTAATTTTGGAGTTAAGCTACTTCATGATTCGTTAAAAAATCCTGTAAAATAAGATGTTATGGAAATAAATACATCATTTTAATATGTCAATAAATAAAAAAGCCAATGCATGTCGGCAATGTGAAAACCAAATAAATTGTGTACTTGGTCATATGATTTCCTCTCGTTTTCCTTCAACGTAAATGAATATTAATAGTTATATTGATGAATGAGATACTTGGAATAGGACAATATGAAATTTTGACAACCTGGCTTAACCTTGGGTTCGGATAGACTTGTTCTCTATAAATCTTGTCTTCTTCTAATATCATAGGCTGAGATTCTTTGGCTAGTATAAGGTTTCACTAGGGAACAAGACAGTGACTGAATCCCCACAAGTTCGTTATCTCTAATTCTTTCTTACATTCAAATCCGTGTTTGTCTGGAAGGCGTGAAGACTTACTAATGCAAGCTGAGATTCAGTGCAATAATGTGTGAAATCATTCAAAGAGAATCTGGAAATAAAGGACTTGTGAGGGCAACAGTTAGAATAGTCGCATCTGAATATTCCAAACATATTATTGTGGAAAGAATAGTAAAATTGAAATCGGATATGTTGTATAATCTAGTTTATTTAGTTTTGTTTACGTTTTTCTCACCTTCTGTTGCCGTGATTTTAGGTAGGAATTGTTTGTTATCTAGTGGACCTGGTCCTTCTCTCCATTCCTTAGAAATAGGAAGTACTTGTTAGTTGGTTCCCCACGTTTCCTTCATGGGTAGTGGGTTGTTTTGCATGTAACTGTTTCTTGTTTTTCCTTATAAATAATAAGACGATAAACCCAAAAGCTGCCAAGTGATTTGCAGCACAAAACTTCTTCCATTTTTTTATAATTCCTTCTTGCATGATTATCTTTTCCTCGAGAAATATCTGACAATTGGTATCAGAGCCCAGGTTAGAGAGTTCCTGAGAGTCCGAGAGTTGAGAGAGTTCTAGCAGTTGAGAGAAAAAAAAAACCTTCATCATGTCCCGAACACCACCACGCGAAGAGCGACATAATTCGCATTCTCCTCCCCCACGCCGTAACAGGCATCGAGACACTGGAGGCCCTATTGTTGTCCAACGCTCGATTAAGGAAGTAATGGGGACCATCCAATACCCGATGCTCACGAAGACCAACTATCCGGAATGGGAGCTTCTGATGACAATCAACCTACAGGCGGTAGGGTTGTGGGTAGCAATTGAGCCCGGTGGTGTGGAGTACAGCGAGGATAGGATGGCTTTGGCAGCTATTGCTCGCTCAGTCCCACCGGAAATGTTGTCCACTGTTGGTAGAAAATCAACGGCCAAGGATGCATGGGATACGATTAAGATTATGCGGATGGGGGTGGATCGTGTTCGCGAAGGGAATGCTCAGACACTGCGGCGGGATTTCAACAACATCACTTTCAAAGATGGAGAATCAGTAGATGATTTCTACATGCGTATCACGAGTCTCGTAAACAATTTGCGTGTTCTTGGCGACACCAAAGATGAGACCGAAGTCGTGCGGAAAATTTTGCAGGTTGTTCCCGAGCGGCTCGAACAGGTCGCAATCTCCATTGAGACGCTCCTCGATGTCGGGACAATGACAGTCGAGGAGGTGATAGGGCGGTTGCGGGCCGTCGAGCAGAGACTTGAGGCGAGGAAGTTGACTGCCGAACTGGGTTCTCGGCTTCTTCTCTCCACCAAGGAGGAGGAGATGATTACTCAGTTGCGTCGGCAAGAGAAGGAAGGAGTGCGCCGTGGTAACGGCAAGTTTGGTGGTGGAAATTTTCCTGGTGGCGGCAGCAACAGGAATAATAATTCTGGGGGCTCGCGTCCGGGCTTTCTTCAACCAAGTCAGGAACGGCAGTCACCCCGTAAAGCCACCAAAGAAGACCAATGTCATTATTGCAAAAAATATGGGCATTGGCAGCGGGACTACAGGAAGAAGAAGCGGAACGAGGCGGCTCACTTGGTTCAGACACATGAAGAGGATGGGGAGGAAGGGCCAATTCTCATGATGGCTCAGGTAGCTCCAAACTCTTCACCGTTGCACAGTGAGTTGGCATCTGAGCATGAGCACCAGCATGTGTTCTTGAATGAAGTGAAGGCCACGGTGGAGCTAGGGAACACGGGCAAGGTTGAGCAAACACGAGGTGTGTGGTATCTTGACACGGGCGCATCAAATCACATGATCGGAAACATCGCGGTCTTCTCCGATTTGGACCGCGGCATAACCGGTACTGTGAAGTTTGGCGACGGCTCTCTAGTGGACATTCACGGGCGCGGCACGATTATCTTCTCTGCTCAACGGGGAAGTCACCGCGTGCTAAGTGATGTTTACTACATCCCAAGCTTGCGGAGCAACATAATCAGTCTGGGCCAACTTGATGAAAATGGCTGCCAAGTACTAATTGAGCAAGGAGTCCTACGGGTGCGCGATCCAGGAAAAGATCTTCTTGTAAAGGTAAAACGTTCACAAAATCGTCTTTACAAGATTAATCTAACAATTGCACAGCCCATCTCGCTTCTTGCACGGACAGATGATGTAGCATGGCGATGGCACAAGCGTTATGGTCATCTCGGGTTTGAGGCACTCAGGAAGCTCAGCCGAGATGATATGGTGCGCAGCATCCCTCAGTTAGACCATGTGGATCAGTTGTGTGACGCGTGCCTTGTTGGCAAGCAACGTCGAACTCCATTCCCTCAGGAGGCAAAATATCGAGCAACGGGACTGCTAGATCTTGTTCATGGTGATTTGTGCGGTCCTGTCACTCCGGCGACTCACGGCGGACGACGTTATTTTTTACTCCTTGTTGATGATCTCAGCCGCTACTTGTGGCTGATGTTATTGGCAAGCAAGGATGAGGCAGCCGCTGCCATAAAGAAATTCCAGGCCGGCGTCGAGGTGGAGACCGGGCGAAAGCTTCGTGCTCTGCGTACTGACCGAGGTGGGGAATTCACCTCAGTCACTTTTGGCGAATATTGTGCAGAGAAAGGTGTTCAACGGCAGCTCACGGCGCCGTATTCTCCTCAGCAGAATGGCGTCGTGGAGCGGAAGAATCAATCGGTGATGTCAATGGCTCGGTGTCTGCTCAAGGCAAAGGCGATGCCTAGCACGTTTTGGGGGGAGGCGGTGTGTACCGCTGTCTTTATTCTAAACAGATCACCGACAAAAGCGTTGCAAGGAAAAACTCCGTATGAGGTTTGGCATGGCAAGAAGCCGGCGGTTCACTTCATGCGCACGTTTGGTTGCATAGCGCATGTGAAAGTGACCCGTCCGCATGCTAAGAAGCTTGATGACAGGAGCATAAAAATGGTGTTCATGGGGTATGAGCCGGGCACAAAAGGCTACCGGGTGTACAACCCGGAAAATGGCCGGCTTTATGTGACCTGCGATGTCATCTTCGACGAGACCAAGGGATGGAATTGGGCAAATTACAGTGACAATTCTATTCCTGAAACTTTCACCGTTGGCTACTTGGAAAGCATCTTCTCGGACGGCGGAATTCCAAAGGCAACCGAATTTCCAGTAGCTTCCAATGATTCGGCACATGGAGAAATTGTGCAACAAACACCAGTGGTGGAAAAACAAGATGCTGGCCGTGTGAAATTTGCTTCCCCGTCGTCACATGTTCCGTACGAAATTGGTTTTGATGATGAAGGGGCTCCGCGCCGATACCGCATGGTGGCAGATTGCATGGAGTCTGCCGAACCAATAGAGCTTAACCCAAATGAGCTTTTTCTTGTCGCATCCGAGGAGCCAAACACCTATGAGGAGGCACAAGGGGATGTCGCATGGCAAGCTGCCATGAAGGAAGAAATGGCGGCCATAGTTGAAAATGGTACTTAGAGCCTTGCGGATCTTCCTGCCGGACACCGCCCAATCGGTTTAAAGTGGGTGTTCAAGCTTAAGAAGGATGCTAGCGGGGCGGTTGTTCGTCACAAGGCACGGCTCGTGGCGAAAGGGTACGTGCAACGAGCTGGTATCGATTTTGAAGAAGCATTCGCTCCGGTAGCAAGGCTTGATTCGGTGCGTGCTCTTATAGCTGTTGCCGCGCATGAAGGATGGGCCGTACATCATCTGGACGTCAAATCTGCGTTCCTTAGGGACCTTGTCGAGGAGGTCTATGTCACTCAACCTCCTGGATTTGCCGTGGCGGGGAATGAGAGGCAAGTTTTGAAGCTGAACAAAGCTCTCTATGGCCTTCGTCAAGCACCCCGAGCTTGGAACATGAAGCTCGATCATACCTTGGGCAATCTCGGTTTCACGAGATGCACCGAGGAACATGGGATTTACACGCGTGGCGAAGGGAGGAAGCGTGTGCTTATGGGTGTGTATGTCGATGACTTGATCATTACCGGCGCCGATCAAAGTGAAGTAGATGCGTTCAAGGAAGAGATGAAGCATTTATTCAAGATGAGTGATTTGGGTCGCTTGAGTTATTACCTGGGTATTGAAGTCAAGCAGAAGGATGAGCGGATCACTTTGGCACAAGGAGCATATGCGGCAAAATTGCTTGAGAAGGCTGGTATGTCCAATTGCAACATCGTCCACACACCAATGGAGAATCGCCTTAAATTGAGTAAGAAAACTTCAAGTCCTTCTGTTGATTCTACTTATTATCGTAGTATTGTTGGAAGTTTGAGGTATTTGGTTCATACACGGCCGGATATTTGTTTTGCGGTCGGATATGTGAGCCGGTTCATGGAAAATCCGACGATGGAGCATCTTAGTGTAGTCAAACACATTCTTCGGTATGTAGCTGGTACGCTGCACTACGGATTGTGCTATATAAAGGGTCTAGGCGAGTTCAAACTCAATGGATATAGTGATGCAGATATGGCCGGAGATGTGGATGATTGTAAAAGCACAACGGGTGTCCTATTTTGTTTTGGGAACAATCCGGTGACGTGGTGTTCTCAGAAACAGACGGTGGTAGCGTTATCATCATGTGAGGCCGAGTATATTGCAGCCTCCTCTGCGGTTTGCCAAGGTCTTTGGCTTGGAAATTTGCTCGGTAGCCTCTACGGGAGAGGAGCAAGTGTCGCCACAATTCTCATTGATAACCAATCAGCAATTCAACTGTGCAAGAATCCGGTGTTTCATGGCCGGAGTAAGCATATCAAGACGCGCTTCCATTTTATTAGGGAGAGCGTTGAGGGTGGAGAAGTTGTGGTCGAAAAAGTTCATACAAATGATCAGTTGGCGGATATTTTTACGAAGTCTCTTGGCCGGGTCAGATTCTTGGAGTTGCGCTCAAAGATTGGGATCATCAACGTTCATGACAACTAGATTAGGGGGAGAATGTTGTATAATCTAGTTTATTTAGTTTTGTTTACGTTTTTCTCACCTTCTGTTGCCGTGATTTTAGGTAGGAATTGTTTGTTATCTAGTGGACCTGGTCCTTCTCTCCATTCCTTAGAAATAGGAAGTACTTGTTAGTTGGTTCCCCACGTTTCCTTCATGGGTAGTGGGTTGTTTTGCATGTAACTGTTTCTTGTTTTTCCTTATAAATAATAAGACGATAAACCCAAAAGCTGCCAAGTGATTTGCAGCACAAAACTTCTTCCATTTTTTTATAATTCCTTCTTGCATGATTATCTTTTCCTCGAGAAATATCTGACAGGATACTTATATGGGCAATTCTAGGTTTGTTTGTCAGTGGGATGAATTTTCAAGAGGTACACACGAATATATAATATCAAGCTCTGCTACATGACACCATTTGAAGTTATATACCTGCTAGAAGGAGATGAAATAGGTGTTGAATTTGTGGTACTGCTTGGAAATAAAAATTCACAATTTAAAAAATTTTCTTTTCAATGCATTGAAGTTAACAACCCCAATTGAATTAAATGCACAAAATATTATTGTGCGTGAAAATGAGAAAGAGAGAGAATTGGAAATGGAAGTGTGGTTGAGAATACGGGACAATGGGTAGTTTTTGCTTAAACTGAGGTATTGTTAATTTTATACATGTAAGTTAATTTCTTGTCCATTTTATATGGTCTAAAAACAGTTTTTTTTTTTATGGGTAATTTTGATAAGTTAAAAATCATGACAAAACTTTAAAAATATGAAGACACCAAATTTGGCTCTCCATTTATATAATAGACAGAATGTATATGTACACAAATGGTCCGGACACATCCACACGCAGATGTGTCCGAAACCGTTGGATGCATGTGAAGATGTGTCCGGACCGTTTGTGTTCGTAGCATTACTCTATAATAGAATAGACTGTAAATCTCGGCTGACATTACAAACAATTATCACTTTTAATAAAATTGACATTATAAAAATATTGCTTAGTTTCAATGTCAATTAATTTAATCAAAACTGACATTAAAACTTTTCCATAAAATTTTTAGTATTTAGTTTTGATGTCACTTTTATTCAAAAATGACATTATAAAAGGGATTAGTAACTTTAGATGCCAGTGGTTTTGGAAAATTGACATCGATACTTATTCTAGGTTTTTCGATGACAATTTTTCAAAAACTAATGTCTTTTTCACTTTAATAATGCTATTTTTAAGCATTATTGTAGTAGTGTCACAAGTTTGTATCTGTGATTTATTTGAGAGGTTTGTAAGTTATAAACAATGAAGAAACGCTAACTTGGGACAACGCTTAGATCAACACTATACTAGGCTCAATGACCAATTCGACACTTGTCACGACAACTACCACTTTTCATTTTTCATTTAACAAACCTACTTGTTCTCTACATATTGTATTACTTATAGTGTTCATGTAACACCCTCCGTTTCTATGTTATGGTGGCATTCGAATCGATGTCCTTAACGTGGATTCTAGGTTTCATATAATTCACCCAAACCATGGCACAATTCACCTACTACAATTAATTAGCACGACGGCTTAACTAGAAACACCTACTAGCGCGACAACCACATCAATCTATTGGCGTGACGGTTATATTACCACTTTCCATTTACAACGTCGGTTAGCACGACGGCTAAACATGAATATACCAATATTATAACATTACTATTCTTTCAACTTTACTATTAATACCATAATCGATCGTAACTTACAACATCAAACACCTCATGGTCAAAGTTGGCCAAATGCTCACATGGAGTGCCACGGAGACTTGTGGTCATACATATCATGTTTGTGGATGCATGTGTAGTGTGATCATACAAAACAATTGTGGTTATGGTCCAATTCTACTGTCGAAAAACCTGGTCTCATTCTGTAAACTTTCTGAATTTCTGTAGGTCGCTCGAGCAGTCTGCTAAAATATCGAATTCTAGATTCTAATCAAAATAATTTCATGCTTTTTAAAAATAAACCCTAAAGTAAAACAGAATCCTAAGCATGCTTTTCTATCAAAAATCATAAGACAACTTATTGTAAATCGTAGCCTAAGGGTTGAAAATGATTTCGCTTATCTCGAGTGATGGATTACAGAAAACAATTGACCTTAGATTGCAACAAATCTCTAAAGCAAAGCCTCCTCTAAGATCAAATCCTCAAGAACACTTGCAAGCCCTCTCTCTCGTGAAAATCTCTCTAATAAACCTTTCGATTACGAAATCGTAAATGAAATCAATCCCCTAATTATAACCACGTTTAAGTAGCCATTACCCTCATAATACGCAATCAAATCGAATAAATCCAGAATAAATCTGATACAAAAAACGTTCTCCTGCATTAATGCCATTACATAGTAGTTGTTGCGCACTAAAATTTGAACAAGCAGCTCAAGTGGCCTCGAGCTCGCTCAAGCGAGCTCCCAAATTTTGAATCCTGAATTAAATTAAACTACTAATTTGAAATTCATGAATAATATCTAAAAATAAGGGTTATTACAAAATTATTCATCATCTATATGACTTCTGTTTACAAAGCTGTCAACCACCCCCGTCACCCAAATGACACTTCTAATTAATCACTCATATACTATAATCGTCTATTCTACTATATATCCTTATTACCTATATAGGTAATTTTACATACACACTGTCTAACACCGTGAGTTGTACAACCTATTTTGACAATTCCATCGAGTCTTTTTTCAGCAAGTCTAAACATGTATATGTTGAACAAAATATTTCTCAAAAAATAACAATAGACAATTTTTATTTATTGTTCTGGAAAATAATACAGCTTGTCGAAAAAAATCGGACTGAATTAAAAATCAAATGAAAAAGCAAACTGATGCATGGGACCTCACGGCGTCCTTAAGATAAAATGTGCCGCCCCACCAAAGTGCTTGAGGAACTGCTCGTTGTTCGTCTCTTAAAATACAATGGCTGGATTGATATCGGTAGCACCTCTCGAAAACAGCTGGCAAACTGACTTGTGTAGCACTTTTTTTTTGAACTCTTGAATATCAGTAGGAGGAATCTTGTGTGATTGTTGGTGTCTAAAATCCAAAGAATAATGCCCAATTTATAGGACCATGGGGAGCCAAAATAATTAATTTCGTCATAAATCCAAAATTGAATTATAGGGTTTATTTTAAAAATACATTCAGTGATCACCATTCCGAAGATAAATTCTGGATTTTAAATGCAGAATCAATTCCGTGGTAATAAATTCAAAATTGAATTTTGGTTTTAAATCAGAAATTTATTCTGATATCAAAATTGATTTCTCCAAAGTCGATTACATGATTGAGGGTTACAAAATAATATTTGGCTATTAGTCTCCACATTAAATTCAATCACATGTGTGCTCTAAACCCACTACGTGACACAATTACAACTGGGTTTCAAGTCCAAACCATGTAAGCCCAATTTTTTGGGCAATAAAAAAAATAAGTCATAGGGGCTAAGTCAAGCAATGCCAATATGCGTGTGCCAAGGGCTACGGTTTGGTTCGCGCGGCGGTGGCCCTCGTGTGTGGTGATAATTTTGGACCAAACTCCACATTACCTGAGTCCTCCTTCATTCGGAAAACTTTGGTACCCCCAAATGGTCCAAACTTTTAGGTGAACATGAGAATTATACACTCAACGCACATCCAATGTTTCTCCGATGTGGGAGTAGGTGGCTTATCACATTCTTACATATCACACATGATGAATACTCTGAAAATTAATTTCTCATTCAAACTTTAATGAATTATTTTTTTATTACTTTCATAGTTTAAACCCCTCACTTAGGAATACACAAATTCACTTAGATCCACCCGAAGTGGTCTCATGTGAAAAAAAAAAAAATGTTATAGTTTTCGTCATTTGTGAGTTGATTTGCACGATGCACTTATAGCTAACCAATTAACTTAAATGTTTACATGAATAATTTGCATACTATAATCTCTAACAACATAACTCTGATAATCTATTGTAATATTATATAAATGGAGAGCGAAATTCGGCATCTCATAATTATAAGCTTTGTCATGATTTTTAACTTTTCAAAATTACCCGTCAAAAAAACTATTTTTACACTATAAAAAATGGACAATAAATTAATTTAGATAGATAAAATTGACAATACCTCAATTTAAAAAAAACTACACTTGAACTCCCCTATATTCTCAACTACACTTTCACTTCCAATTATCTCTCTCTCTCTTTCTCTCTTTCTCTCTCTCATCTCACACACAATAATATTTTGTGTCTTCAATTCAATTCGGTTGTTAACTTTAATGCGTTGAAAAAAAGATTTTCAAAATTGTGATTGTTTCTTTTGAAGCAGGATCACAAATTCAACGCTTCTTTCATCTCCTTCTATAACTTCGCAGGTATATATAACTTTATTTACATTTTAATTTGTTAATTTGATCGATCAATTTGTATCAGTCACCAACAAACGATTTGGCCACAGTCAAAGCGAATCGTTCGGCGGTGAGCCCAATTTTTGATGATGTGATATTGGTTTTGTGACACCCCAGCCAGGCCATGGTGCCAGCTGTGAGACCGGCGTCCGGGAGATGGAGTCTCAGTAGGACGTCCGGATGGGTGGTCAAAGGTCCCACATCGCTTGGTGGATGTAAGTTCGGTGGTATTTATAAGATTATGAACCTTCCTTGTACAAGGCCTTTTAAAGCCGTGATGGCGCCAACACCAAATGGAACTTCACAGTTAAGCGTGCTCACCCTGGAGCAATCTTGGGATGGGTGACCTACTGGGAAGTCCATGGGGTTTGGGCGACAAAAGCGGACAATATTGTACAGGGTAGGAGCGGATCGTTACAGGTTTATTTATTTATTTGATGATGTCCAATTTGCACATGCATTGCATGTGCCTGACCACTATTAAAATAAATTAAGAGATGTGTTTCAAACGGTGTCATGTAGAGCCCGATCTTATTATATTCGTGTGAACCTCTTGAAAATTCATCCCACTAACAAACAAACCGAGAATATGTACCATAGTATGTATCCAATTTCCATATTGCTATTCTTTCCACAAATGACAAGAATAGGTTTGGAATATTCAGATGCTCTCACAAAGTCCAATTTGCTTTATTCCCAGATTCTCTTTGAATTATTTCACACATTATTGCACTGAATCTCAGCTTGCATTAGTAAATCTTCACGCCTTCCAGAAAAACACGGATTTTTGAATGCAAGAAAGAATTAGAGATAACGAACTTGTGGGGATTCAGTCACTGACTTGTTCCCTAGTATTCCTAGTAAACTTACAAGACTAGCCAAAGAATCTCAGCCTATGATATTAGAAGAAGACAAGATTTATGGATAACAAGTCTATCCGAACCCAAGGGTAAGCCAGGTATCTAGAGACTACCATTGTCCTATTCCAAGTATCTCATTCATCAAAATATGGGTGACAAGTTTCAAAATACAATTATCTTTGGTCATTTATGTTGAAGGAAAACGAGATGAAATCACATGACCAAGTACACGATTTATATTTGATTTTCACATTGCCTACATGCATCGGCTTTTGTATTCGTTGACATCTTAAAATGAGGTAGCTGTGAATATTAACCCCAAAACAACTTTGTAAATTGTTATAATTAATTACACACATTAATATAGAGAATTTTTGTGTTTCGAGAACTAATTTAATTATCGGAGTGTCTTTCTATCACAAGTTTGCGGATCACAAGTTTCAAAAATGAGAAGAAAAGAATTATATTCTGTCATCTTGAAATACATAATTTTCCAGTGTAAGGAAAAAATCACACCTACATAACTCTTAAACGGCCAGACCGGTCAATAAACTGACCATGGACTTCGCTCAAGTCTTGTTGACTCAATCATGTCTTGAATACCGGGTCGGTTTGGGTACCAGTTTTTCTACTGGTACGGTACGTACTGGTACCGGTCATGTACCGGGTACCGTATCGGATTTATCGCAAGTATCAATATATATATATATATATATATATATAAATTATAGAGAGAAAGTCCAAAAAAATTAATTTTTGTCGCAACTCTTAAAAAAAAAAATCTGGTACAAGTACTCAAATAATATCGCGTATATGTAAAAATCTGGTAAAAGTTCAAATTCCTTCACATCCCACCAGAAATCAATCAACCAATCTCTCTCTCTCTCTCTGTCTCCAAACATATCGCGTATATATAAATGATGATGTCCATGAACCACAAGTACTCAAATAATATCTTAATTACAAGCATATGATCACTAAAACATCTGCTATTATATTAAATACCAAAATGCCTTCCCTTATTCGCCCACTCACAATACAAAAACTATTGTTCATCCCAATACTAGTGATATCTTTCTTTTTTGTGTTCTCACAAGTCTCTGGTTATACAGAACAGAAGACAGAGAAATTGAGAATTGGAGTTCCTCGTAGAGCCACCTTCAAAAACTTCGTGGAGATAAAGCAAAGTTCCAAAAATCCAAATGAGAAGAATTACACCGGTTTCTGCATTGAGCTTTTTGATGAGATTCAAGGGAAATTGGATGATCAGATACCTTATGAATTTGAAGAGTTCGATGGATCGTACGACGATTTAGTTGCTAATGTCGCTAACAAGGTAAATCAATCTCTTCTTATCAAAAAAAAAAAGGGTAAATCAATCTCTCTCTCTGTCTCTGCATATGTTCCAATAATTCGGAGTGCTGCCTTTTATTGTATTATCATTTTATGTTTTCTTTCTAGCTTTGGTTAAAATTTATGCAAAGAAAATTTGAACAAAAATTCATGCTGAATGTTATGTAACATCCTCAAATGAAAGGTCTTTACAAAACAAAATTTTACAGCAAAACTCACAGAGATTGATGTGATAGTATCATTTTTACATTATCACTTAAAATAAGAGTGGTTTTCAATTGAATGGAACTAAAAGATTTACAAAAAAAATCACATTATCATAAAGTAATTATGTATAGAAAATTCTGTTTAGTAGAGCATTACTTTTTTGAAACTGTAATCTATAGTTGTGGGTGTTTGCAGTTACCGTCTAACGTATATTTGCTTTGCTTGGTCTACGTGTGTAAAATCAGACTTTTGGTGCTGCGGTTGGAGATATAACGATATTAGCTGACCGTTGGAAGGAAGTTGATTTTTCAGAACCATTTACAGAGTCAGGCTTGTCCATGATAGTTCCAGTGAAGCCCAGCCCAAAGGCATGGATATTTCTAGATCCTTTCACTTTGGATATGTGGTTAGCTATTGGGGTTGTTTTGGTCTACACAATGTTCGTAGTTTGGTTCGTAGAACATCGCTCCAATCCCGAATTCAGCGGTCCTTGGAATGATCAACTAGGAAACGCGCTTTGGTTCACCTTCTCTTCGCTTTTCCTCGCTCATAGTAAGTACATACACATATTATTAGTTATTAAATTTGTACTATTGTTTTTGGTCTACACAATGTTTTTGTATGTACAGTTCATGACAAGGAAAAATTCACATTTAATCATACAGGAGAGAAGATTCAAAGAAATTACGCTCGGATTGTGGTGGTTGTATGGCTTTTTCTAGCGTTGGTGTTAACCCAAAGCTACACCGCTAACCTCACGTCAATGCTCACGATCTCACGACTCCAACCAACAATACAGTCCCCATCAAAAATCGCAAAAATCGGTTGCGATGGAAATACATTCATGGAGAAATATGTGAAGAATGTGCTTGACTACAAAAATGTCACTCTTATTAGCGACGAAGACGGGTACAGCAGGGAGTTAGAGAATGGCACTATATCGGCAGCATTTCTTGAGATCCCTTATGCCAAAGTTTTTCTCAACAAATATTGCAAGAAATTCACCATCATTGGAACCACCTACAGATTTGGAGGGTTTGGCTTTGTGAGTAGTGAATTCTTTTTCCTTTTGCACTTCTTGTCCTATACTTTATGAAACTTGGAGATCTGGCCAAAACAATAGACAAACATGTACAAATCACTAACAAAAATATCTTCATTACGTTCCCAACTTTGCAGATATTCCACAAAGGTTACCGAATGACTCGCAAGGTCTCCAAAGCCATTCTACAACTCTCAGAGAATGGAACCTTGAAAGCGTTAGAAGAGAAGTGGTTAACTCCTAACAAAGAGTGTTTGAAGTCTCAAACTACGGCGGAGAACATTGATAGCTTGAGCTTCCAAAACTTTTGGGGCCTATTTGTCTTCTCCGGTGCCACTTCCTCTGTTTGTTTTCTCCTATTCCTCGTCCACTTGCTAAGGAATTACCGGCATCATCAATCTTCTCGAGTGGCCGACCATAATTCAAGTGATGAGAGCATTTCGGTCAAGACATTCAGAGTTGTGCGATATTTGATCAATGCTCCCAAGACCATGGAGACATCCCCCAATCAGGCGCTGCCTGAAACTGAAATGCGCTAAATATAGAATGTCTCATGTGATCTCTTAACAATAATTCCCATGTCAAAGACTTCACTAGATTACACACCCGTGATAATAGACATCCAAGTATTGTTGTATTGTACATGTCAATAGTCCACACTCCAGGATAGCCTTCATAAGCCACTCCATTTGTAATGCAAATTTCAGAAGGGAAAAAAAAAAGAATTATGTACGTAGTGTAAAACATATTGTATTGTTTTTCTTTTATCTTATCTCGAAATTTTATCATTAACTGTAAGAATTTTGGTATTTAGTGACGAATTAAATTTGTCTCAAATTGCAAGTTTTTTCTCTCAAATGGTATAGGTTACGATACGACTGACAAAACTATTTCCTCAACTAAATGTCGTCACAAAAACCCACATACAAGGACTGTTTTGTGATGAAATTCATTCCAAAGATTAATTCATGAATAATCTTTGCAGGGATTGTTTTCTCAACTCAATAATCTTTTATTCCAGTCACTTGGGTGTAGTACATGGATGGATGAGCCATTCGTTCTATTTAGCTCATTAATCTAGATGAAGTAATTTCCTTTGTTAAGTCTAAGATAATAATGTGATTTTTTATCTCATCATCCCATATTGTTCTTCCTTCGGCGTGCCTCTAATTCTTTTACAATTCTCAACGTGGATCAAATAACTCCTCCACGTATGCCCATCACTTGTCCATACCATTCGAATGGGTGCTCTTCCTTCTTGTTACGGCTGGTTTTCTTTTTCTTTTTTTTTTTTTGAAAAGTAAAAAATTATATATTAAAAACAAGGATTAGACAAAGTACACGTGGTGTTGAGTCAACATGTGAGGGCCAACAAATCAAGATAAGCTTGAAAAAACACAATCCACCTAACCCAATTTAGCCTCAAGGATTACACAAGGACAGATATTTACAAAACCCCCACCTGGCTACGGCTGGTTTTCATTTAGTCTAATTTGTTTTTTTGGATTTGTTTTTGCCTCTGCTCAATTCTTTTTTTTTTTTTTTTTTGCATTTTTTGTTTTGGCCACAATATTTTGTAGATTAGCCCAAAAACCCTGTTATTGGAAGCTTTCGTCGAGATAATTAATAATCCACAAAAAGTTGACAAAAGACAAAAATTGCATAAAAATTTATAATAAATATGAAAAAAAATCTAATAATCTAGTCAGACCAAATGAAGATATGTTCTTTAAACTAATGTTACTTTATGGACATGGTTTTTCTTGAAAACGCAACATTCATGATCAAGAAGGTCTTGTGGCAATCATATGAAATTTTCCACCTTGATCACTTCGCAGGTATCCTATGATCGCAAATTAAGCACCTTTGATGGATTCCTTAATTTCACGCATGCATCTGGTGCTTGTTCATTGATGGACTTCACAAAACACTCTTGATGACTTCACAAGAGCGCTTTGGAGGAGAAAATGGTCTTGCAGACATCAGATGAAAGAAGTGAGTTCAGATATTGTTCATCTTCTTCTCAAGTGTATTGTTGAAGACAATCTGATCCTTTGGTCTTCCTCAGAAATTTGTATCAGTGATTTATTTGAGATGTTTGTGAGTTATAAACATTGAAGAAACATTAACTTGGGACAACGCCCAGATCAACACTATACTAGGCTCAATGGCTAATTCAATACTTGGCACGACGGCTATCAATTACCATTTTTCATTTAACGAACCTACTTGTTCTCAACATATTATTACGACTATATATTGTAAAGAAACCTCACAACACTCAAAGATGCACCCATAATCCCAAACCATTTCATTCAATGAGGCAACAAAAGTCAAGTCTACAGATATTACATCAAAAGTACTTCCAATCCGAAAAGGAAACTCTAAAATAATACTAGAGTCAACCGTTTTACATTTCCTTGTGAAAATAAAGAATAAAGTTGAAAATGAGTTACAGTACATCTTTTCAAAAATTTTAAAACGAAGATGCTAGGTAACTCTAGTCAAAATCTTCAAAAAAAATCATGCAGCACCATCTGCACCACATGCTAAGTATCCGGAACTGTACCTGAAAATGATAGGGTGAGCTTACAAAATCCATTAGAAATGTCTATGCCAATATCACATGAGTATAAAATGACATGATATAAGGTACAAATGATCTCAAAGTGGATGTGCAAGCAATGACACTAAACCAATAGTAAGTGATACAACTACTTCCATATTCATCTCACGAGTTAAGATTTCGTTCTGTCACTATCCTTAAGTATTTCATTGTTTAATAAGTTCCATTCAAATTCAATGGTCAATGATGGCACCTCACCCATAGGTGGCCTAATAAGATAAAGCATCTTACTTGTACAATTCTCCCAAAAAGCTAGCCAAGTTTCATAACTAGCATCGCTCCTATAAAAGGAGGCTAGCATCGTTTCATATTTTCACTAGCACCACTCCTATAAGGAAGCTACAATCTCCTCATGCAGGCTAGGCCACTACACCTTGTGTCAATTGTATAAAAAATCATAAGTCTACAATTTTTAATCTCACGTTTTTCTAACAAATATGCATCATTTATAAGAATTCATATTTATCCAAGACAAAACCTCACATATCGTACTCCAAGCCATTTCCAAATCACCAATATCATATACAAAGTATGGTTCAACTAAACACCTAGATAATTGTTGTGATAAATTTTAATTGTTACTCGCAAGCGCACGAATCTGTTATAGTATAGATAAAGCAAGAACGAGGTCGAACCCAAGGGATTATTGCGGATGGAACGCGGTTAAAAACTCGATTAATCTAGAATCAAATTCCTAATCTAGTTCAATATCTTTTGGAGATTTTGGTGTGAAAATAAAGTAAAACTTATAGCTATGAAAGGAAGAGTGATCAAATAAGTAAAACACTAGGGCATAGAATCCATTACATGTACAATATCTCTAACATTTATATTCCTTAATTCTTCAATTTCTCTTCACAATAAATTGGTGGCAAAACTCTTTTATTGTGGAAAATATTCTTGACAACTTTGTAGCTTTGGAAAAGTAGTTCTTCTTTTGCCAAACAAAGATATAGAATCAAATCATTCATTGAGTTTGTCAAAACACAACTTATATCCGTTTTTCACAAATCATAAATTGAATCCAACTAAAATCAACGAAAATTCAATTCTAATGTTTTAATGAAAGATAGACAAATGAACAAGAAGAACTTTAGTTCATTTAATACATGCTTTTCATTTGAAGAAATTAAGTCACATAAATAATTAGAGATATTTAAACAAGTAACTTCATCCTAGCCCTAGCTACTAATTTAGCCTAGCATGGTAATGAAAATAAAGACAATAAACAAAAAGAACTTACTTGATTGCATTAAGTAGAGAATACTTCAATCACAAAATCAAATCCTTCTTCTTCAATTTCTTCCAAAATCAAAGATGAATGGTATACAAAAAGAAAGAACAAAGAAAGAAGAAAGAAGAGAAAAACTTGGAGTTTTATCTCTATCTATCTTCCTATCTCTCTAAATATCTCAATCTCTCTCTATCTATGCCTCTTTCTATCTATCCATATCTCTCTCCAAATACCTCTTTTTATAGGCAAATTTAGGAGATATTTTGGCAATTTGGCTTGACAAGTTGGCCACTTGGAAGAAGAGAATTTCAAAATGACTTCTTCTTTGACCACTTGCAAGAAGAGAATTCTAACTTTACTTCTTCTTTTGACAACTTGCATGAAAGACAAATTACTCAAAAGAGAAGTATACAAATTGACAACTAACATGGAGAATTTATCTAGTGTTTTGCGGACATGAACAATCTTGATGATTAGTGCTTCTAACAAGTCTTGAACTTAAGACATCAAGTTTTTAAGCTTCCTTCTTGAGCATAACCGTTGATCTTTTCTCCGGTTCTAATATAAAGCACGGACGAGCCAACTTTGAATCTCTTTTTATTCTTTTCTCATCAATCTTGTAAAATACCTGCAAAACATAAATCATAATAAAATGAGACGAAATATAATAAAATATGACTAATAAAATATAAATTAGGGATAAAAATGTACACTAAATTGTGCACATCAAATACCCCCAAAGCTAAACTTTGCTAGTCCTCGAGCAAACTATATCTTATAACATCCCTTGTCGTGGAAACATCGATTGCATTTAGCGTATGCAACAAGCCTTTAAACCCCTAGGTTACCCTAGTGGACGAGTTATAGTCTCGTGAGGGTTTGCAGTGAATATACCCACAAAATTCTTCTTTTTATATATGTATATATATAGAATCTCTTTCATTCAAAATGCATCGTGTTTTTAAATTGAATTATCTATCTTATCACCTTTTCAACAAAATCAATCAGAGTCTAAAATACTAGCAAAAAGTTAAGATTATATGTTATTCAAAATTTGGAGTGTGTGAAAAGTTTAGCCAACACGAACACCAATCGAGTTTCAAAGAGAATGTGATCCGAATCTCTATCAGAAATGCGCTTCAACTCAAAACTCACAGTAATACACTCAACAAAGAATTACTCTGACTTGGTGTATACTTTTTTTTTCTCTCAATGTACGTGCGAGGAGAATAATGTAAACAAAATCAATATATCTCGCACGTAACTTTGTTCAATGAACGACGTTTTACAAGAAAGAATATATGGTCTCATGAAAGGAATGCTGACTACTGAGAGGTCGAAGAAAATATCAAACTATCAACCCCATTAGTATGTAGATTTTCAATCATACTGCTCTCAAGATCAAATAGGACTTTTCAGGGTTGTATTTGTAAGGGATAAGGTATAACACATGGGTATAGGTGATAATTCTCTTTATATGACATGAGAGTAATCGGGACAAATACAAACATCAAGGGTTTCAATCGCATCTGGTTTGTACTTTCAACTCCTTCACAATGCTGGTGTTTTGATTTTTCTTTTTTCTTTGTTTTTTTTTTCTTCTTTTTCTCTTCTTTTTTTTTTTTTGATTTTTTTGAATTTTTTTTTTTTTTTTTTTACACCAGTCATTGCCCTTTCTTCAATATAATTATTGTCAATCATTTCTTCAAAGACATTGATAAGAGGTTTAACAAAGAAAAGTTAACTTTTGTAGGCTCAAAATGGCTACTAGCGGTAAGTAGGCAAAGAAATAAAGAGGCTCAATAAAACAAAGATAGCCTATAATCATCTCCCGAGAAGCAATTTAATCTTTCATGAAGTTATAGGGGTAGCAGTGCAACATTCTTATATGCATTCTCAGTATTCAACCAAAATGAAAAAAGTAATGAGACCAAATAACGAATTTAATGAGTTTCCACAAGAAAATTCAAGAATAAATGTATTTACTCTCCAAGAAAAAGAATGGCTCAAAAACTCACAGGGGTTATTAGTCTCCACTAATTTTCATCAAGATCATCAAATCGCACTAACTCATCCACTATGAAAGATGGTCATGGGCTAAAGTGCAGTGCAATAATTTCCAAATATGAATACATAGAATACTCTACAAAGAGGCTAGTACAGTGAACTTCAATATGATTCTTATGCTTAGTTGATAAAAACTATAATTCAATTCAATGACACAATACTTTACATGAAAAATATTCTTCATTTAATAAAAATAATACATTTTTTCAATAATAACTTCTTCTTTTTTTTTTTTTTTCAAAACAAATAATAGGACGATGGTCTTTTAAAGTCAGATTCCAAGACATCACATCATAATGTGATACGGAGTAGCATCATCCGCTTTTTGTTTAAAGATGCATGTACACAAAATAGGACAATGGTAACAAAAAATACTTTTTTTTTTTTTTTTTTTTTCAGAACACTCATAAATAATAAATTATTTCTCCTTACCCCCAAACCTAAATTGAACATTGTCCACAATGTTTAACCAACAAAGAACAAAGTCAAATTGAAGTAAAAGAATAGTGAGAAGATAATACCTGAAAAGCTGGAATGAACGAGGAAGCTGGAAAGCAAAAACTAATCCACAATAACATGCATGTGAACATAAGTTTATAGAAACACTACAAACAACAAGATGTCAATCCTGATAAACAGGATCCGCTAGGAACATAACATCAACTTCCAAACTTGGCAATTCCAAAAATGGTTTCAAACGTTGGCCATTCACTTTAAAAATATTACCATCTTTTGGATTCTCAATTTCAATGGCCCCATGAGAACAAGCAGTATGAACTATAAAAGGGCCAGACCAGCGAGACCGTAACTTACCCGGAAAGAGATGCAAACGAGAGTTATACAGAAGGACTTTTTGACCAGGGCGAAAAGATTTTCGAACAATTTTTTGGTCATGTATCTTTTTCATCCTTTCCTTGTAGGATTTTGCACAATCATAGGCATCATTTCTTATCTCCTCTAACTCACCAAGTTGGAGTTTTCTTTGAGTACCGGCCTTGTCAAGATCAAAATTGAGTTGCTTAATAGCCCAAAAGGCTCTATGCTCAAGCTCAACAGGCAAATGGCAGGCCTTTCCGTACACAAGGCGGTACGGTGACATACCAATGGGAGTTTTATATGCAGTACGATATGCCCAAAGTGCATCACTAAGTCTCAAAGACCAATCTTTCCTACTCGGATTAACTGTTTTCTCAAGAATGTGTTTGATTTCCCGATTTGATATCTCAACTTGGCCACTAGTTTGAGGATGGTAACTGGTCGACACTTTATGTATCACGCCATAGGTTTTCATAAGACTTCCAAAAGGCCTATTGCAAAAGTGTGATCCACCATCACTGATGATGGCACGTGGCGTACCAAAACGTGCAAAAATGCTCTCTCTCAAGAATCGAACCACAACTTTATGATCATTTGTACTACAAGCCATAGCCTCAACCCATTTGGACACATAGTCCACAGCCACCAAAATATAAAATTTTCCTAAAGAATTAGGAAATGGGCCCATGAAGTCTATACCCCAAACATCAAAAAGGTCGATAATCAAAATAGGGTGAAGGGGCATCATATTCCTCCGATTTAAACTTCCCAATTTTTGACATCTCTCACAAGAAGTGCAATAAGTGTGTGCATCACGAAAGATAGAGGGCCAATAAAAACCACATTGTAAAATTTTTGCAGCGGTCTTTTTAGAACTAAAATGCCCTCCACATGGTTGGTCATGACAGAAAGAGAGAATACTAAGATGGTCACTCTCGGGCACACATCTACGAATAACCTGATCAGAACAATACTTGAACAAGTATGGATCGTCCCAATAGAAGTATTTGACCTGAGCCAAGAACTTAGACTTGTCTTGTTTGGACCAATGTGTGGGTGTTTGGCCAGAAACGAGATAGTTTACAATATCGGCATACCAAGGTGATTGAGAGATTTGTAGTAATTGCTCATCAGGAAAGGACTCAGTGATAGGTGATGACTCAGTATATTCCACAATGAGCCTAGACAAGTGGTCAGCTACAAAATTTTCAGAACCCTTCTTATCGCGAATTTCGATGTCAAATTCTTGTAACAACAAAATCCATCGAATAAGACGCGCTTTAGCATCTTTTTTGGTCAAAAGATATTTTAATGCAGCATGGTCTGAATAGACTAAGACTTTAGACCCTAACAGATAAGGTCTAAATTTATCTAATGCAAAAACTACTGCCAGTAACTCTTTTTCCGTGGTGGAATAATTTAGTTGAGCATCATTCAAAGTTTTACTGGCATAGTAAACCACATAGGGGACTTTATCAACTCGTTGCCCTAACACTGCACCTATTGCATAATCAGAAGCATCACACATGATCTCAAATGGTAATTTCCAGTCAGGTGACTGGATAATTGGTGCAGAAGTCAATGCAGATTTTAAGGTCTCAAATGCTTGGAGGCAAGAATTATTGAAAACAAACGGGGCATCTTTGGCAAGAAGGCTACACAAAGGCCTTGCAATTTTGCTAAAGTCTTTTATAAAACGCCTATAGAAACCTGCATGGCCTAAAAAGGAACGTATCTCTTTAATCGTCCGTGGAGGGGGAAGATTCGAGATCAAATCAATTTTGGCTTTATCTACCTCGATTCCTTTTTTGGAAATCACGTGCCCGAGGACAATTCTTCGTTGTACCATGAAATTGCACTTCTCCCAATTCAAGACTAGATTCTTCTCACGACATCTTTCAAGCACAAGGGTCAAGTGGTGCAAACAGTCATCAAATGAAGACCCAAAGACAGAGAAATCATCCATGAAAATTTCAAGAAATCGCTCTACCATATCAGAGAATATGGAAACCATGCATCGCTGAAAAGTAGCAGGTGCATTGCACAACCCAAAAGGCATGCGGCGGTAGGCGAATGTACCAAAGGGACAGGTGAATGTGGTCTTCTCTTGGTCTGCAGGGTTCACAGGAATCTGGTTGTAGCCAGAGTAGCCATCCAGAAAACAATAGTATGCATGGCCTGCTAACCGTTCTAACATTTGATCAATGAAAGGAAGAGGAAAATGATCCTTCCTAGTCATTGAGTTTAATTTACGGTAGTCAATACAAACCCTCCATCCCGTTTTTACACGAGAGGGAACTAACTCATTATCCTCATTGACCACCACCGTAAGACCTGACTTTTTAGGCACGACTTGCACCGGGCTCACCCATGCACTGTCAGAAATTGGGTAAATGATACCCGCATCTAGAAGCTTCAATATTTCTCCCCTTACTACTTCTTGCATCGTAGGATTTAGTCGCCTTTGTGGTTCACGAGATGTCTTTGCATTATCTTCCAAATGAATTTTATGCATAACCACTGAGGGACTAATTCCTTTGATATCTGCTATGGACCATCCTATGGCTTCTTTGTTTTTATCAAGGACATCAAGCAATTGTTTTTCCTGAGTATCATCAAGGTCTGCAGCTATAATGACAGGTAGAGTATTAGAAGGACCTAAAAATGCATACTTAAGAGTGTTGGGTAAAGGTTTGAGGTCCAGCTGTGGAGGCTCTATAATAGATGGAAGCGGCGATGATGGTGATAGAGTCAGTGGTTCTATCTTTGGTGTATATGAAGACATACCCATTATAGGTGCCGAATCTAAAAGTGCATTGACTTGTTCTATGGATTCATCAATTTCAAAGTCACAACCAAAATAGGCCAGGCACATCTCTAGTGGGTCCTTGGCATACGTCTGAAGAAACGTTTCCTCTACTAGACTCTCTATCAAATTCACCTCACTAACATTGTCATTTTGGTCTAGGGGTGCTTTGATAATTTCAAAGACGTTAAGCTCTGCTGTAAGATTTCCAAATGAAATCTTCATCACCCCATTTCGACAATTGACAAGGGCATTGGACGTGGCTAGGAATGGCCGCCCCAAGATGACTGGAATTTGACCATGTGAATTTTGGATAGGTTGAGTGTCGAGGACGACAAAATCAACTGGAAAGTAGAAAGTATCAACCTTAATTAATACATTCTCAATGACACCCCTTGGAATTTTGACAGACCGATCGGCTAACTGGAGGGTAATGGGGGTAGATTTCAATTCACCTAAATCCAGTTGTTTGTAGACTGAATATGGCAAGAGATTTACACTTGCACCCAAATCAAGCAAAGCTCGCTCAATATGGTGTTCCCCAATTCGACATGAGATGGTAGGACATCCTGGGTCTTTGTATTTTATAGGAAACTTGCACTGGATTACTGAACTAGCGTGTTCAGTCAAGAAGGCTTTTTTCGGCAAGTTGGTCTTTCTTTTCTGGGTAACCAAGTCTTTGAGAAATTTTGCATATGAGGGTACTTGCTGAATTGCATCAAGAAATGGGATGTTTATTTGAACTTGCTTAAATACCTCTAAAATTTCTGCAAATTGGGTATTCTTTTTATCATTCTTGAGCCTGTGAGGAAAAGGAGGCTTAGGAATAAAATTCTTAACAGAAGAGCCATGGACAGTAGGTGAAGAGAAAGTAGGCAGCTTACTAGTACTAGGAGAAATGTCTATCCCAATAGGATTTTCATCCTCCTTGCTTGGTACTATGTCCACCTTTGCAGGTAATGTGACTCCATGTTCGACTTCCTTACCTGACCTAAGGGAAATAACAGCTTGTACATGTTCTTGCTCACGGATAGGTCCAGATGTGTTATCAATGACAAACTGCCCTTTCGGATTGACTATAGGCTGACTAGGAAATTTTCCTTTCTCTCTCTCGCCCACGTGATTGGCTAATTGGCCCACTTGATTCTCTAATTTGGAAATGGCCTGGGCATTCAAGTGAGTGGAATTTTTTATTTCAACTATGGATTGGCCAGTTACTTGCATGAATGCTTTAAGAGAGTCTTCCAATGACGACTTTTGTTGTGTTGGAGGAGCAAACTGCAAGTTAGATTGTGGTAAAGGAGGTGGGACAGAGTAAGATTGGGTGTGATGAGGTTGTCCAGGATATTGTTGATGAGGAGGACGAAAACCTGGAGGAATTTGTGCATGTGATTGTAAAGGTTGTCCACCTAAATTTGTAGGCATTTGATTTTGTCTCCATGACAAATTTGGGTGGTTCCGCCAATTGGGATTGTATGTTTCTGAGAAAGGGCTACCAAATGGTTTGCCATAGTTGTTAAGTGCGTTTGCTTGCTCAGCAAAACATTCAAAATAACCTACCGTTGAAGGACACATTTGGCTTGTATGCATTGGACTCGCACAGACTGAACATACTTCATCTTGGATATGGCTGACAGAATGACTTGACAATCGTAAACTCAATGCCTCTATTTTCTTTGAAAGACTATCTAATTGTCTCTTTGTCTCAAAGTCCTCTCGAACTTCATATAGGCCACCTCGTTTTGATTGAGACGGGGGATCTTTTCTGCTAGAAAAATCCCACTGTTGAGAGCTTTCAGATAACTCCTCAAGAAAGGTGTATGCTTGGTCATCCTTAAGGCTCAAGAAACTCCCACTATTCATAGACTCGATCATATTCCTATGAGTTTGCGTCAATCCATTATAGAAATATTGAACAAGTCTCCAAACTTCAAATCCATGGTGGGGGCATTTCAGAAGTAGGTCCTTAAATCTCTCCCAACATTCAGAGAATTTTTCACTGTCTTCTTGAAAGAAGTCAGTGATTTGTCGTCGAAGGGCATTAGTTTTGGACATGGGAAAGAACTTAGCTAAGAATTTGGAGACCAAAGTCTCCCATGAAGTAATAGACCTAGATGCCAAAGAATTCAGCCAAGCTTTTGCCTTATCCTTAAGAGAAAAAGGAAATAGACGTAAACGGACTGATTCGTCAGTAAAATTTTGAAACTTGAAAGTTGCACAAATTTCAAGAAAATCCTTTACATGCATGTAAGGATCTTCACGGTCAAGTCCATGAAAACTGGGCAGGAGTTGCATAATATGAGGTTTCAATTCAAAATGGGTAGCAGTAGTTGTAGGCAAAACTATGCATGATGGGGGATTAGTGGTGATGGGGGAGAAAAGCTCCCGAAGGGTTTTGGTCTCCTCTTCCTCACGATCGGCCATATCGACTCTACACAAACGATGAGTATTATCTCGAACCCAAATGTGCATAAACTTCCAATCCAACTTCAACAAAATCACACAAGGTCCTCAGTACACTAGCACAAAATCAATTTAATTATCTAAAGTTTAGTTATGGGTGGTGGTTTTAAACTCCTAATATTCAAAATTCTAGACAGCTCCTACTCTTTTTAAGAGTAAATAGAGGGGTTACCAGTTAAGGACCGTCAATTAACAACCAGGTAAATTCCCAGGAAAGATGGAGGGGTCACAACTTTTCAAGTAAGCGGTCCCACTTACAACCCATTATCCTTTGACAGTACGACTGCCTTGTGACAGAATTTTCCTAGACATTGTTAATTGAAAGCTGCTCACTGGAGTGACCAACTATTATCTCCTTCAAAGAGGATCCTATGAGCTATGTTAAACCCTACGGCCAACGTCTAATGAATTTTATTGTGATTTGGCTCGGGTTTAGAATGCAAAGATGGTGATTTTTGGGCCAAGGGACGGGTGATGAATTCCCGACCTTATCTTATTTGGGGTTTATGCCCTTAAATAAATTATGCAATATGATTAAAGATGCACACATAAGAAAAACAACAAATCCAAGCACAACTACTTTTTTTTTTAAAAAAAATAAAACTATTACCAAAACAAGGTTACCAGAATTTAAGATCCACAGTGACAAGTCGGATTGGAGTGCTTGCGGCTGTTTTAGCACACTTTTTCAAACATATTCTGCAAATCTTTCCTGCAAAACACAACAAACAAACAAAAGCTATCTTTTTTTTTTCTTTTTTGTTAGTTTTGGATAAATAAATAAACTAGCACACTAAAAACAAAAAAACTATCAAAATTATTTCTTTTTTTTTTTTGGTACTTCTTTTCTATTTGTTTTTACTTAGAAAACAGAATTCCTAACTATAACTAGTAGAAGAAATTTAATAAAAGACTAATGAGTTTTTTAACACAAATACAAGAACTAATCCCCGGCAACGGCGCCAAAAACTTGTTGTGATAAATTTTAATTGTTACTCGCAAGCGCACGAATCTGTTATAGTATAGATAAAGCAAGAACGAGGTCGAACCCAAGGGATTATTGCGGATGGAACGCGGTTAAAAACTCGATTAATCTAGAATCAAATTCCTAATCTAGTTCAATATCTTTTGGAGATTTTGGTGTGAAAATAAAGTAAAACTTATAGCTATGAAAGGAAGAGTGATCAAATAAGTAAAACACTAGGGCATAGAATCCATTACATGTACAATATCTCTAACATTTATATTCCTTAATTCTTCAATTTCTCTTCACAATAAATTGGTGGCAAAACTCTTTTATTGTGGAAAATATTCTTGACAACTTTGTAGCTTTGGAAAAGTAGTTCTTCTTTTGCCAAACAAAGATATAGAATCAAATCATTCATTGAGTTTGTCAAAACACAACTTATATCCGTTTTTCACAAATCATAAATTGAATCCAACTAAAATCAACGAAAATTCAATTCTAATGTTTTAATGAAAGATAGACAAATGAACAAGAAGAACTTTAGTTCATTTAATACATGCTTTTCATTTGAAGAAATTAAGTCACATAAATAATTAGAGATATTTAAACAAGTAACTTCATCCTAGCCCTAGCTACTAATTTAGCCTAGCATGGTAATGAAAATAAAGACAATAAACAAAAAGAACTTACTTGATTGCATTAAGTAGAGAATACTTCAATCACAAAATCAAATCCTTCTTCTTCAATTTCTTCCAAAATCAAAGATGAATGGTATACAAAAAGAAAGAACAAAGAAAGAAGAAAGAAGAGAAAAACTTGGAGTTTTATCTCTATCTATCTTCCTATCTCTCTAAATATCTCAATCTCTCTCTATCTATGCCTCTTTCTATCTATCCATATCTCTCTCCAAATACCTCTTTTTATAGGCAAATTTAGGAGATATTTTGGCAATTTGGCTTGACAAGTTGGCCACTTGGAAGAAGAGAATTTCAAAATGACTTCTTCTTTGACCACTTGCAAGAAGAGAATTCTAACTTTACTTCTTCTTTTGACAACTTGCATGAAAGACAAATTACTCAAAAGAGAAGTATACAAATTGACAACTAACATGGAGAATTTATCTAGTGTTTTGCGGACATGAACAATCTTGATGATTAGTGCTTCTAACAAGTCTTGAACTTAAGACATCAAGTTTTTAAGCTTCCTTCTTGAGCATAACCGTTGATCTTTTCTCCGGTTCTAATATAAAGCACGGACGAGCCAACTTTGAATCTCTTTTTATTCTTTTCTCATCAATCTTGTAAAATACCTGCAAAACATAAATCATAATAAAATGAGACGAAATATAATAAAATATGACTAATAAAATATAAATTAGGGATAAAAATGTACACTAAATTGTGCACATCAATAAGCCCAATATCATATACAAAGTATGGTTCAACTAAACACCTAGATAAGCCCAATCTAAAGAAAGGGGATAATCCAACGAAAGATGAAAAGATGGTGGTTAAGCATCGAGACATTGGAACAACAAATCTAAAGAAAAACTCAATATGAAGAAATATAGAACAAAGGTCCACAAAACATTCAAAATGAGGGATATGGTCACAAAATGTAAAATACCCATAAATTGAAGAGAAAATATCCCTACCTCAAGATTTGGTTCAAATAGTTGAGCTTCCAAACCTTGAGCAACAATGATTGTGAAGAGTTCCTAAGATCTTGCCTCAAGTGAAAAGATGCTTCTAAACTCAAAATATCCACTAATCTACAAATATTAGCAGTGGATCTTGAAGGAATTTGAGTAATATCAAGAGCAATCAAGAGTTTGGAGGGATTGTTTGATGGGAAAGAAGACCCTTAGAGAGAGAGAAAGAGAAAACCTCTCTTAAAAAAGTTAGATCTTTTTCCCAAAAAAATTGATTTTTAGCATTTTTAAAAACGTGCAACAGATCTGACCGAACGGTCTAGAAATCTAACGGGTTAAATTTCTCTTCTGACTTAAAAATTTTAAAACTTCAGGCCAAAATTTCGGATCGGACTGAAACTCTAACTGGTTGGTCATAAATCTGACCAGTTAGATCTGTCTTCTGTCTAAAATTGTTCAAATCTGACTTGATGATTTTCAAATCTGATTGGATGGTTTTCAAGCCTTCCAAACCTGATTGGATGGTTTTCCAAACCTGACCTAATGATTTCTAAATCTGACCTGATGATTTCTAAATTTGACTGATGGTCCTGGGATCTAACCCGATGGTTTTTCACCCATTTTTCACTTCTCACTTCACCTCAAACATATTCAATCACTCTATTTACGTCATACACTTCAATATGGATCAATTAATGACCTTTGGATCACATAAAGTGATGAAAATATTCGGACTCTTACATATTTTATTACTTATAATAATCACTTAACACCCTCCGCTTCTATGTTATGGTGGCATTCGAACCGGTATCCCTAACATGGATTCTAGGTTTCATATAAAGTTTACCTACTATAGTTAATTAGCATGACGGCTTAACTACAAACACCTACTGCAGTGACGACCACATCAATCTATCAGTGTGACGGTCATATCACCACTTTCGATTTACAACGTTAGTTAGCACGACAGCTAAACATGAATATAACAATATTACAACAACATTACGATTCTTACAACTTTACTATTAATATCATAATAAGAACTTACAACATCAAACACCTCATGGTCAAAGCTGGCCAAACGCTCACACGGAGTCCAACGGAGACTCGTGGTCAAACATATCATGTTTGTGGATGCATGTGCAGTGCGATCATATAAAACAATGGTGGTTATGGTCTGGTTCTACTGTCGAAAAGCCTAGTCCCGTTCTATGAACTTTCTGAATTTCAATAGGTCGCTCGAGTAGTCTGTCAAAATATCGGATCTTAGATTCTGGACAAAATTGTCAGAAAGGAGTCAGAAAGTAGTCAGGTCACTCAAGCGAGGTGTCTTTTCCAGTAGCTCTGGGTTTATAATTTTTTATAAAGCTGAGCATGATGCAGACCTTAAATTGTGGTTTTCTGAAGTAAAACATAAATTAAAACTACATATAGTAACTTTATATATAATAGATCATAAGTCCTCTATCGATTTAATCAATTAATTCATAAATAAGATCAATTTCATGCTTTTTAAAAATAAACCCAAAAGAAAAAATAGAATCCTAAGCACGTTTTTCTATCAAAAATCATAAGACAACTTATTGTAAATCGTAGCCTAAGGGTTGAAAGTGATTTCCCTTATCTCGAGTGATGGATTATAGAAAACAATTGACCTCGGATTGCAAAAAATCTCCAGAACAAAGCCTCCTCTAAGATCAAATCCTCAAGAGCACTTGCAAGCCCTCTCTCTCGCGAAAATCTCTCTAATAAACCTTTCGATTACGAAATCTTATATGAAATCAGTCCCCCAATTATAACCATGTTTAAGTAGCCATTACCCTCATAATACGCAATCAAATCAAATAAATTCAGAATAAATCTGATACAAAAAATGTTTTCCTGCATTAATGCCATCACGGAGCAATTGCTGCGCATTGAAATTTGAACAGGCTGCTCAAGCGAGGTCCCAAATTTCAAATCCTGAATTAATTTAGACTAATAACTGGAAATTCGTGAATAATATTTAAAAATAAAGGTTATTACAAAATTAGTCGTCATCTATACTACTTCTGTTTACAAAGCTGTCATCATTAATTAAAAACTAACTCTAATTTACGAAACTGCTATTATTCAACCATACTCCCATCACCCAAATGACACTACTAATTAATTACTCTTATACGATAGTCTTTTATTCTACTATATATCCTTATTAATTATATAGGTAATTTTACATAGACACGGTCTAATAACATGAGTTCTACAATTAAGCCTATAACAGTTGAAACAAATTGCATCATTTAGAATTTTGGAGTCCCAGATACTCAGGAGCATCAGGCACTTAAAAAAGAAATAAAATGGAGAGAGAAAGTGAGGGAGGGAACTAGAACCAGAATCCAGACAAACAACATGCAAGACAAGAAGGAGAAGGCACTAACAATCTAGGATACAACAATGGAGACAAACAAAGACTGACTGGAGGAAAGAGTGATGATCATCAACAATTACAGGGAGATGCAGAGCTTGCAGGCGACAATACAAATGGGTGGAACCTGGTAAGTAGGAAGAGAACTCAGAACAACAACATTCTTGAGATCAGAAGGGGAGCGCACTATGCAGATATGGAGTCCACTGTGTCAATATTTGTCGACAACCTTCCTACCTCCATGGATGGGGAATGGTTGTACCAGATCTTCAAAGCTTTTGGCAGAATCAAAGAAGTGGTTATACCTCCAAAGAGATCAAAGAATAACACAAAGTTCGGGTTTGTTAGGTTTAGCTCAAAACTTGCAGCCCTTTTGGCTATCAAGGAGATGAATGGAACAATGGTCAGGGGGAGCAAGGCAGCAAAAGCCGCCCACTAGACCGGATAAAAGGGGTGAGCAAGGCAGGAGCAACATGAACAACAGGCCCCACAATCAGAAAACTAGAGCAGGGTATGCTCCATGTACTACAATTCAGGGCCAAACCTCCAACAAGTCATATGCAGAAGTGGTCACAAATCCCAAACCTAGTAGGAACTTTCCTGGAACAATTAAAGTCCAACAGATGGGTAATGAATGGCTACAAAGAAGTGTCATTGCAGAGCTAAGAGAATTAAGTTCGTTGCATGGATTGAGGGAGTCCATCATCCAAAAAATGGGGCCTAATGTTATGGTTAGAGCAGCAGGAGGACTGTAGGTCCTTTTAACTTTTAAGTCCGTTCCAGAAATGGAGTCTATGTTTACTGAAGAAATTCGAAGCTGGATTAATGGATTCTGTTCAAAGGTAACTAAATGGAACCCCCAACTTCAATTGCAGCAACACAGATTGGTTTGGATTAGTTGTTATGGTGTCCCATTACAGTTCTGGAGTTGCTCAACGTTCGCTAGTATCGGGAACCTCTGGGGGGAGATCATGGGTATAGATGAGGAAACCATGAAGGACAAAAACTTTTCTGTGGGGAAAATCCAAGTGCTCACTTCAATCATGGATCCCATTAATCAAGTGATCCATTTGGAGAATAATGGAACCAGTTTTAAAATCAGGGTGATCGAAGAGCAGGTGATAATACAGTACAATTCTAAGTGTGGTTGCAGACGTGAATCACTGATTGAGGAAGACAACCTCAGCTATTGTAAAGGAAAAGTTAACACAGCAAGAACAGCGGGAGAAGAAAGGGGAAGTAAGCAGCAAGAAGAAGTCAACCAACAGCAATGTTTCACAAAAGGGGTAATGCAGCAGGGTCGAGACAGAGAGCATAGTCAGAATGTTAATAGTCTACTTTCATGGGTAGAAGAGACCTACAGAGGACAGAGCCAAAATGGTGATAAAGTTGACCAAGACCTACATAGCACTAGCGAAAAGGAAGACAAGGAAATCAGTCTGGCACAGTCCAATAACCAAGGCAAGGATTCGGCTTCCAACTCATCAGCTAAGGATAATTCTAGTGGGCCGCCAGATTATATTATTGGGTTGCCTTGTATGGACCTCAACTTTAACCATGCTGGACCTAGCAACAACACAAAGCCCAACCTACTGAATTCTGATTCTGAAGAAATCTCATCACCAACCCTAAGCTATCCTGGAAACTCATCAGCCCAAGCCCAACATAAAACACTCAGGTGCAAGAAATCAAAAAGGAAAATTAGGCCGGTGGAAGAAATAATGGGAACTCTCAGCTGTATCATGATCAAAGGAAAGAAGGTGAGGAGGAGGAAACAGAGAAAGGGAAACTACAAATTAACTGCTGCGACAAAGCAAGTGACACAATCAAACTCCTTATCTTCAGAGGACATCAACAACAGGAATAAATTACTACTGCAAGAGGCAACTGCAACCTGGGATCTATGTAAACAGCTGGGAATCAAAGCACAATCTGAAGAGATGGAGGTGATTAATCAGATTGTCACATTGGAGGCCACTGATGCAGACAAAGTAGAGGAAGCTTTCGGGGATAAGGAGAAAGAGGTTTAACTACCCCAACCTTATCATCAGGTCCTAGGTATTTGTATGTTTTCTAAATGATTCTTTTCTCTTGGAATGTAAGAGGGCTGGGTAAAAGGGAAAAAAGGAGGAGGGTAAAGGAGGTCATTAGAAAAAACAAGGCAGATGTAGTTTTTGTGCAAGAAACTAAAAAGGCCAATATTAGTAGGATTTGGGTTAAATCAATATGGGGGAGTGATGATTTTGATTTTCTAGAAGTAGATGCATGTGGTAGGTCTGGAGGTATACTTTGTATATGGGACACATCTGTACTCAAAGTTTTATCTAGTTGCGCAACAAAGTATTTTATTATTATGGAGGTACTAACAACTGCAGGTTTCCATGGAGTTTTAGTCAATATTTACGCTCCAAATGACGTCCTGGACAGAAGAAGCATTTGGGAGTCTATTGTCAAACTCAAACCCCATTTCAATCATCCTTGGTGCATGGGTGGTGACTTTAATGAAGTGGCAAAAATGGGAGAAAGAAAAGGCTGTATAAGGAGAGACAGGGGCATGAAGGATTTCAATAATTTCATCGAGGCAATGGAATTTCTTGATCCACCAATGCTGGGAAGAAGGTTCACATGGGCAAGCGCGGATGCCAGTTCCAGATGGAGTAGATTGGACAGATTTTTAGTCCACCCTGATTGGGTAGAGAAGTTCAAACTCAAGCAATGGGGCCTTAACAGAATTATGTCTGACCATTGTCCAATTGTTCTTAAGGAGGACATTAGGAACTGGGGTCCTACTCCTTTTAGATTCTTCAATGCCTGGGTTCTCAACAAGAATTTCATGAACATAGTCAAGGAAGCTTGGGAGGGGAATCAGGAGAGAGGATGGGCTGGTTTCAAATTGTTTCAAAAGCTGAAGGCCACCAAAGAAGTCCTCAAATCTTGGAGCAAGAAGGAATTTTCAAACATCAGAACCAGGATGGAGGCGGCAGAGTCTGTAATTGCCAATCTGGAATCAAAAGGGGAAGGGGATCCATTATCATCCGAGGAAGTCAATGTTTTACTAAAGACAAAGAAAGAGTTTTGGGATTTAAGCAAGGCAATGGAGTGGATGTGGTTACAAAAATCTAGATTGGCCTGGAGCTTGAAGGGGGATAAAAATACAAAGTACTTTCATCTGATTGCATCAGGAAGACAGAGAAGGAATCTACTCAATTCTATCAACATCAGGGGCATGGAATTCCAAGATCCTGATCTGATTAAAAAAGGCATCTTTGATCATTTTAAGGCGACATACAAGGAGAGTTGGACTATAAGACCTCACCTAGAACTCGATCATACGCCAAGAATTAGTCAGGATAGGGGAGATCTAATCACAGCAGTCTTCACTGAGGAGGAGGTGTGGGGAGCAATTTGCAAGTGCGATGGGAATAAGGCTCCGGGTCCGGATGGGTTTAATATCTTATTCTTCAAGAAATGCTGGCACCTTGTCAAGGAGGACGTGCTCCAATTTTTCCAAGAGTTTCATCAGAATGGAAGATTAGTTAAGGGCCTCAATTCGGCATTCATTACCCTGATTCCAAAACTTGAAAATCCAACCTCACTAGGAGAATTCAGACCTATAAGCTTGATTGGAAGTGTGTATAAAATACTAGCCAAGGTCCTAGCAAAAAGGTTAGCTCAAGCAAAACCTCAACTAGTTGGAAAATTTCAGTCAGCATTTATTGGAGGCAGAGGGATCCAGGATGGCGTTCTCATTGCCAATGAGGTGGCAAATCATTGGAAGTATAGAAGGAAGAAAGGAGTGATCATTAAGTTAGATTTTGAAAAAGCCTATGATAACTTAAATTGGAATTACTTGTTGACTCTGATGACAGATCTAGGCTTCCCATCGAAGTGGCTACAGTGGATGAAGGAATGCCTATCTACATCTTTCCTTTCAGTGTTAGTCAATGGATCTCCCACCTCTGAATTCAGAATGGAAAAGGGAGTTAGACAGGGAGGCCCATTATCCCCATTTCTTTATATCCTGGCAGCTGAAGGCCTAAGCTTACTTCTCAACAGGGCCAAGGAGTTCCAACTCATTAAAGGGGCAACTCTAGGCCCTCTTTCTGGCAGTATTTCTCACCTCCAATTTGCGGATGATACTATTCTCTTTTGTGAAGGGGGGATTGAGGAAGTCATCAATATCAAGAGGGTTTTGAGAGGCTTTGAAGTCATTTCAGGGTTAAAGATTAACTACCTAAAGTCAGCAGTATGTGGAATCGGCAGAGATACAGAATTTATAAATGAATGTGCGAAGGTCTTGAGGTGCAAAAAGGTCTCCTTACCCTTTACTTACTTGGGCCTACCACTGGGGGCCAGCATGAGCAGAACCAGTTCTTGGAATCCCATCTTGGAAAAGATCAGGAGGAAACTAGCAGGGTGGAAAAGGAAATTCCTATCCTTCGGCGGTAGGCTAACACTCATCAAATCTGTTCTATCTAGCTTACCCATCTATTATCTATCCCTTTTCCAGCTACCTTCCAAAGTGGCCAGGGAGATTCAAAGAATCCAAAGGAGCTTTTTATGGGGTGGCTCAGAGGAGGTGAGGAAAGTGAATTTGGTAAAGTGGAGCAGAATAGTGTGCAGCAAAGAGCAAGATGGTCTGGGAGTTAGAGACATCAAACTCATGAACTCTGCACTTCTGTTAAAATGGTGGTGGAGATTCGTAAAAGAAAGAGACAGCCTTTGGAGATTAGTGATATGCGACATCAACAGCCTTCACATTGACTCCTGGTATCCTAACGAAGGTGGTGTTCTAAGAGGTTCACAAATTTGGAGAGGTATTATAAAATTACAGTTTAAGGATCCTGAAGCATTCCATATCTTTATGACCAATTTGAAGATTAAGCTGGGAGATGGGGAAAGAAGCAGATTTTGGTCTGATTTATGGTCTCAAAATAGGCAACCCCTAAAAGATCAATTCCCCAGATTGTTCCAAGTGGTGGTGAATAAAGAGGTAAACTTAGCCTCAATATTCAATGCTAATTCTTTGGGGGAAGGTATTAGATTCAGAAAACAACTCTACTCATGGGAACTAGAAGAATGGAACGAACTACTCAACTTTTGGAATGCTTATCAACTTCAAAGAGTGGCTGGCCCAGATGAAGCAGAGTGGTTATCTAACCTGGGACATGTTTACAGTGTTAAGGTCATGTGTAGGTTGAGACAACATTCCAGAGGGCAAGCTTCAACATCATCCCCAATCTCCCCACCTAGCTGCGTTTGGTTCAAAGCTTGCCCTCCAAAAGTACAATTTTTTGGGTGGCTAGCGTGGCTTGGTTGAGTGAAATCCGCAGATCTCCTCAGGAAGCTGGGTGTTCTAAATGCCCATAACTCTATGTGCAAATTCTGTCAGAAAGAGGTGGAATCTCAAAACCACATGTTATTACATTGTGATCAGGTGTGGAAAGTGTGGGGAGTAACCCTTTCATGGTGGGGTTTGTGTTGGGTCACTCCAATCTCAATAAAGGAGCTACTAACATGGTGGTCAGGGTGGAAATTCAAACCTGGAACAGACGCGGTGATCAAGGCGTTGTGGATGGCCCTACCATCGATCATGATTTGGACCCTGTGGAACCTCCGCAATAACATCCTGTTCAACGGCGGCAGCCCGAATTGGGATCGATTTGTGGAAGATTTGAAGTTTCGGTGGTGTTCATGGGTGTTGAATCATCATCAGCAAGCATCCTACCCGCTGAATTCCATCATCTTCAATTTGGAAGGATTCCTCCAGCAACCAATTTTCGCTCGAAGTCTCTGATCTCTCGATCTAGCAGGAGGAAGAAAAGGGCAGGAGTCGGAAAACAGGAACCATCCTAGGGCTTCGATCTCTCAATCTCTGGGTGGCGATATGCTTTTGGTAGTTGTAATGGGTGTGTTGTAGCTCTATGTAAGGCCACTGGTACAGTAGTTGACGGATGGTTGGTACTTCACCAACCTTCATTTATGTACCCATCATTTTCACTTTATAATATTATTCTTTGCCTTTCAAAAAAAAAAAACATGAGTTCTACAACCCATTTTGATAATTCGATCGAGTCTTTTATTCAACAAGTCTCAACATGTATATGTTGAACAAAATAATTCTCAAAAGATAACAATAGACAAAATGGGCATGACCTCATGGTATCCTTAAGACAAAATGCGCCGCCCCAACAAAGTGCTTGAGGAACTGTTCAGTGTTTGTCTCCCAAGATACAACGGACGGATTGATATCGGTAGCACCTCTCAAAAACTACCTGGCAAACTAACTTGTGTTGCACTCTCTTTTTGACCGAAAAACACCAAGAATTCAAAGAACTCTCGAATATCAGTGGGTGGAATGTTGTGTGAAGTGTCGGTGTCTAAAATTCAAAGAATAATGCCAAATTTATAGGACCATGGGGAGCCAAAAAAATTAATTTCGTCGTAAATCCAAAATTGAATTCTAAGGTTTATTTTAAAAATACATTATGTGCTCACCAATCCAAAGATAAATTCTGGATTTTAAATGTAGAATCAATTCCGTGATAATAAATTCAAAATTGAATTTTGGTTTTAAATCAGAAATTTATTCTGGTATGAAAATTGATTTTTCCAAAATCAATTACATGATTGAGGGTTACAAAATAATATCTGACTATTAGTCTCCAGATCAAATTCGATCGCATGTGTGGGCTAAAACCTAGTATGTGACACAATTACAATTGGGTTTCACGCCCAAACCAAGTAAGCCCAACTTTTTGGGCAATTAAAAAAAAAAAGCCATAGGGGCTAAGTCAAAAAATGCCACTACACTCGGGCCAAGGGCTAGGGTCTGGTCCGGGCGGCGATGGAGCTCGTGTGCTTGGTAATTTTGGACAAAACCCCACATTACCTAAGTCTTCCCTCATTCAAAAAACTTTGGTACCCTCAAATGATCCAAACTTTTAGGAAAACATGAGAAATATACACTGAACACACATCTAGTGTTTTTCCAATGTGGGATTAGGTGGCTTATCACATTCTCATGTACCACACATGATAAATATTTTGAGAATTAATTTCTTATTCAAACTTTAATAAATTTTTTTTATTGTTTCCATGGTTTAAACCCCTCACTTAGGAGTACACGAGTACACTTAGACCCAAGCCAAGTGGTCTCATGTGAAAAAAAATGTTACAGTTTTTGTCGTTTGTGAGTTGATTTGCATGATGCAGTACTTATAGCTAACCAATTAACTTAAATTTTTACATGAATAATTTGCATATTGTAATCTATACTAGCATAACTCTGATCATTTATTCTATTATATAAATGGAGAGGTAAATTCGGCGTCTTCATATTTTTAAGCTTTATCATGATTTTTAACTTTCCAAAATTACCCATCAAAAAAACTGTTTTTACACTATATGTCACGCCGTTGATTTCAAGTAAGATAAATATTCACATTTTTAAATAAAATCTCACACAATTTATCCACAATATGCCCCAAACCAACATTTTTCATATGTTAATTATGATCGTATGTTTCAAAGTATTATAATCAAAAGGGGCACCCTTGGGCCGATTAACCAAAACTAACATGTCTAAATATTACAAACGATTTGGGTTCGAGTACATAGTTTTAACAAAAGAGGAGTTACTTTACATCTTTTAAAAAGTTAAATCTAAAGATGACATATAATTAACTTGCAATGACATTTCTTCAAAATATGCATCACAATGCATTCATGCAATTCTGTATAATGCCTCCGGGGTAGTACCTGAAAGAATGAAAGGGTGAATTACAAAGCCTAGTAAATATACCAATGTTATATGAATATGAGGTGATATGGCATGCTTCATGGTTAACTCTTAATAACACGCGTAATTCGATAATACCACAAATCATAAAGATATGATCACAACATCTAGAATAGTATGCCACGTTAATTCCACCAACGATGCTCATATCAATCCAATCGTTCGTATCCCAACTAGCATATCATCCGTCGGTGGCTAGACAATACTCAAGTATACTAGCACATTTCTGAATGAAAGCTAGACATCACTTAACAAGCACGTCTCTTGTCAGAGGCTAGGCATCACCTCAAGTCAATGGATATAACAATTTACAATTTAACATTGACCGATAACACACATCAAGCAAAAGAGCAACAATATCACATATCTAATTCTCTGGGCAAAATCTCAATCTCATAGTAAAAGAAAAACGATTGTTTGAATAAAGATGTAAAGATATAATTTCAACGTCAAGGAGTCTTATGAGATTCGTAGAAACTCGACCTCTAGTTCTATGCCTGTTCAAGTTAAACGTTCCACAAATGGCATAGATGAGTAAAATGGTACAAAACATCCATAGTATAACGAAAATAAGGTAAAAAGATTAATCATGTAGCAAAATAGAACAAAAATAAAAAATCGGACCAAAATAACCTCCGTCCGGACACCCGTCTGGATGCCCCACTTTTCCGTTCGAATGCCCTTCTGCTCGAAACCCGAATTTTGCTACTAATTTTTCTGTTCGGATGCCCCTACCTTCCGTTCGGACACTCGAACGATTTTCTAATGCACGATTTTGACAATTTTCTCCAAGTTCATCCACACAACAATGTCTACCTTTAAACTCGAATTAAACATGAAACATAGGTCTAAATATATCATAAACACATACCAAATGTTAGAAATCCTTACCTCAAGTTTGAAATCAAAAGATTTGGTGAGGATGCGTAAACCCTAACTTTCAAGGTTTGATTCTTAAGCTTCCGAGCTCCAAATCACGATCCGTCTTCGATTCCACGTTAAGCGCGTTCCAAGCTTCCTATATCTCAAAGGAATACGAAAATAGCGGGATGGATTGATGATGGTGGTAGAGAGAAGGTAGAGCTTGAGGATGTAGAGAGAGAGAGAGAGAGAGATAAGAGGAGAAATGATGCATGGGTGAGCTAAACACCCCAAAATCTGATTTTTTTTAAGGCTCCCAAGGGTTCCCACGTAAAACATCACGTAATGCGACGTCCGTGAGATAAAAATAAAAGTTTCCGAACTCGGTCTCGTAACTGAAATTCAAAATATAAAATAACAAACCATATGATTATCCTGCAATAAAATTAATTAAAAATTTAAAATTTTTCGGGCTCTTATACTATACAAAATGGACAAAAAAATTAATTTACATGGATAAAATTGACAATACCTCAGTTTTAAAAAAAACTACATGACATGCACTTCCCCTATATTCTCAACCACAATTTCACTTCCAATTCTCTCTATCTCTCTCCCATTTCACACACAATAATATTTTGTGTCTTCAATTCAATTGGGTTGTTAACTTTAATGCGTTGAAAAGAAGATTTTGGAAATTGCGATTGTTTATTTCGAAGCAGGATCACAAATTCAACGCCGCTTTCATCTCCTTCTATAACTTCACAGGCATATAACTTTATCTATGTTTTAATTTGTTAATTTGATCGATCAAGTTGTATCAGTCACCAACAAACGATTTGGCCACAGTCAAAGCGAATTGTTCGGCGGTGAGCCCAATTTTTGATGATGCGATATTGGTTTATTTATTAATTTGATGACGTTCAATTTGCACATGCATTGTGTGTGCCTGACCACTATTAAAATTAATTGAGAGATGTGTTTCAAACGGTGCCATGTAGCAGAGCTCGATCTTATTATATTCGTGTGTACCTATTGAAAATTCATCTCACTAACAAACAAACCTAGAACTACCCATAAAAGTATTCGATTTCCATATTACTATTCTTTCCATAAATGACAAGAATAGGTTCGGAATATTCAGATCTAGATGCAACTGTCTTCCAACTATATTGCCCTCATAAAGTCCAATTTCCTTTATTCCCATGATTCTCTTTGAATGACTTCACACAATATTGCACAGAATCTCAGTCTGCATTCGTAGGTCTTCACGCCTTCCAGACAAACACGATTTTGAATGCAAGAAAGAATTAGAGATAACGAACTTGTGGGGATTCAGTCATTGACTTGTTCTTTAGTAAAAACTTAGACTAGCCAAAGATATTAGTCATTGACTTGTTCTTTAGTAAAAACTTAGACTAGCCAAAGATATTAGCAGAAGACTAGATTTATGGAGAACAAGTCTATCCGAACCCAATGGCAAGCCAGGTTGTCAAAATTTCATATATAGGACAAAATCTAGAGACTACCATTGTCCTATTCCAAGTATCTCATTCATCAAAATACGGGTGACAAGTACGATTTTCTAGACAACCTAGCTGTGAATATTAACCCCAAAACTCACATTAAAAAATTCACATTATTATAAGGTAGTTATGTATAGAAAATCCTGTTTAGTAGAGCATTTCTCTTTTAAAACTGTAATTACCTATAGTTCTGGGTGTTTGAAATTCAGAGGAAAAGACAATATGTACTTCTATTTCTGTGTTGTTCATTAAATGGTTATTAGAGTTAATTATTCAAAGTTGTACCCATTCTAAACCTAGTACATTAACATCCCTATCTTCACCTGGTAAGAGCTTCGAAGGTGGTGTTGACTCAAAATCCGAATTTATTGGTTACATTACTGTTAGGGTTTTTGGTGCTATATTCTTTTTTTTGAAAGATGGAGAAAATTTCATTCATCATATCATAATTTGAAATTATTACAATTAATTGGTAGAGCATGGTAATTAAAGAGCGAGCTTCAAGAAATATGGATTCTCCTAGTGCTAAAATTCGCAAGAAACTCAACCTAACGTCGCCTCCCATTTTAAAATGAAGCTAAAACACCAAAAAAAAAAAAAAAAAGAGCAAGATATACCAATTCCAAATATCCCACTCTGAGTACCTAAAAACATAAAATCGTAAACACTCCAAAAATCTGAAAATCCAAACAACCAAGAACCAAGTCAATCTGGTCACTTACCATGCCGCATCCATCAAATTAAGCGCTTACCTCCTCTGAAACACAACCCTTTCGGCCTCCACTATTAAGGCCCGATCTGCGGTTGCCGTAGTAATTGAATATTTAAAATTTCTTACCCTCAAATTTCATAATTCCTAAATAACTAATTTGCTCCTGTATGACATCTCCCCACATTTGTTTTTATTGATAAAAGTAACAATATATTAATCTTTGGAATAAGGTTACAAATATACAAGGACTACCAGTACATAAGACATTAAACGCCACTTGAAACTTTGAAAGAACAGCCAAAAGTTAGCAAGGTAAAAACCACACTAAACAAAAAATGAACCTGAGGGCATACCCTTAGGCCAAAAGCAAGAACAACACCAAAACGATTTTTTTTTGAATAGCAAAAATTATATATATATGAGAGAAAAAACAGAGAGGATCCCCCAAAGTTGGTAACAGACCAACTGGGAAAGGAACCCGAAACTGGAAGAGGATTACATCAAAAAACTAAAACAAAAACAAGGTATAGAACTAAGCAAACTGGCCACATTGCACTAGTCCGGAAATATTATAAATAATGTCACCTAAAGAAAGCTGGTCGCATCTTTTGATGCATAAAAACCCCTTGAATCCATCCAAGCTTAATATGATCCAAAAATAGGTCCCAAATAACAGTACCCCTTTTGAAAAGAAGATTATTCCTAGCCATCCAAATTGAATACATAACAACCGTACGCAAAGAATACCATAGGAGAACTGAGAACTTGTTTGAACTCCTTCTGAACCTCCAGCTGGACCACCATAGCAACAAACCCTCTGCTGTTTTTGGAACAACCCATGAAATACCCCAATATGACAAGAAATGACACCAAATGATCCATACTTTTTGGCAATGTAATAGCAAATAATCCTGAGATTCAATGTGTAGAATGCATTATGGATGTTGATAATGCCCCTAAAACTCATGAGTTCTCCTGATTTCACCATTCCTCTCCACGCTAACCAAGTAAAGAATTGAGTCTTAGGAGGGCAGACCTTTACCCAAACACAGTTAGGAGGTTTACAGTGGTTATTGGCATTCAAAACTTCCATGCATTGGTACATGGACTTGACAGAATATCCAGCTCCCAAGTTTCCTTTCCAACTGACTACTGCATCAACTGTTGTATCATCATTACCACATTCTCTATTATATCTAGAAGATGTGTAACAAAATCTTGAAGGTACAATAATATACAAACTGTTGAAATTTATCTATAGATCAGTTTGGACACCTTGAAAACGAATTCCTATTAATAATCTTCAGTAAATATAAGAAAGTATGACCGAAATTATTTAAATGGGAGGGTTATGGACAATATATAATAATCTTCAGTAACTATTGTTGTTTGCATTTACCGTCTAACAACATATATATGCTTTGCTTTGTGTACATGTGTAAAATCAGACTTTTGACGCTGCGGTTGGAGATATAACAATATTAGCTGACCGTTGGAAGGACGTTGATTTTTCAGAACCATTCACAGAGTCAGGCTTGTCCATGATAGTTCCAGTGAAGCCTAGCCCAAAGGCATGGATATTTCTGGATCCTTTCACTTTGGATATGTGGTTAGCTACTGGGGTTGTTTTGGTCTATACAATGTTCATAGTTTGGTTCGTAGAACATCGATCTAATCCCGAGTTCAGCGGTCCTTGGAATGATCAACTAGGAAGTGCGCTCTGGTTCACCTTTTCTTCGCTTTTCCTCGCTCATAGTAAGAACATATATATATATATATATATATATATATATATATATATTATTAGCTATTAGATTTGTACTGTTATTTTTGGTCTACACAATTTTTTTGTATGTATAGTTCATGACAAGGGAAAAAATCACTTTCATTCGTACAGGGGAGAAGATTCAAAGCAATTACGCTCGGATTGTGGTGGTTGTGTGGCTTTTTTTGGCGTTGGTGTTGACGCAAAGCTACACTGCTAACCTCACGTCAATGCTCACGATCTCACGACTCCAACCAACAATACGGTCCCCAACAAAAGTCGGTTGCGATGTGTCACGACCCATCCCGTAAAGGTTAAGGCACGTGACCGGCCACGAGTGAAACTCGTAAGGCCCTTTAAAAATATACCAGTTTAGGGATTTTCTATCAATATAACTGATATCAGAGTGTGAAAAATAAAATTAACTCCAGAGTTCGGTGCATAAAATAAAGTGCAACAATATAGCCCTTATGGGTTTACAAACCATGACTACGGTCCAAATTCTCGACTGGTCAACCAAATATATTCCAATTAAGATCAAGTTACATCTAAACATGCTAAATCTAGAAATTGCAAAAGATACTTCAATTCCAATATAACTTGCAGAATTCAAGCTTGATCAACATCATTAATTAAGACCTGTTGCATCAACAACTTCATTAGCACTATGCTAGTGTGAGTCTAGATATGACAAGTCTACTAACTTTCTGTATTAAGTTAACCCGTATTCTTGAGATTCATTATAATTACACGCCAACTTTATACGGTATACGAATCCAGCTTTTAGGCTTGCGCTGTAACCATGCACACTATCAAGTGATCATGTTATGTGACATATGAATGCAGCTTTTAGGCTTACGCTGTAACCATGTATGGTAACATTATACGATCTACGGCCCACCAGTAAATTAGGGAGCGACCCCAAATATAAGCCGGCGTGATATCACCCGTTGGATTACCTGGCTAATAATCCCCACCCTTATTACTTCACCTCATCGCTAGAATCTTCATCTGCCCCCTAGCGGCCGGGGCACCGTATTGATCTCATGTCATGATATTTTCATGTTTACACGATGTCATGATTATTTTTAATGTCTTAACATATCATGCTTAGTCTACTATCAATTCAGTGACATAGATGTACATGCATCAAAGTAAAGAGAGTCATTCATTTTTATTGCAGAATGTAAGTAAGCAAGTCATATATAAGACTCACCTGAAATTAGTCCGTAGTTCTTCTATATTAACCCAGCCCGATGATCTCCGATTCCCGGATCTATCATGATAAGTAAAAGTCCTTATTGCCAACAACTCTTAAAAGAATATACTAACTTAGTGACTCGAATCGCATAATCGTTTGGACTCCTCAATACGTAAGGGTACAAAGTATAATTCGGGTTCTAGGACAAAGTGGTCATTTTACCCAACTAACACGTGGCACCGAGAGCCTTCTCGGGATTCGTGTCAATTTTATTACTTAATCCTTGGTCTCGTTTGTATATTCTAAGGCTCGGATGACTCACGTTCGATCGGCTGATCGCCGGTTACTTAGACCATAAAAGGGTATTTTCGTAACTTTGCTATCGGCCGTCCAAAGATATAACCGAGGCCGGACCCACATTATTTTCAGTTATTATTCACATTTAAAGCCTAATTCCATGGTCGGTCCGTTCGTGTGGTGATTTTAGTGTCGGTATGCCAAAAGTAAGTAAGAGTGGCGTTTTGGTAATTATACTCCCCGGTCTCCGAAATCTGGGACCGAGTCTTGTCCCGTACATTATTTAACCCCAATTTTATCATGGTAAGGTCAATTTCGTGATTCGGCTAACGGGTGTGGCGATTTAAGTGGGTGCGTGAGTGGGGTTTCTAGAGAGAGAAAATCCCAGAAATGGGCTGTTTTTCGTGGTGTGTTTGAGGTCGGTTTCTACGAGTTACGTAAGTCTCGAGGACGATCCAATCTATCCGGGTTAAATACTTGATGTTTGTCTACAACTTTCGTGTTTTAAGAAACTCATTTTGACCACCCGAACATCAAGGTCCAAGGGCTCGAAGTTAACAAAAAATCTGGGAAAAATCTGGAAAACAGTGTTCAACAGCGCGCGAGTCATTTTCGTGGCATGATTTTAACGCGTCCAAGATGTCATATAGTAAATCCATTCCATCTATATTCAAGATAAAGTATTTTTCTAAAACTTTCATCTTTTGAAAAACGTAATGTGAGCAGCGGAACACCAAGATCTAAGTCTCCGAAGTTGAACAAAAATCAGCGAAGAATCTGGGAAAAATCTGGAAAAAAAATCAGTTTTCCGAGTGACTTTCGTAGCTCGATTTCTACGGGTTCCAATGGTCCGAGAGTCGATCCAATCCATCTATTTCAAAGACTAAGTGTCCTATTACAAGTTCTAACAATGAAATCTAGATTAACTCATATAAAACATTAAGATCTCGGGCCTCGAATATAAGAAAAAGTATGCGTTTAACAAGGGTATTTTACCTCCTCCTTGCCGGAAAGCTTGGTGGCCGGACATGGCGGCTCGGCCACGAATACGGCAGTCACGGAAGGCTCCGGGGCGTCCAAATACGCGTGACAACGTAGGGGCCGTGGTCATGCGATGGTAAAAGATGGTAGAAATTGAAGAAGGAAAAGATGATGAAGGTAGAGAAATATGGGTCTTTCTTTGTGAGAGAGTGAGGGAGAGAGGGAGAGGGAAGTTAGAGAGAGAGAGGCAGAGAGGGAGACGTGAGAATGGGGGGGGGGGGGGGAAGGCCAATGCTCACTCTTTCATATTTATGCACATCTAAATGCAAATTAGGAAGAAAATAGAAAACATATTAGGTTATAGGTTAATTATTAAATTAGAGGAACACACCCCATGATTTAAGGAAAAAGGAGGATTTGAATTTGACTAGTTGGGTTTCCATCAGTCAAGGGCTCCGTCGCGTGTGCGAGCGCAAAATACTGCATGATTCTGAGAAACTGTTCCGATACCGATTTTTCGAAAAATATGAAAATAGACCGGGTGACTTAGAAAATTACGAGGATCGTCATGGCGTACTCAGATTTCTCATACGAGTATTCCTTGGTAGACCGACATCTCCAAATGTTGTAAAATTAAACGTATTTAATAAGCGTAGGTTCCGAAATCAAAATTTTTCAAATCCAAGAATTAAATCACATAACAATTATAATTATCCGCGTTATTTTTAAATTCAAATAATTAAATCGGGTCGGGGTATTACACGATGATGTTCCATTCATGCAGAAATACGTGCAAGACGTGCTTAACTACACGAATGTCACTCGTATCTGTGACGAACACTACAACAAATCAGATTTTTCCCCGCATTTAGTTCCCCGCGTTTTTTAAAAAATGCCAAGAATGCTCTCTTTTTTCCCTCCTCTTAATTTTCCCCAAATTTATTCTCCCTTTTCCCAAATGTTTTCCCGTTTCCCCCCTTTTTCTTTCCCTAGGTTTGGCCCCCATTTTTCCTTCCCAGGTTCGGCCCCCGCCGCTCCCCCATTTTTCAACCCCGCCGCTCCCCCATTTTCTGCCGCTTCCTCCACACAAAGTAACCTCTGCCGCTGCCGCTCCTCCTCTGCCGCCGTTGTGCTGTTGCCGGTCCTCCGCTGCCGCCGTTGTGCTGTTGCCGGTCCTCCGCTGCCGGCGTTCTGCTCAGGTATTCTCTATCAATCTCGCGGTCTCTCTCTGTTTGTCTCTCTATTCGTGATCTTTGTTTCTCTCTCGCAATGTCTGTTTCTCTCTCGCGATCTCTCTCTCTCTCTCGGTCCTTCCCTCTGGCGTGTAGTAGAATCACAAATTTTTTGACCAAAAAATCTGATTTTTGATTATTTACCTTGTTTTATGGAATGGTATGCATACTCTCGCAATCTATCCAATACATGATTTTTTTTCTTGTTATATTTTGGCAAATGTGAAGTGGGTTTATCTTGTTTCTGCATTTTGGAGTTGAACTATTTGGCGTTAATTGAAAGATCAATATAGCGTGAGTGGGTTTGCTTGATAAAGCGATTAAATGGCTTTATCTCTCGCAATGTGTTCGTCTCTCTCGCAATGTGTTCGCCTCTCTCTCTTCGTCTATCTATGAGTTTGCTGTTTTTTATGGGTAAGTTGATGTTCAAACGTAATATGTTTGTCGTCTAGGAAATAAAATGGGATGTCCAATATTCACACACCAGGAAATATGTGTAAGATGCAGATGCAGGAGTACCATACATTAGGGCCTTTCTTTTTAGCATTTTTTTTCGGGCCCGAAGCAGTGGCGTCTAGGCTTCTGCTCAGGGTAGGCCCTGTGTCTATTTAAGTATGTAACATGTAAATTTTTGTTGGAGTTTGATTTGGTATTGTAATCATGGGTTCTGATTTGGCCAGACTGTGCAACACACAAACATGAAACAGCTTGTGTAATGATGCAGCGCTAACCCATGAAGTAGAGAACCCTGGTGGACTTCTAAAGCATGGACTGGGGTCGAAGTAGTAAACTTGTCAAAATATATGGATGGAATGGGTCATCCTGTCTCTATTATTTGCAAGGAAAATGATTAGAGAAGCAACAGACATATAATAGACAACTCCTTGGCCCTCTCAAGGGGTAATTTGTGCGAGTTTGTTTGCTTGTGTCTTTTCTTCCTAAGATATGAGGCAGTTTTCCAGAGTTTAAACATACAATGCATTAGGAGCTGCTCAATAGTTGTGTAATGCTTTTTCGTTCTGATTGCCATCCCAATCTGTAGTCCTAAATAAGTTTGTGTTTATAGCACTGCGTTTAACATGACATTTTTCTGTTTCCATTCAAGCATCAGCTCTTTGGTATGTGGTTCCACTATTTGTTTGAGAAATAGAGACTGAATTTATGCTTAGGTGTGAGAACATGGTGTTGTGGAATTGTCGAAACACACTCGATCAAGAAATAATCAAGAAAGAATGCAATCACAAAGCACAGCACAGATATTTTATTAGCACGGCACAGATATTTTACTGGGTTCCCAAGAGTGCAGTTGAGTACATCCACTGCTCACACTAGTTTCACTATGTATTGAATGAATAACAGTACGAGATACACCGGCTGCTGCGCATATCGCATATTATAACCTAAGATTTACATCATCAATTACCGTAATACCTCTGTCTAGGTTTTGGGGTGCTGCCCGGAGCATCGTCGTCAGCGAAGTGAGAAAGAAAAGGAAGCGCCAACGTAGAGAAAGAAAGAGAAGAAGGTAGTTCCACTTCCCATTTATGACTTATTATCGCTGTCAATTTTGTGATCCTGGTATTTATTTCCCTTTTAATTCTTTCTGGTGGGTACTTATAATTTCCATAGTATTCATGATTGTGGATTGTTTATTTGCTATCCGGATCAGAAAGAGAAGGCAACGGAGGAGGAACCCGAGCTAGACCCTGATGTTGCCACTATGATGGGATTTGGGGGGTTTGGATCATCGAAGAAGTGATCGAGAATGCTTGACAATCCATCTTTCGTTTGTAGAGCTTGATTTATGGAATTTATGTTCAGAGACCCATTGCGCTAATATGGTTATGAATCGAGATTCCCTTTGTAAATTGGCCTGTTTGTAAGGTTAACTTTTTAAGTTTGTAGCATACATTTCTGAAAGTAAAAAATTTTGTGATTCCCATATTAGGAAGGGTGAACCATTGAGGTTTTTATCTTTCTTTTGAATCTAACATAGATTGGGCAATAATTCCCGGCGTTTACAAAAACCCCGGGAAAGAACAATGGAAAGTCAAGGTCAGAAACAATTTTACGACATTTAATAAACGCCGGGAAAAACGCCGGCAATAATTCCCGGCGTTTCTTAGAACCTCGGTAAAGAGCTATGGCGAGTCCGGATGAGAAACCATTTTACGGCATTTCTTAAACGCCGGGAAAAACGCCGGAAACCATTCCCGGCGTTTCATAAACGCCGTCCAGCATTTCTGACAGCGGCTTCGCCGGCGTTTTGAAAAACGCCGGGAAAAACGCCAGTAAAAGCAACACCGGCGTTTATCCATCTTTCCCCGGCGTTTTTGAAACGCCGGGAATACCCCGATCTGTTGTAGTGACCAGTATCTGAGGGAGTTTGAGAGTGGCAATATATCGGCAGCTTTTTTTGAGATCCCTTATGCCAAAGTTTTCGTCAACAAACATTGCAAAAAGTTCACCCTCATTGGAACCACCTACAGATTTGGAGGATTTGGCTTTGTGAGTAGTGAATTCTTTTCCCTTTTGCACTTTCTGTCCTATATTTCATGAAACTTGAACATGCTAAACCATATTAATAGTGCTCCTAGAAATTTTCTTAAATAAACTTGTTTAGGAAATTAATTCTTTTCCCAAGATAAAAGATATCAATGTGATCGTAGTACTCTAATAAATGAAATGACTCACACCAAGCGTATGATTTAACCTTCATTCCCAACTTTACAGATATTCCAAAAAGGCTCCCCAATAACTGATAAGGTCTCCAAAGCCATTCTACAACTCTCAGAGAATGGAATCTTGAAAGCGTTAGAAGAGAAGTGGTTAACTCCTAACAAAGAGTGCTTGAAGTCTCAGACTACGACAGAGAACATTGATAACTTGAGCTTCCGAAGCTTTTGGGGCCTATTTGTCTTCTCCGGTGCCACTTCTTCTGTTTGCTTTCTCCTATTCCTTGTCCACTTACTAAGGAATTACCGGCATCATCAATCTTCTCGAGTAGCCAACCTCAATTCAAGTGATGAGAGCGTTTCGGTCAAGACATTTAGAGTTGCACGATATTTGATCAATGCTCCCAAGACCATGGAGACATCCCCCAATCGAGTGGTGCCTGAAACTGAAATGTGCTAAACATGGAATGTGTCATGTGATCGTCCTCTTAACAATAATTCCCATGTCGAAGACTTCACTAGATTACACACCTGTGACAGTAAACATCCAAGTATTGTTGTATTGTACATGTCCACAGTCCACACTATAGGATAGCCTTCATAAGCCACACCATTTGTAATGCAAATTTTAGAAGGAAAAAAAAAAAGAATTACGTATGCAGTGTAAAACATATTGTATTTTTTCTCTTAATCCTATCTCAAAATTTTATCATTAACTACAAGAATTTTGATGTTTAGCGACGAATTAAATTTGCCTCAAATTACATGTTTTTTCTCTCAAATGGTATAAGTGACGAAACGACTGACAAAACTATTTCCTCAACCAAAAATCATCACAAGAAACCACATACAGAGACTGTTTTGTGACAAAATTTATTCCAAAGATTAATTCACGAATAATCTTTGCAGGGATTGTTTTCTCATCTCAATAATCATTTATTCCAATCACTCGGGTGGAGTACATGGTTGGATGAGCCATTTGTTTTAGCTCATTAATCTAGATGGAGTAATTTCCGTTGTTAAGTTTAAGATAATAATGTGATTTTTTATCTCGTCATCCCATGTTTTTCCTTGGCCTGCCTCTAATTCTTTTACAACTCTCAACGTGGATCAAATAACTCCTCCACGTATGCCCATCATACCCTTCGAATGGGTGCTCTTCTTTCTTGCTACCGGTTGGTTTTTATTGGCCGAATTTGTTTTTTTTTTTTTTTTGTCTCTATTCAATTTTTTTTTTTTTTGCATTTGTTGTTTTGGCCTCAATATTTTGTAGATTATTGGTCCATCTTGATAAAAAAAATTTAAAAAACATATAAAAAGAATTTAAAAAGCATAAAATTATGTCTAAAAATTAAAAAAATATCACTAAAGACGACGAATAAGCCACAAAAACCTTGTGATTGGATTATTTTTGTCTTTTTTAAACCTTTTTCAAATTTGGACCGTTATGTATAACTTTTCTGAAAGTTCTCATCGAGATAACTAATAATCCACAAAAAGTTGACAAAAGACAAAAAATTACAAATTTGTTTTACATAAAGATGAATAAATAGCCCAAGAATATAGTCAGGCTAAATGGAGATATGTTCATTAAACTAATGTTACTTTATGGACATGCTTTTTAAACGTGCAACATTCGTGATCAAGAAGGTCTTATGGCAATCATATGGAATTTTCCACCTTGACTTATGGCAATCATATGGAATTTTCCACCTTGATCACTTCATAGGTATCCTATGATCACAAAGCACTCTTGATGGATTCCTCAATTTCACGCATGCATCTGGTGCTTGTTCATTGATGGACTTCACAAAGCACTCTTGATGACTTCACAAGAGTGCTTTGGAGGAGAAAATGGTCTTGCAAACTTCAGATGAAAGAAGTGAGTTCAGATATTGTATCTTATTACTACTGTTCATCATTTTCTCAAGTGTATTGTTGGAGATAATCTGATCCTTTGGTCTTCCTCACACTACTGCAATAAACGTGATGGATGACAGTTAAAAACTGTCATTAAACACAATCGATGACAGTTTTCAACCTGTCATTTATAGAGGTGACATTAAAAGTCTGAATTTTTTATGACAAATTGTAACTGTCATTAATAATTATAAAGATGACACTTTATAAGTGTCATTAAAAATTATAAGATAACATATTACAATTGTCATCAGTAACTAAAAGATGACACGTTATAAGCATCACTAAAAGCTATAGGATGACAGTTATAAAGTGTCATTCAAATTGATTTAAAATTGTTATGTTTTATGTACATAATGATGACAGTTTTCAAGTGTGATTAAAAATCTAACATCACACTTTTTAACTGTCATCTCTTTTGATTTTTTTTTTTGGAACCACCTTCATCATATGAATTACATTCCCCTGCATTATCCCAAAATGAGATTACAAAAGACAGCACAAGATCATAAAGAATTAAAAAAATAAAAAAATAATCTACATTTATATACATGCGATACATTTTTGGCGACGAAAATTGTCGACGAAACATAATTTAGTCGCGGAAAACTTATCTTGGCTGACTAAACTACTTTTTGTCGGCAAAGGTTACCGTCTTTAGCGACTAAGACATTTTCGTCGCCATTGATTAACCATTTCCCGACCCCAAATCCTTTTGTCGCCCCTGGTTCACCCTTTACCGACGCCAGAAACTTTAGTCGCGGATGGTTAGGCCTTTACCGACCACAGTAAAGTTGGTCGCCGTTGGTGAAGCAATTTCCCGACCACTAACTGTTATGTCGCCCTAGGTCGCAACCCGCCAAACTTTTTCCGCGGACGGTCGTGTTTGGCGGGAAAATAAATAATTTGAGGAAATAAATTAAATAGGAAATAATAATGTATTCGGCGGCAAAAATGATTTGGTCGGTGTAAGGTGGACTTTTGGCGACAAAATGGATGGTAGTCGGGAAAGATTACGTTTGCCGACCAAAGGCTTTGTCGGCAAAGGTCCTAACGACGGCGTTTGACATTTGGCGACTAAATTGATAGTAGTCGGCAAAAGTCATATTAAAACGACGTCGTTTTCCTTGGTTGAAACCCTAGATCTAACTTTAATCTCAGCGCCGCGCCCGTTCTCCTCTCACTTGCTGATCGTCCACTTCGTCCTCAACCTCCTGGTCTCGCCGTCGCCCCTTCTCCAGTTGCCGCCTCCGCCGCCGCCGTTGGTCGCGAGCTCGGTGTTCGTCGGCCGCTGTCTCCGCTGCTGCTCGGTGTCCCATTTCTGTTGCTCGTCGTGGACCGTCTGGGCTGGTGCTGACCGACCACTGGCCACCGTTGCTCGCCACCGTCAGCCACCATTTCCGCCGGCGTTTTGCGCCTCTCAGCTCACAGTGAGTTTCGGTCCCTCTCCTCTCTTCAATTTGGAGTATTTTGGAAAATAGGAATGTTTGATTTGGAATATATAATGTTGCTGATTTGGAATATATAATGTTGCTCTGGGCCCATAGATGTGTGGTCTGTATTGTTTCTGTTTTTTTCTTTTTGGAATTTAGTAGGTTGCTGATTTGGAATATATAATGTTGCTCTGGGCCCATGGATGTGTAGTCTGTATTGTTTCTGTTTTTTTCTTTTTGGAATTTAGTAGGTTGTGTTTTAGTGTATGTACCCAAAAGACACACTTCTTAGTAAACTATTCAAGGGTCAGTGGACCCATATACATGAAAGGTACATTTAACTTAATATTTAATGGACAATGGACCCCCCTTTTGAATCTTATTAAATACAAAGTGCACTTGGTAAAAGAGAAAACAAATAGGTTTAAATTGAAAACAAAAGTGTGTGGCTTTTTTCACTTGCTGAAATATCGTGACGAATGATTAGGAAGAAAACGAGATGCTTGAATTTGTTGTTTACCTCTAACATTTATCAAAAAATAATATAAGGAATTAGAATAGTCTTTATGGTTGGCTTAGGTTTAAAACCCACAGATAATATATAACGAAGTCAATATTGCATTTTTTATTGTATTTTGGCCTTAACATGAACCTATACTTATGTTGTATAAGAATATAATTTTGTAGATAATTTAAAATACACAGAATAAACTTCTTGTTCTTTATTGAATTTGTTGTATAAGAACTATTCAAATACTTCTTATTCTTTATTGAATTTGTTTCATTCTATTACAACAGAGTTGGCAAAATATCTACTGTCCAGGCGCTGACAATGAATTGAAAAAAATCCGAAGCCATTTGTAGACGTCTTATCGAGCATCAGGTATAACTTGGGCATTCTATTATGTTCTTTAACTGTAATTTGTATTTGGAGCACCTGGTTGCAAGCTCTGCCCCAAAGTTGAAAAACTTGTTGGAGCAGAGCACCAGGTTGCAAGACTCCTTATTGTGCTATGCTGCGTATTTATTTATTGCCTGAGCACCTGGTGTTGGCTGTTGAATTGATTGTGTGAGCATGAATGTGTCATGGTTATTATGTTCTTCAATCGTAATCTGTAATTGGAGCACCTGGTTGCAAGCTCTGTCCCAAAGTTGAAAGACTTTTTGGAGCAGAGCACCAGGTTGCAAGACTCCTTATTATGCTATGTTGCATATTTTTTTATTGATTGAGTACCTAGTATTGACTCTTGAGTTGATTGTGTGAGATGGTTGTGTGTGTAAATCTAATGGTATGTGTAGATTGTGTGAGCACCGAGTACTGACTTTTTAGTGGTCACTCTTTGTTTTACTCAAAACGGCATCGTGTTGTCTCTTGAGTTAATTGTGTGAGCACATGAATTTGACATTGTAATTAATTTGTAGGTGGGAAGTAATGGACAAGAGTTGGATGATGATTGGAAATAGGTGGACTAGTAGGGAATACAAAGAAGGGGTAGAATCATTTCTAAAGTTTGCGATGACAAATTTAGGACCGGATGTGGATATTCGGTGTCCGTGTATTGATTGCTTGAATAGCAAAACACTTAGCGTTGGAGTTGTTAAGTTTCATTTGATACGGAAAGGAATAGATACTTCTTACAAGACTTGGGTGCACCATGGGGAACTTGTCCAAAATTGTCAGCCTCAAGCACACAATGACGATGAACACGACCATGACGAAGATAGCGGGGATGACACGAGAGGGGGCACAGAGACTAATGATGACCAATTGCGTGATATGTTGAATCAAATTTATGTGGGTGGCATTATGGACGATGATATCGATGATTTGCCCAATGATTTTGAAAAGAAAGATATGCAGAACTTTGATAAGTTGTTTGATGGTGTTCAACGTAGAGTGTATCCTGGATGTGCAAACACCGTGTTAGCTTTTATTGTTAAGATGCTTCACATTAAAGTGCATAACAAGTTGAGCAATATTGCATTTGATATGATTATGAACGTGTTTAAAGAGATGTTACCGGACTGTGATGAGACAGTTTCGTGGAACATGTACGAGGCCAAGAGATTCTTGCGTGATTTGGGTTTGGGATATGTGACAATTCATGCATGCAAAAATGACTGTTCACTTTTTTGGAAGGAAAATAGAAATTTAGAAAGTTGCCCCACATGTTCACAGTCTAGATACAAAGTGAACGATGGTAAGGGTACAAAAGTTCCTCATAAGATATTGCGATACTTACCGTTGACACCGAGATTGCAGAGAATGTATTTCTCAGTGAAAACAGCTCCACATATGAGATGGCACAAAGAGAAACGTGTAGATGATAAAGAAATAAGGCATCCAGCGGATGGTCAGGAATGGAAGGACTTCGATGAACGATATCCTGAGTTTGCTGCCGATCCGCGAAATGTGAGACTAGGGTTGGCCACTGATGGTTTCAATCCTTTTGGAAATATGAGTGCATCATATAGTATGTGGCCAGTTATTAGTGTTCCTTACAATCTCCCACCATGGAAGTGCATGAAAGAACCCTTTTGCTTCATGTCATTACTTATTCCAGGTCCATCACAAACCGGTAGAGATATTGACGTTTACTTACGCCCATTGATTGATGAGTTGAAGGATTTATGGGAGAACGGTGTTCAAACTTATGATGCAGTTAGTAAACAAACTTTTAGAATGCGAGCATGCGTTCTTTGGACTATCAACGACTTTCCTGCGTACGGCGTCATGTCTGGTTGGTCTACAAAGGGTTATTTGGCTTGTCCCATTTGCAATGAGGACTATTCATCAATTGGTTTAAGAAGTAAGATAGGATATTTGGGCGCGCGCCGCTACTTACCTGAGAATCACATTTGGCGGAGGAGCAAACTATTTAATGGTGAAGTTGAGAATAGGGGTAGACCTTTGGAGTTATCAGGAAAACAAGTACGAGAGCAAATTAACATGGGAACGTACAAGCAGTTTGGAAAATATACAAACACAATGAAAGGTAAGAAAAGACAACGGGATGGAAATGAAAAGTATTTGAATTGGGGAAAGAGTAGCATAATGTTCGAGTTGCCTTATTGGGAGACTCTCAATCTCCGACATTGCCTTGATGTCATGCACATAGGAAAAAATATATGTAAAAATTTGTTGGGGACATTGTTGAGTATTGATGGGAAGAACAAAGACACAGAAAAAGCACGACTAGATTTGGAGGATATGAAAATACGAAAAGAATTGCACCTGAAGAGGCGTGCAAATGGGTCTTTTGAGAAGCCTCCAGCCATGTACACATTGTCATCGGTAGAGAGAGAAGGTTTTTGCAAATTTTTAAATCAATCAAGTATCCCGATGGATATGCAGCTAACATCTCAAAATGTGTAAGCACTCACGGTGGTAAAGTATTGGGCCTAAAAAGTCACGATTATCATGTTCTTTTACAACGACTGCTTCCAATTGGGATGCGTGGCTATTTGAACAAGAAAATTTGCACTACAATATTTGAGTTTGGTAATTTCTACCAACAATTGTGTTCGAAGACCGTAAAAACGAGCGATTTGGATAAACTAGAGGAGCACGTTGTACTTCTACTTTGCAAAATGGAGAAAATTTTTCCTCCTGCTTTCTTTGATGTGATGGTGCATTTGGCTATTCATCTACCTCGTGAGGTTAAGCTTGGAGGGCCAGTGCAATATCGATGGATGTACCCGATTGAAAGGTATTAGATGGTACTGTTGTTATATTTTCATGGTTAAATTATAGTACTATCTGTAGTATAGTAATTTCTTCTTATTGAATAGGTTACTTGGAGTTCTAAAACGCTTCGTATCCAATAAAGCTCGCCCTGAAGGTTCGATCGTGGAGGCTTATATGTCTAAGGAGTGTACAACCTTTTGCTCTATGTATCTCGATGGAACAGAAACAGTGTTCAATCGAGAAGAAAGAAACGACGATGGTGGTGTGCGTGGAGAAGGGCTTGGGGTATTCACTCAAAATGTGCGTCCATTTGGTCTAATCGCAAGGGCACCTGATATACCTGTCGACCAACGCGACATGGCTCATTGGTTTGTCTTATACAATAGCCCTGAAGTTGAACCCTATCTAGAGTATGTACTTAACATTTCACCGCGTTTTTTTGTGTTTATTTCGACGTTATATTATTATGCTTAGTCTTAGTCATACATCTGTCAATTAGGATACATAAGAAGTTGTTGGAGACAACCAATGCACGTGATATTGCGACGAAGCAATGCAAAGAGTTTCCCCAATGGTTCAAAGGGCAAGTAAGGCATACAATTTTAATGTTAAACATGTGTCAAATTAAATTATTATTTTATCAAAAGTCACGTAATACAGCCTTTTTCTGTAGATGAATAAACTGCGGAAGGAAGGGTCTCTTGAATCAACCGATGAGTTATGCTTGGCTAATGAACCCGATGCACTAATAAACACATATTCAGGGTGCATTTGTAATGGTGTCCGTTTTCATACTATTGATCGTGACAATCGACATAAGACTCAGAATAGTGGGTTGGTCGTTGAAGGGGATCATGACGGCCAACCAACTCTCTTTTACGGATATTTGATCAAAGTATGGGAGATGACATACTTGTTTAGTCATCGGGTTGTTTTGTTCCAATGTGAATGGTTCAACACCGGAAGTAGTAGAACTTTGCGCGTTGATACACATTGTATAACCATTGATGTAAGAAGCCGATGGTACAAAGATGAACCATTTGTGCTACCAAGTCAAGTTCGACAAGTATTCTACATTAATGACACCAAATTAGGTGACCATTGGAGAGTTGTTGAACGCATTCAGCGCCGAGGAATCTGGAATGTACCGGAAACAGATAATTTGGAAGAAACTAATAGCACTCCTACCGAAACTTTCCAACAAGACACAACTACTGACGTTCCACCAATAGTTGTTGATGACCCTATTGCGATCTCTTTGCGTAGAAATGATATGGAATCTGAAATTGTTGGAGAGGATGCAGTTTTACATTTGACTAGTCGACGAGCACAATCCGAAGGTGTAGATGATGAAACCTTCATATGTGATGATGAAGATGAAGTAACGAGAGATTTTGATGATGACGATCAAGAAGAAGAGGAAGAAGAGTTTTATAGTGATTTTTATATCGACACTGATGTAGAACGTTGACGTAATTTTGATTTAGACCCTTGATGTATCTCTTCAAACTTCTTTCAATGGATATAACCTTAGTGTATTTTGGGATATAAACTTCTTTCAAACTTCTTTCATAGTGATTTTATGGCATTCATTTTATGACAGGTTGCAACATGTCTCTGGGATCTAGAAGGAGTAATGTATCATCATCCTCTACAGGCACATCGTGTAGGTTAGCACCAGTACCATTGGGAACAACACCTACATCATCTCCTCCTGCGAGCGTTCCATCTCCTTCATCCCAGTCTAGTGACGTTGGTAAGTAGAAACCTTTTTATATTGCAGGTTTTTTGTACTTTATCTTTTTTTTACTTGCTTGGTACATACTGATTACTGTTCTTTTTAGGAACGCCTCCACTAAGACGTGTGCGAGGGCCTACTGTTGGAAAACAAATTAGAAAAATAATCGCTTACAATCGTGGGGATAGCCTCCAAGTATATGTACACCGAGAAATGAGGGCTTTCGGTGGGATAAATGCAACAAAGGTGGCTAATGAGTTGGGCTCACAGATCCGAAGGGTTTGCCCTCTTGATGGCTTCGCACACTCATGGAAATCTGTTGATTCAATGCTTAAAGAAGCCATTGTACAGGCTGTTCGGGTAAGACTTTTTATCTTGGAAACATACTCGAGTTAGATTGTTTACACTTTGTAGCAATTGATTTCACTTATTACAATGTTTGTAGGATAAGTTTAAAATCACAGAGGATGGTGAAGAGTACACTCAATTAGTTAAAGAAGTTATTGATGAGAAGGCTAACAGGTTGTACAAAGACTGGAAACACAATATGTGCAAGCACTACACCGAACAAGTAGACTGAGGATTCGATCCATATCAACATCCGTATAAGGGGGCAAACATAGATGGCTGGAGGTTTTTGATCGATCACATATTCAAAGACTCAAAACTTAAGGTTACTCATTGTTTATTTAATTTACATTCTCAAGTGTACGTTTATATGTAACAGATACATATTTTTTTGCAGGCTCGTAGAGAGGCTTGCCAAAGAAATAGATCCCGCCTACCATATAATCATACTATGGGATCTCAATCATTTTCTGCTGCCATGAGCCTTGTGGTGAAATTTTGTGTTTACTTGTGCGCTTTACAATTATTTATGGTGTCTTTTACTAATTGTATTCTTCTGTGTTGGTGGATATTATAGGCTGAAAGCAATGATGGTCAATTGCCAGATTTTTGTGACTTTTATGAAAGATCACATAAGTTGAAAGAGACAAATAACTGGATCAACCCTATTTGCGAGGAGTTACATGTAAGGATCTAGTATTTCATGTTTTCTCTATGCATTTCACGTTTTGTCTATTGATTTTTTTTATGTTTTTGTTTTAAACTACAGTCGAAAATGGTAGTAGTGAGAGATGAGGCTTCCGAGTCCGGGACTCCAATGACGCAAGAGGAAATTTCGAGAACAGTGCTTGGGGAGAAGAAACAGTACATAAGAGGATTTGGGGTTGGTCCAAGACCCACTTCATATTCTTCTAGATCTGATGCTGACATTGCACGTCGTGAGGAGGTTCAAAAATTGCGATCTGAATTAGAGATGCTTCGTGAGGAGAGGCAAAGAGAGCGAGAAGAGGAGCAAACACGACGCGAGGAAGAGCAGAGACAGCGTGACGAGGAGCGAAGACAGCGTGACGAGGAGCGAAGACAGTGGGAGGAGGAGACACAGAGACGCCAAGATGCCCAACAGAGAGAGATTGACGAACTTAAAAGTTTTATGAGCCAATTCAAAGATAACTGTGGACGCAATCGTATGGCATTCGGGTGACGATGGTTACAGTATTAGGTAAGCATATATTAGGTGTTGAATTGTGAACGCGTAGTTATTTGGCTTGTTTTGTATTCAACTTAAAAGTTTTTGTGGTTGTGATCTTGCAATTGTTATCGTATAACTTGAATTGTGAACGCGTAGTTGGTTGGTCATTATGTGTGTTCTATTTATCTTTGGCATATTGGTTTTGTTATTGTACATTTTCGATAATACAGGGTTTTAGTTTTGGATATGGAAGGTTTTTGAATTTTTTTCGTCAATGAATATGTTGCCGACAAAAGAATTAGTCGCCAAAGCTTGCATGGACCGAGCAAAGGAATCTGGGTGCATTCATAAGGTTTTTGGCGACCAAACAATTTGTCGCCCAAACGTAGCATGTTTGGCGACTACGGTTCTGGTCGCCCCGAACGAACGTTTAGCGACCAAATACACTTCGTCGCCAGAACTATCGCCGACAAACGGATTTAGTCGCCATTTTGTAACCTTTCGGCGACCAACTACCATTTTGTCGCCAAAAACGATACTCATCACCGACTAAGCTGTTAGTCGCCGTTTCTCACCTTTCGGCGACAAAACCGGATTTGGTCGCCAAAACCATTTCTCAACCTCGATTCGCCGACAAAGCTGGCGACGAAATTTTTTGGTCGGGAAAAATGTTGGGCGACGAAAAAGGGGGCCTTTGGCGACAAATTCGTTTGCCGCCAAAAGTGATTTTTCTTGTAGTGGAGAGAGAGAGAGAGAGAGAGAGAGAGAGAGAGAGATTTCTGGTGGAATTTGAAGCTCTTGAATTTCTGAGTGTGTGAAAAGTTCAAATGCGGAATATTACTAGTGCTTAACTAAGAACCAAATAATTGAGTAAACAAGACTTGAGCGAAGTCCATGGTGATCAGTTTATTGACCGGTCCGGCTGATTAAGAGTTATGTAGGCGTGTGATTCTTTTCTTACGCTGGAAAATTATGTATTTCAAGATGACATAATGTAATTCTTTTTTTTCTTTTTTTTTCATTCTTGAAACTTGATCTACAAGATAAAAAATCATTAAAAAATCCTCCACCTTTTGTGATAGGAAGATACTGTGATAATTAAGTCAATGCTTGAAGCAAAGAAAATTCTCTATATTAATGTGTGTAATAATAATTTACAACGTAATTTTGGAGTTAAGCTACTTCATGATTCGTTAAAAAATCCTGTAAAATAAGATGTTATGGAAATAAATACATCATTTTAATATGTCAATAAATACAAAAGCCAATGCATGTCGGCAATCTGAAAATCAAATAAATTGTGTACTTGGTCATATGATTTCCTCTCGTTTTCCTTCAACGTAAATGAATATTAAAAGTTATTGGGAGAGGCTCAAGGGACCAACACTTTTTTAGACCAATATTAGACCAACGCTTAAACCCTTTATTCCTAATTAAATTTTGATAATTCGAACCGTTCAATGTGTTTAAAACATGTTTTTAAGGATACCCGCGAGAAATCAGCTCAAAATATTACCGGAAATGGCTTGATCCAAAAAGTGGTTCAAAATGCTGACAGGAACTGTTTTATAAACCAATATTTGAATCAAGCCCTTTCCGGTAATATTTTAAATTGATTTCTCGCGGGTACCCTTAAAAACATGTTTTAAACATATTGAACGGTTCGGATCATTAAAATTTAATCGGGAACGAAGAGTTTAGACGTTGGTCTAATATTGGTCTAAAAAAGTATTGGTTCATATAGTCTTTCCCAAAGTTATATTTTGATGAATGAGATACTTGGAATAGGACAATGGTAGTCTCTAGATCTTGTCCTATATATGAAATTTTGACAACCTGGCTTACCCTTGGGTTCGGATAGACTTATTCTCCATAAATCTTTTCTTCTTCTAATATAATAGGCAGAGATTCTTTGGCTAGTCTTATAAGGTTTTACTAGGGAACAAGACAGTGACTGAATCCCCACAAGTTTGTTATCTCTAATTCTTTCTTACATTCAAATCCGTGTTTGTCTGGAAGGCGTGAAGACTTACTAATGCAAGCTGAGATTCAGTGCAATAATGTGTGAAATCATTCAAAGAGAATCTGGAAATAAAGGGACTTGTGAGGGCAACAGTTAGAATAGTCGCATCTGAATATTCCAAACCTATTATTGTGGAAAGAATAGTAATATTGAAATCGGATACTTATATGGGTAATTCTAGGTTTGTTTGTCAGTGGGATGAATTTTCAAGAGGTACACATGAATATATAATATCAAGCTCTGCTACATGATACCATTTGAAGTTATATACCTGCTAGAAGGAGATGAAATAGGTGTTGAATTTGTGGTACTGCTTCGAAATAAAAATTCACAATTTAAAAAATTTTCTTTTCAATGCATTGAAGTTAACAACCCCAATTGAATTAAATGCACAAAATATTATTGTGCATGAAAATGAGAAAGAGAGAGAATTGGAAGTGGAAGTGTGGTTGAGAATACGGGGAAGTGGATACGTAGTTTTTGTTTAAACTGAGGTATTGTTAATTTTATACATGTAAGTTAATTTCTTGTCCATTTTTATATGGTCTAAAAACAGTTTTTTTCTGGGTAATTTTGACAAGTTAAAAATCATGACAAAGCTTTAAAAATATGAAGACACCAAATTTGGCTCTCCATTTATATAATGGACAGATTGTATATGTACACAAACGGTCCGGACACATCCACACACAGATGTGTGCGAAACCGTTGGATGCATGTGAAGATGTGTCTGGACCGTTTGTGTTCGTAGCATTACTCTATAATAGAATAGACTGTAAATCTCGACTGACATTACAAACAATTATCACTTTTAATGCATGTCACTTTTACTAAAATTGACATTATAAAAAAATTGCTTAGTTTCAATGTCAATTAATTTAATCAAAATTGACATTAAAACTTTTCCCATAAAATTTTTACAATTTAGTTTTGATATCACTTTTATTTAAAAATGACATTATAAAGGGGATTAGTAACTTTAGATGCTAGTGGTTTTGGAAAACTAACATCGATACTTATTCTAGGTTTTTTCGATGACAATTTTTCAAAAACTAACGTCTTTTTCACTTTGATAATGCTATTTTTAAGCATTATTGTAGTAGTTTCACAAGTTTGTATCTATGATTTATTTGAGAGATTTGTAAGTTATAAACAATGAAGAAACGCTAACTTGGGACAACGCTCAGATCAACACTATCTAGGCTCAACAACCAATTCGACACTTGTCACGACAACTACCACTTTTCATTTTTCATTTAACAAGCCTACTTGTTCTCTACATATTGTATTACTTATAGTGTTCACGTAGCACCCTCCGTTTCTATGTTGTGGTGGCATTCGAATCAATGTCCCTAACGTGGATTCTATGTTTCATATAATTCACCCAAACCATGGCACAATTCACCTACTACAATTAATTAGCACGACGGCTTAACTAGAAACACCTACTAGCGCGACGACCACATCAATCTATCGGCGTGACGGTTATATTACCACTTTCCATTTACAACGTCGGTTAGCACGACGGCTAAACATGAACATGTTAAACCCATATTAAATGTGACCCATTAGCCTACACCTCTTTGAGCATTCCTTGTTGCACTTGGACTCCACATATTAGATAAAGCCAATACAAGATAAGGTTCATCAAAAACTAATTATTATTTATGGAAAAATATATTTGAAATATATTTGTGGATAACTGATTAAGAGACCTTGATGGATTAGGTTTCTGATAATGTATATCTCTAAGCCCTCTTCTCTCCTCTATAAAAGGAAGAATACCCAACCCCTTGAGAGAATTAATTTTCCATCAATAAAAGATTACTGGGTTATTCATAAGAGTTAGAGACAGAGAGGAGAAGGTGAGCCGAGAATTAAAGTTCAAGTAAGGGGCTTCTTTCTTTCCGTATTCAATGGCGCACAAAGGTATGTTTATTATTATTTTCTTGAGATGTATTGATTCAAGATTCTATCAAAATTATGTTTCCGCATAAAAGTTTAAGCATAATTTTATCTAACAGTTGGTATCAGAGCTAAAGGTTTTCTCTGAATCATACATCTTGGAATTAATTATTTTTCAAAATATACCGTGATGTTTTCGGAATTGATTTTGGATCGCCAATTTTTGTCTTTTCGTAAAATCCTTGGCTGCGTTATTTAGCCACATTTATATTTTATTTTATAGCATCTAAAGTTACCCATGTTTGTTGATATGTTATTTAATAAAGTCTTGCTATTGATAATAGATACAGAATATTGGGTCTTTCCATGTAATGTATTATGGCAAACTAACAGTTAACAATATATGATTTCCAGATCTTTTATGATAGTATACACATTACATACACGGCAGAGAGAATATTATTAAATATAATAATCTTTGCTTATATTTTATTTCTCTTGTGCGAAAGTGTATGGAGATCGCTTTCACATGATTATATTATTCGGCATTACATGAGTTGTATGTTTATTGTAAATTATTATTTGTCATTGAAAAGAATTTTCAATCACATAAAAAAAAAAAAAAAAAAAATTTCTCATATATTGTGTTTTCTTTGAGAGTGATTGATTAAAGAATGACATTAGCATAACCCGGCTAATAATTATAGAGAATATTATTGGTTAGTTCAATATTCATCTGGATTACTAACTTAGCAATCACCAAAGTGTACTAGGTTAGTGAAACTTATGAATAGAGAACTACATAAAAGAATTGTTAAAAATGGTAACATTAAAGTCAATAATATTCAAAGTTGCAGTTATAATTATGAGAATGTGATTGGCCCAAAGGAAAGTCACTTTTGAATAATTATAAACTGGATAGGATAAATAATTTGTATGACTTAATGGGTTAGGATTGAATTCCCAAAGGTAACATGACTAACTGGTTAAGTGCTACAAATTATTTAGGCCTATATAGGTGATTATTTTTGCACCTAATTAATGAGTGGACAATAGATGTACTTAGGTTTCGCCCAAAGGAGGACCTAGGTGATATTAATGGTTCATCATTATAAAAGTTTTAATTTCTCAAAGCATTAACATAAGTAATGTCCTTTTCCCTTTCAGTTACTGTTCCTGTTTCACTGCACTCTCATGCCTCTAGTGTTCCCATCCTTATTGGATCAAATTTTTCGGAATGGAATGAACATGTTCAGTTCACACTGGGTGTATTGGACCTTGATTTAGCTTTACTTGTTGCAAAGCCTGCGGACATTACTGATGACAGTACCGAAGAACAAGCTAGCTATTTCGATTTATGGCAAAGGTCAAATA